>JAMFQS010000017.1:337804-602674 GCA_025503055.1 Sordariomycetes sp. B11D1
GGCCCCCCCCCCCCCCCCCCCCCCGCGGCCCCCGCCCGCCCGCGCGGGCCGGAATATAACCCGCCTTTTACCCCTCCGCTAACCTTGTGAAATTCCGGCGCAGCAGCCGGCCGGCGGCATCTGTCATCCAAGTGCAGCAACCCATCCAAGCGGCGATCGTCGATTCGAGGGACTCGAGCGCTTTTAACTCCACAAGGAACATCAAGACTTCCTTGGCGTTAGAGCAAGCCCAACGGCGTCGCTCCCCCTCTTTTCCCCCACTACCCCTTTCCATTGAACTCGTCATCCAGTGGCTGAGAGCCTGAGATCCCGCAAACTATGCCGCCAACGCAGCTCCCCGAATCGGGGAACCCTCTGTAAGTTCCGGCCCCAATTCTGGATCCCCCCGCCGCGTCCCCGTTCCCAGGGTACGTGTACTATGTACCTCCGTCCAGGCCCGCTTTCGCCTGTCGGCGTTTCCTTCCCCCGGCGCGGGGAGGGGGGGAGATGGGCGGGGTACGTCATCACCGCGGCTGTGCATGTGCATTCATGGCCGGACCCGCGTGTCACTCCACGAGCGCGGGGGACGGGGACGGGCTTTCTTGACACTGGGGATGGGGAAGCTTGGCGGTGCTGACGGACGGTACAGGGTCTTTTTTGACATTACGCTCGGAGGTATGTTTCCGGCAAGGCTGAAGAGCCTCGTCCATCGTGAACACCCACCCGTGCAGAGAGAACGAGCTCAACATGGGTGTGATTCGGTAGACTAGAAGGATGGTGGCTGACCGAAGGCAGGCACGCCGCTTGGTCGCGTGACCTTTGAGCTCTTCAAGGACACCGTCCCCAAGACGGCGGAGAACTTCCGCCAGTTCTGCACCGGCGAGTCGCGGAACGCGCAGGGGAAGCCTCAGGGTTACAAGGGGTCTAAGTTCCACCGCGTGGTAGGCTCTCCCCTGATCTTCTCGAACCTAAGCTTCCTTTGTCGCCAGGGGAACGGAACGTGTTGCTAAGTTGCTGCTCTATAGATCCAGGGATTCATGTGCCAGGGTGGGGACTTCCTCAAGGGCGATGGGACGGGGTCGACGTGTATATACGGAACCCGCGCGTTTGAGGACGAGAACTTTAACCTGAAGCACGACGTCCCGGGTCTACTGTCCATGGCGGTAAGGCCCTTCTCTCGTCTCACCTCACCCTTCTACACTCATCATAGCCCATCCCCGCGCTCCCTCAGACACCCAGTCTCCTTCTCATCCCCATCTCAGACACCCCTGTCTCAACCATCTCTTTCCACCCCCACACTGCATCCCGTCAATAAGAATCGAGCCTAACAACCACAGAACGCCGGCCCAAACACAAACGGGAGCCAATTCTTCATCACGACAGTCCCCACCCCTTTCCTCGACAACAAGCACGTCGTCTTTGGCCGCGTCGTCGACGGCATGGACGTCGTGCGCAAGATCGAGATGACCAAGACGGGCCACAAGGGGCGGGACGTGCCGAACATGGATGTTGTTATTTCTGAGTGTGGGGAGATGTGAGACTTCTCTCTAGTGGAAATGAGGGTCTCTTCTGATTAGTTTGTGAGGATGAGGATGAGGATGAAGGATGGAAAGGAGGTTGCCGGGCATCAAACCTGATGTGGATCTCATGACGAGTCCTGTGTGATAAACAGCGAGCCTCTGGCGAAAAGTACATACAGTTTCACTTAAACGAGCACACCTATCGTAACACCAGACCAGAAGACTGCTAGTTCCGGACGAGCGCCATTCCTGTCCAAGCTCGCCGAAGATGTTGTTGTGTCCAAGCACTGTCAGTTTATCATCGAGACATAGGACGCACCACAAGAACCCTCTTGATCAACCGCTCTACGCACAAAAGTTACGGCCAGACCAGCGCTCTGCAACCCTGGTTTTATGAGCGTTTACTTACCATCTACAATCTTTTAATCCCACACCGTCTTGCCTACGAAGCGGCATCCTACAAGTACGAAAAAAGTCTGAGGACTCTTGATTGGACTGTATGTACATGAGCCTGCCTTTCCTCCCTCGGTTCTCTTCCCTTCCCTTTCGTGTTCCGTTCCCGTATCCATTTCCGTTTTTTTCTTTTTCCCTCTCATGACCTCGTCGCCAGCCGAGAGTCATACCCTCCTCCACGTATATGTTCGTAAAATAAAGTAAGTCAAGAGAAGGACACAGGACTGCAAACTACTAGATTGAAAATAGCAAACTAGGGCGTTCTATAAAAGTGAGCCTGGTATCGCCTGCCCCCCGCATCCCAAAACGCCCCAGATATGCTCCTCTGTTATGTTCCTAAAACTCCTTTCCTTTCTTCCGGTGGCTGGGCGGGTTTACCTGCCGGGTAATTGTCGAGTCCACCGCTGTTCAGACCATCTCTTGTCGATTCAAGGTGTGAAGGTCGATATCCGGATCCATCCACCGAAAGAAGTGAGATCAAAGACGTCAAGACCGAAAAAGAAAAAAAAAAAAAAAAAAAGCTCCAAAACTTGGGAAACGTGACACATGGAGGGTCGACATGTTATTGGAGAGGGAACGCAGACTTTAGAAGGCGAAGACCCCGCCTTGAGACTCGGGCTCGGTGTTGCCGCCAACATCGCCGGGGGCCTCGCTGGCCTCGGGAGAGGCACTCGGGGCCTCAACCTCGCTGGCCGGCCTTGTCACAATGGTGTAAAGGGTCGTGGGCTGAAGGGTGACCGTGACCGTGACGGTCGTGGGGTCGTCATCGCCCTCGGGAGCGTCAGTGGCAACGGGGGCCGAACTAGTGCTGGTGCCGAGAACGGTGCTGGTGCTGGTGGCCGGGGTTGAAGCCGAAGCGGAGGCACTCTCTTCGCTACCGTTGCTAGGATCAGCGTCGTTTCCGGGAGGAGTAACCAGGAACATGTTGTTCAGCTGGTCCTTGATCGCCATGTTGTTGATGTCCTGCTCGGCGTCAAAGGCGACCTCCTCATTGCTCTTGCCCGGCTGCGCGATGCGCGAGCCACCGAAAGCGGTAGTCTTGTCGGCGGCAACAATGTCAATGTCGATACCGCTCGTGTACACCTCGGGGGTCACGACACCATCACCTTGGGTGGGGTAGACACCGTCCTTGGACTTCTCCGCGACCTCGGGGGTCAGAGTAGGCCAGTCCCACACCCAGTACATGGTGTACACCGAGCCGACGGCCACACCCTCTGGGATGCGAACATCAACTTGGCACCAGAGGTCCATCCCCTGGAGCTGGTCGGCCTCCTTCGGGAACTCCTTCTGTCTCTTGGTCGAGATTTCTTCTCCATTCACCTGGTGACACTGCCCGTCATCGAAGTTGCGCGTGGCGATGAGTTTCCCGCGTCTATCGCCGCCGGTGCCGTCCTTGTTCCAGACGTTGTGGATGTCGAGGAGCTTGTCATCGTCCTCGGGCTCCTCGGTACCGTAGATGAAGACCGTGCCGCGGTTTGCGGGCTTGTTCGGAGGGTTGCCGGGGAGTGAGACGTGACCGTTCTCTTGGTAGCGGAGGGCGATCAGCTCACCGGGGGCTGCGGAGAGCTTTGGGAGTTCCTCCGTGTAGCTGTCGATGCCATACCTGACGATGTTGTCGGTGTCCAGGATAACAGGACCCTCAGCCCGCCCATTCTCGGGCAGCAGATATTGAAGGTTCTTGTCGTCGAAGTTGGGGTCCTGTCGAGACATCATTCCTCGAGGGTACCCCGGCTCGCCCGTGAAGGTGCCATTGGGGGCAATTCGCCTAACTTGCTCGACCCAAGAGTGAGCATCGGCGGGCGTGATGGCTCCCGAAAGGAACATCAGCGCAGTAGCAGCGATAATTCCACGGCCTATCAAAGAAGGCGACTTGGTGAGAGTCATTTTGTCGATTGCCTTTGGGGTTGTTATCGTGGGTTTGAATGTGGTGCTGATGGCACGAAATGTGTGTAATGAGTGCGACGGCGAGTGAGAATGAAATGAGAGCGTGTTATTTACGGGAGGATGAAATAACACAAGAGTGAGAGAAGGAAAAAGAATCAAGGGCTTGAGAAACAGGAGTGAAACGTGTGCCTTCCTTTGCTGAGGATATGCTCCGGCAGTGGTCGTTCCTTCCGTGTTAATGTGGGAGCCTTGGGGCGTTGTGAGGCAAATGACTGAGCCAGTGCTGTTCTTTGTTGTGATTGGACTGTCGCAAGGCAAGTGATTCGGTATATATACGAGGATTCTCTAAGAAGTCGATGGAAGATATTTTCGAAATGACTGAGGTGTCAAGGATTTGATTTCAGAAGAGGATTGAGTAGGAGACTGAAGGTAGAGGCCGCGCCAAATAAGTACTCGAAACTCTCGGCGCACAGCGTTCGAAGAAGGGGAGCCAGGCCGGCTGGTCAAAGAATAGAAGAGAAATAAGAGGAGAATAGTGGCTTTGCGGGGGCCTTTATATTAGCATGACTGCGTCCGGGACAATGACGACCTCGAGGTGCTGGTTGGGTCACAATGACTGTTCAACGGGGAACAACAATGCTGAGTCCCTCATTCAATAAGTGATGATAGAGACGACCAGGACAATTGAATCCAACAGGAGGGTGAGCACCAGGCTGAAGGTGTGCCGTCGAGAACAGCCGGGTCTGGTGGAAGGCAAAAGTCCTTTGGTTCGAGGTGCCAAGGAAGGGACGGAGGTATATGTAGGTGCGGGAGCGGGACAATGGACATGCAGGACGAGGCCTCCTGCAAGTTTATTTACGATGAACAGAGTGGAGGGAGTGTAAAATCTCCAAGATATATAAAGAAACGACCCCGATGACGTGGGGGGAGGGGGCGTGTAGAGTGAAAAAGCATCGCGATGCGCGCCCTGGCCCGGCATGGGTGTGGGATTGGGAAGTGGAGAGTATGGCGAGACGATGGTGCCGTCAGAAACCACATCTTTGATCGGATACCAGTCATCCACGGGAGCGGACTCAAAACCCCGTTTGGCACGCCGCTTGCCCAAAACCCCAAACCGGGAGGACAAAGAAAGCGGCCATTGTCCCAAACACCGCGGCTCTCAAAGGCCTATCCATCACGCGTGGACCCTGGGGTCTGACGAGAATGAGATCCACGAGCATTAAGCACCATGATTAATCTCGTTTGTTCGTCTGATGGCCGACGCAGGGCAGCCAGTCGTTTGTGGGCGCCGGGCGAGGTCGCCGTCGGCGATTGCGGTCGGGGTGAGGTCTTCTGTGGGTCGCCAGAATAGAGCGGAAAACAATGAGCTGCTGGGCGGGTCCCTGTGCAAGGGTGCTTGTTTTGGGTTTCGGCGGCCGTCGGAAGAGGTACTTCAATATATCTTTCAGTCTGGGAGCTAGATAATATTTCTGTACCATCTCAGCAGGGTCTGTATGTAAGGGTACATATCAAGTTATCAGAGTAAAGTATATACAGTGAAAGTAATGTACCTCCCGATGCGCCCATCCACCCAGTCAGGGCCCGAACGCCCCTCATCCACTCAAGCCCACGCACCATCTGCCCCTCCTCCCCAAAACAGGCAACCCACCCCCAAACGCCGCCTCACGATTGGCCCCGACCCCCGGGGACCAGCATCACCACCACGCACCACCATCCACTTGCCCAAGAGCCCCATCTCAACGTTGCACGAAGACGGGAAATATCCCCACAGCTTGGCGCCGAGCGGACGCCTGGCCTACCGACGAGACCGGATGGGGCTGCGGTGGTCAGGAATTGACGCCTGATCGCGTGTTGCGGAACGGGAGGTGGGCGCTTGGTAAATTAACTCTTTCATAGTTCGTATCGCCAAGCGCGCGGGCCATTTCCGAGAATAGGTTCTTCTTTTTTGAAGATTACAGTACAGCCGGAGATTTACAGGGTCTGCAGATGGCCGCAGCCACTCCCGTTTGCGTCTGCCGACTCCCACGACGATGTAAGCGCGCGGCGAGGAATCACGGCCTTGAGCATGTTTCAACAGCATCTCGTCTTGTCTTCCAGCGATCCGGTAAAATACGACACTTTAACAGCCAAGACTATCATCTGGCACGAGTGATGCGAGTCCAGCAGGGATGCAAAAGGCGCAAAACTGATATAGTAAACGTTGCTATGAGAACCGCAAATCCAGATCCGGTGCAGGATCCTCTCGTGTAGAGGGGACCGCAGACTCACTAAATCTATACTTTCCTTCGGCTGCTCGGTCATGTAAGTCTGGTAAAAGTAGTGCAGCCAGCCGTTTTCCTCCGCCAGAGAACCATGGCATAGGCTGAAATTTGACTGCTGATATCTCCGCCATACAGATATAAACGCACGTATACCAATCCGGAATGTGCCCATGGCCTGTTTCACTTTGATTCGGAGAACGGAGAAGACAACCTTGTGAAAACCTATCGACTCGCTCCATCTACAACGCGCCCGTGCCTGGATTTCTCATAACCATCACGTCTCCAACAGCCAAGATATATATCAGCAAACCAAACATAACTAAGACACAAAGGCCTCGCGCCGAACACCGCTCCTCAGCTCTCAGGCCCATGGCCAGCAGATAATCAACTTCATGACCCGACACCAGCTGCGAGAGCTCCACGTCTCTCGGGCACATCATCATAGCGCGCCCCACCTTTGCCGTTTCGGAACTGGAGGGCTGCGGCGATGTGATTCGGCGTTGGGACGGGATTCAGACACGACTTATAAAGGTCCCGCGCCTTTTCAGTATTCCAGAACCTATCGGCATTCTCTGAATCCTACGGGGACTCGAACGAGGAGCTGATGGCGGCGACATCATCATCCCTGGGAGTATCTCGAGGCGGATCCACAGCAGTTGGTTATTGCCCTGATCTGCGATCGTCTCCATCTCGTCGGTAGCTCTCAAACCTGGGGATCAAGAAACAGGCCGACAAAAAAACTCTGCAACGGGGACAGACCTCGTACTTGTACTCGGCAAGTGACTGGTCATATTTCTGGAAATGACGTTTCCCTCGCCTCGGTAGGCTTTTTTACACCCTTGTGCAAGTCCCCTGCCGCCCGGGCAGGGGTTCGAAACACGGCAGCGAAGCCCCGTAACATCACGTCCACACAGGACGTCAGGCCGTCTTCTTTTTGTTGAAGATGCACTTCCAACCCCTGCTAGTCTGCTCGGGACCCCGGCACCAAGGCACCGGAAGGATTCTAATCTTCAAGCGAGCTCGGCCTTTCGACTTGGCTTCGTCAACCCTTACTTATTCACCAGAACGCCCCTCAATGAAGATTTTCTAATGCCTTTGGAAGCCCGGAAAACATCCCCCGGCACCGGCACTGGGCGCTCAAGGCTCGGCGTGAAGACTTCGCTCCGCGCATCCTTGCAAAGGGCGCCGGGGAGCCTTTCGCCTTCCCCGACACCACCCTAGTCTACTTTAAGCCACGGCGTCTCAAGTGGCAACCGTGGGATGACAGGTCTTCCGCTGTCGGTGCCGGCGACAGTGGGAGCCAGCTGGTCTATCGAGAGCAGATGTGTTCCGTGGGGGACATACACCGATACCCGACCTCAGCCCTTATTCAGTGATGCCGCACTATCCCACCCAGCCGAAGGAGTATCAGGCTCGTACCTCGTCATAAAGGTAGGTCGCCGAGGACATCCTGGTACTGCCCCACCCCGGTGAGCTTTCCGACATTATCCACACTTGCTCAGATCGCTTTGCAGATCTTTCGGCCGCCGTTGCACTTGGCTAATGGGAATCAAACGCTGCCAGGCGATGTAGTTATGTCTGAGGCCCTCAACTTGACCACATGGTCCCGGGAAAAAGGGGACACAGGGTTATGCTTTACAGGCCTCTACGAGACTTGGCTATCTCCCGCAGTTATCGAGTAGCTAAACTAATCCGGGGCCTAGAGCTCTATTTCGGAAAACGCAAGTAAGCGGGAGCAGAAAAGCAGCTTTCTTTGTCGCATCTTGGCCACGCCGAACTTCAAAGCCTTGTAACGCTAGTCATCAGCCCCGTGCACCGCCATACTGGATAGTCTTGATCTTTCGAATCTAGCAGTCAAATCCGTACCTCGGCACCCATCGCCTTCCATACAACCAGATGAACCGCATCCAAGGGCCTCCTCGCAACAATGTAGATCTCGATCCTAGAATCAGGGGCACGGCTGCACTGGCTGCATAAAGAAGCTTGGCGGGGAGGACTTCCTACCGGTCCGCGCGGGAGGCGTCCGGCAAAGGCCATTCCTAGCCGACGCGCATGGGGTACCGCCGATATTAGCCACTAACACCGACAAAGGATGTTCCGAGAGAAAAGTCCGGTTCTGTGTCCACAGAGAGGAACCCCTGGCGCTCTGCGCGTCCCCACCTCACTACAACGTACCAAGTAGTGAAATTATCCGCTCCTTCGCCTCCTCCAAGTTCAACGTCCATGTACCTGCGTGCCAGGACCTCGCAGGGATTTCACTTACATCGAGGCCCACAGAAGGCGGGAACCGCGAGGTTGATTGGTCGGACCGGGATAATATGGTGTAGAGACCCCGTACATCCCTGCTTATAACTAGCCGAGGAGATAGGTCGGGGATGCAGGATAGCATGTTCCCCTGTCCTCCGCTGTAAGTGCCAGGCCGATGTCCTGACATGGGGTGATGGAGGAGGCTGTGATCGCCACCTCCTGGCACCTGTGCCTGCCGAGATTCCCCAGTACAAAGCCGCGCCGTTGGGCCCACTGCCGAGATCAACGCCCCCCCCCGGATCTTAGGTCCTCTTTAAAAGCTAGTCTCGATCCCATATCCTTGGATCAACAGACCTCTACCGCGCAGGATCGCCAGACCGAGCCCTAGGGCACCCGAGGAACCGAGTCACCGACCCGAGAATCCAACCGAGTCTACACGACGAGTTCGACATGGCGGAGGTTGACTTCACACAGCTTACCCAGGAGGAGCTGGACGCCGTTCTGGAGGGGCCGGCGATGGCCCCTCCGGACGGAGAGGTCAGCAACTTCGTCGATCCGCCGAACCAGAACGGGCTGGCTATAGGTGTCATTGCGGCGTGTACGTCCGTCGTGGTGATCTGCCTTACGATCCGCTTATACGCCCAGCTCGTTCTTATGAAAAGGGTACAAGTCCAGGAGTACTTGATTGTGGCTGCGTTTGTAGGTTGAACCCCCCTTGAATGTTTCCTGCTGTTACGGTGAGACTGACTGTTTGGCGTTAGGCGTGTTATCTCGGGTGGACGGTGTGTACTGGGAGCTTGATCGATAGTCCCGGGTACTTTGTTCACACATGGAACGTCACGCTCGGGCAGACGGTCCCGATGGGATACGTGAGTCCTCTCCGTCGTTTTTCCTGCCCCATTCGACGAGCAAACTAACGTCTTATACCAGTATATCCACCTCGCCGGCGTCTTCTACACCGCCTGCCTCCCGCTCCTCAAAATCGCCATCCTGATGGAGTGGCTCGGCATGTTCGTATCCCGCGGCGCCCGCACCTGGTTCTTCTGGGCCTCGTGGGTCATGATCGTCGTGCAGGCCCTCTTTGGCGTCGCCATCGTCATCGCACTGAACCTTGCTTGCATCCCGACCAAGAAGAAGTGGGAGTTCTGGGTCCCGGGGACGTGTATCAACGCGCACGACATTGAGACGGCGTCGGCGGCGTTCCAGCTGTTTTCGGACTGCTTTGTGCTGTTTATTCCGCAGAAGATTATCTGGGATTTGCAGATGAGCTGGAAGAAGAGGCTTGGTGTGTCGGTGATTTTCTCGCTTGGTGTGCTGTAAGTGCCAACCTCCCTTCCGGCAGAACATCTTCTTTTCCACCTCAATCCCATTTCACGTTGTATGGCCACTGCTAATCTTGATGATCGACAGCGCCTGTGTCTCCGCTGGCTTCCGCCTCGCCGTAACAGTCACCTACGCCGAAGCGCTCGACACAATCTACAACGTCGGCCCCGTCTGCTTCTGGGCCTTTGCGGAGATGACGTGCGGCTTCATCGTGATCTGCATCCCCTGCGTTCCCAAGATCCTCCTGGAGTCCGGCGCCTGGCGCAAGCTCAAGCGGGATCTCGGCATGAGCGTCACGACGGGCCCCTCGGGCGCGACGCCCAAGATGTACACGGGGAATAGCAGCGCGGTGCGCTCCAAGGGGATGCGCTCGGCGAATATGAGGTCGGCCAACGACTCGTATCTGGAGATTGAGGAGACGGAGATGAAGGGGCTGGGGGGGTCGGAGTCGGCGGAGCATCTGAGGGCGGAGCATGGGGATGGGATCGTAAGGACCATGCAGGTCATGGTGTCGCATGACTCCCCTGATGTTAGCGGCGATGAGAGGATGCGGTATCCGCAGGCGAGCTGGAGGTAGGGGGCTGCTGCGCTGTGGGCCGGGCGGGGGGGGGGGGTATTCTTCGGACGGGGGGCCTGTGGCCACACTTCTCTTCTGTACCAAAAGCGTTGGATTTCCTTGTGTTTCTTGGTAGCTCTAGACAGTCAATTCCCAGATGACTTGACAATAGCAATTTGCGTGCTCCCATTTCCGCCGAGTATGGCGCCACCGCGTAGCATCTCAACGTCCCGCCTCCGGTGGTACGGGGACGTCGGAGTGCTTCCCCTTGCATGGATCCCCCGGTCGAATCTCGAACTAGCCCGAAGCGAGTCTCACCCAAGACGGGACATCACCCCCACCATCCACGCCACAAAGCTGCCGCGCATCCTCGCAAGCCGCGCCGCTGTAAGCTCCACCGGGGAGAACCCCTCCCCCCTGTACAGACCATCCGAAATGCGGTCTAGGGTGGAGGAAGGATTCCAAGAAAGTCGTCGTGGACAGGGGGGTTGACGGGTGAAGTTCCCCGGCCGTTGGACCCGCCTCCGGAATATGGGTCCGAGGCGGGTACCGCCGATCCTTCCTCGGGGCGGGAAGGGTGCCGAGGTTTGCGATCCCGCCGAGGGGGGGTCGACGGTGGGATGTTGTGTGTGCCTTGAAGCCAGCCCCGATGGATCAACAAGAGCGTTCTGTCGAAAGAAAGAGTGTGTATTCCATGATTAGGTAAGAGGTTTGTGCTGACAGCCATCATGTTGCTGCGGCCCTCTGATGTATGAGCGCATGTAAGCAGCAGTGACCCCCGGTCATGTGCCTCGCAGCAACCGCTTGACCAAAGCCCCCGGCAGAAAAGAACCCCTGCCCCTCGCCCGATAAAACTTCCGTCGGTGACGAGGGTCACATCGACCAGTTCCAGCCGGAAAGGGGCGACGGGGCATCTGCACTCTGGGGACGGAGGGCAGCATGATTCCGGAAACGAAGATGACGCGCGGCGTCGTTGACCTGTCCTTGGCTCAACTTCTCCCGCCTTTGACTCACGATTCCGTTGTTCGAAAAGCATCAGCTGCCATGCGCTAGATACGCCACCCTATGGCTCGTCATTAAACACCCGTTTCAAAACTACGGAGATGGCCCGGAAAAGGCGCGCTCCAAGCTCGCCCACTCTCGGCTACCTCTCCGCCATGACCTAGAATAACCGCGCCCTACCCCCGAAGCTCGACGATCCGGATAAGAGGCCGGTCCTGGCGTGCCCCCCTCCCGCGCCTAGGGTACAAGCGTGTTGGGCCCGATAGGACTGTCGCCGCGGTGGTCGAGGAAGACCTGGCACGGACCCTAGAGCAGTTGGAGCGGCTCGTCGGGACCATCGAAAAGGATGATGACGGCTACAACCCTCCATCGTTAAACGCGCGGTTGGTACCGTAAAGCCAGTCTCATGACGCACCATCATTGCAGGGCGATAGCCTCGAGCCCTTACGTCGGAAGGCAAAAGCTGTCCGAGGACCCAGAGCCGCGGATCGATCCCTGCGCTCGCAGCTCGCCGAGACCGGACGGCAACAGATCGCATCTCCCAGGCACTGGTCCACCAATCTCGCGTCATGGTGTTGAACACGGCCCTGGCGCCAGGACAGGCTCACAGCATAGCCAAAAGGAGCAAACGATACGAGAGCGGAAGAAGTAGACTCTATAGTGTATCAAAAAGACAAAAAAAACCCAAGGCCAACCCAAAAGCACCGCCTCGGAAAATCCGGCCCCCAACGCCCACATGAAACGCATAAAGAAGTGTACACATCTCTGGATGAACAAAGTCCCCAGCGCCACGGCCCCCAACCTAACACTACGCCCGCCCAACAACACTCCTCATGCCCGCCTCTGTCCTCGCCCTCCGAGCAGGCCTCTCGCCCGCCTCGCCCTCCCTCGCCCTCTTCCCCAGCACTCCGCAGGGCGCCGCCTCCTCCCTGACCTCGTCCCATTCGGGCCGCAGCGACATGTGCACGGGCGGCGCCCACTCCTTGCCTCCCCACTCCGCCCCCGCTCCGAACTCGGCGGGCGCCCAGCACTCCATCCCCGCCTCCCAGGCGTGCAGCGCCGTGGGGCCGGCATCCTGATACATCAGCGCTCCGGGGACCATGGTTAGGCTGTCACCCAGGAAGTCCGTCGGCGGGACGTCCTCGACGAAGGACCCCTCGCGGCTCTCGGTCGAGCACGTGGATGGTAAGAGACCAAAGGAGGACTCCAAGCTAGACGGGTAAGCCGGCAGCGCCGAGAGCCCCGGCATGTCCCCGACGTGGAACGACACCGTCGGCGCCGACAAGCTCCGCATATGATTCGAGCCCACGGCGCCCATATTCCACCCCGCAAAGCCCCCCCCGTCCATCTCGGACGGCCCCGTCGCAAACACCCCCTGCCCCTGCTGAACCTCCCCCACCCCCGCCGGCACGTACGCGTTCCGCAAGTGGTACTCGGACGCCGGGTCGTTGACAGTCAAGAACCTCCACTGCGCCGTCGGCGCCTCGGCCACCCAGCGCTTCTTCCGCGCGCTGTACTGGTGCACGTCCCTGAAGCGCCAGAAGACCACCGCGCGGCGCGCCCAGGCCTCTTCACCCTCCTCCGGTGCGCTCCAGAGCTCCTGGAACATGCCGATCCGGGAGAGGAGGTCCCGCTGGGTTAGCTCGCGGGGGGACTCGCCGTCGCCGTCGCTCTTGGCGGAGCTGCGGCGGAGCCGCGCCTCCTGGGGGATGCCGGGGGAGTAGCTCGCGCAGTTGGTGAGCATGCCGGCCCACTCTGCCGCCGGGAACGAGACGCGGATGTCATGCCTCGGCTTCGATGCGCATTCGCACCCGCCCCCGTCATCGCATCCTGGCCTGTGCGTGAGCTGCACGTCCACGGCGCTAGTGTGCTCGAGGTAGGTATCCGCGTTCTCCGGGTCCGGGCAGAGTTCTCTCGGCCTCGCGAGGCGCGTGACGCACTTCCACCGGTGGTTCCCGAGGGACGGCTGCGCGATGTTCATCTCTACTAGCCCGTTGAGCTCGGAGCCCGGGGGGAAGTGCTTCTTGTGGAGCTCGAGGGAGACGTTCATCTCGAGGATGGTGAGACAGTCTTCGTCTTGGGGCTCCGGAAGGGCGAGCGTCTCGTGGAGCTCGGGGAAGGCTGTCTCCCAGTGCTTTGAGATCTCCTTTACAGGGCCGGAGTAGGTCTGCGCGACGGCGTTGGTGTATTCGTGGAGAGGCACGCCCACGTCGACACCATGAGATACACCCAGGTTCTCCTTTTGCGGGGGATAATACTGTGTCACGTCCAGCCCACCCTCAGCGCCGCCCACCGCCTTATCGGCCGGGGCATCCGGCTGCGACACATAGATCCAGCACGTCTTGGGCCGCATCGCGACAGTCGAGTTCTGCTCTAACAGGTGGGCAAAGTATCCATAGTTGGGCCGCACATCGGGGAACTGGCCAGCGGAGAGCGCCACTAGCACCGGGTTCGTCTTCAGCGAGAGACTCTCGATCGTCTTGTTCTCGTCCTTGCCACCGCGCCTCTGCTCCTCGTCCTTGGTCGGGAAGAAGAAGTGGACTTGACTTGAAGGTTAGACTCGGAAGATCCAGAGGAAAGGGACCGAGGTGGCGAGGGGCAAGACGTACAGAAGCGGTGCTCCTTGAAAAAGTTCTTCAGCACCTGGATGTGGCTCGAGATGGCCTTCCTGTCCCTCCTGTTGGCCGGGTTCGGCGTCGCGCGCGGCGGCAGCGACTTGCAGTACGACATCCAGACGTACGTGCTGATGACCATGTTCCGCCCGAACAGCGCGCCCTGCATGAAGTACTTGGACCGTCCCATGTCAGGGATCAGGAGGAGAGCTATCGCATAACTGTGTAAGTAACTCTACGAAACTCTCTCGACATGAAACCCGAACTCACCATCGAGGAAGGGGTCCTCGAGGATAGGAGGCCACTTCTGACCGACTTTCTCGTCCTTCTGGTCCTGCCTAGACCTGTACTGCCGGAACTGCGGGTGGTCGTAGAACGGGTTCTGGTCTCTTAGCCTCCACTGCGAGCGGACCTTCTCGCGCCGCTCGTGAAAGCCCGCGCCGAGCGCAGGCGACGGCGAGGGCGAGACGAGCCTGGGGTTCTGGAGGCGCGGCGAGAGAAAGTCCAGGGCTGGTGTCGGGGACCGCCCGGAGAGCGGGTCCTCGCCGAGGCCGCGGAAGGTAGCGCCCCGGGCTCGTAGGCCCGCGAGGCCGACGGGGGAGGCCCGCTCGTCCCCGAAGAAGTAGCCGGTGTGGCTCCGAGAGCGCTCCATTGCGGGCCGCACTGGTGAAACTTGCGTGTCGACGCGATGGTATAATCAAGGGCGCGATGGCGACCCGTTTTCGAATTGAGGGGACACGCGCGGGAGGAAAGGATATTGGACTCGACACAGAGAACGAGGGAGGACTCGAGAAACTTGGGGTACTAAACTTGGAGTAACACCGCCGGAGTAGTGCAGGGGCAGTGAGAAAGTCGCCGAGAGACTCAAAGAGGGCGTGAAGTGCACGGCAAGAACTAACACGCCGCAATGCAGGAGAGACACTTTGACTCTGACGTCGCGCACGTTCTCGGATCTGCGGGCGACCTGACCTTCCATCCCGACCGGAACCAGGCGGACGGCGGCGGCGTAATATAACCCGCAAGAATGCGGCCTCGGCGCAAGGCACCATCCATCACAGGTCGCGATTCAGACCGTCCAACAACAACAGACGACAGCCTCCCTCGACAACACCTTTCACCCCAACACCGCCCCTCTTTCGGTCAAAGTGCGAGGGAGACCCCTCCCATCCTCCCGATCTGGGCGAGGCGGAACAGAAACGGGGGTTGACTGAGGATCAAAAAAAAAGGGTGGCGTCCATTGGAGATCCCTTCTGGCGTGTTGCCAAAATAGTACCTACTCTTTTCTTTTTGCCCCTTCTTCTTTTCTCGAAACAACCCTTGCTAGGTACGCCACAGTAGATTGTCCTTCGGATTGGACCCCGGCTCTCTCCCTCGTCGTGTGTGGAGAGAAACGGTCAATATGCAAGGGAGACTCCCCCCCCCCCTTCCCTCTCCGCGCCCCTTCAAGAATAGCTTTCCTGAGACCCCCTACCCTTCGCCTTCGCCTTCTCCTGCTCGCCTTCTCCTGCTCGTCATGTGCCTGCGTGATGCTCAGGCACGCAAACGGGGTTAGAAACAAGCACCTCGAGCACCAAAAGACCAACAGGGAAAATTCGGGGGCCGTTTCAGAATCACGACGTGCAGAGCGCAGACGAACCAGCGCCGTTCGTCGACAGCCGATGCCGCATGCGGCGAAGCAAAAGGAAACTAAAATAAAAAGCTCGAACTAGGCTCAAACCTTCCGCCATTCGAAGACAAGAATAGAACCCCTGTGCGGGGTGCCGCAACGGGCGGCCAAGTGGCCAATCTTACCAAGGGAGGGAAGAAGACGAAGCAAACATCCCTTCCTCTGCCCGGGCCCCTCTTACCACTCATCTCGGCGGGCAACGTCAGGGCCGGGCGCTGGTCGGTGCATCACGGCTCCCACGGCCGAAAGTGGACTTGTACAAGCTTGGTCACGGCTGGAAGCGGAACGAAGAGTGGAAACTAGGGGTGATCCGGCGTGGGATGGGAAGGTCACTTCTTCCTCCCCGGCTCTCTCTCTCATTACACATCTAAATCGTCCTCGGGCTCGTTTCCAAGGTTGACCTTTGCCCGCCCCCGGTTCGTCAACTTCTGCAGCGCCACCTTGTTCACCTGCCCTCCCACCTTCTTCTGCATGCGCTCGATTTCCTCTTCCGGGTCCTCCGTCTCGGCTTCGGCGTAGTCCAGCACGAGCTTCCGCCCCAGCAGATGGGTGTCCCGCAGCGCCTTGACGGCGTTCTCCGCCTCCCGCGCAGTGACAAATTCCGCAAAAGCAAATCCTCTCGACTGGTGGTTGAACTTCTTGGGTACCCGCACCGCCCTCAGCTCCCCGTAAGTACCGAACAACGTGCGGATGTCCTTCTTCGTAGCTTCGAAGGGCAGGTTCTTGATGATGACCTTTGTGCCCCGGTTCGCCGCCTTCTTGGCGGCGTCCTCCCGTCTCCGCTCTTCGGCGGCGTCAAGCCCCCTGTGCGACGCCTTGACGGCAAGGGTGTGCCCAGCCAGCGTCGACCCGTTCATGGCGTCCGCGGCCGCCATAGCCTGCTCCTTTGTCCGGAAATCGACAAAGCCGAAGCCCATGCTGAGCACCTGCCCAGCCTTCTTGGGATCCATTTTGGTCTTCACCCTTGCAGACAGGAAGCCGTCCAGTTCCCCGAACGCATTGGCCAGCTCCTCCGTAGTAGTGGAGAAGTTGAGGTTGCGCACGTAGAGGGACGTAGACGGCCCGTCGCTCGCCTGCTTGTCGTCACGTTCGAGGAGCTCCGTGGCAGACAGCTTTTGGACGCCCGACTTGCTCTTGTCTTCCGCTGTCGCCTGACTCGGCGTGTTAATAAACAGGTCCTTGGGACCCTTTTCAAGGAACAGGACCGAGTCCTTGATACGTCGATACGCCATCTTGGCAAATGCGGCCTTCGCGTGCGCGGGCTGTGCATACTGAACGATGGCAATGGTGCCACTTGGCGGCATGAGCACCTGGAGTACTGTGCCGTGCTCTTCAAACATGTTCCTAAGCTCCTCGGCAGTGGTGCCATAGGGGAAGTTTTTTACCAGGATGGCTGTGTCACCGCGTTTCTGGGACTTGAAAGCGTTCAGATCTACTCCGTGGGACGTGAAGTACGCCTTGGTCTCCTGGATGATGGTGGTTTCACCGATTGCCTGCTTTACGGCCGCATCAGAAGACGTCGGATCAAGCATCTCGGCCTTAGAGACCCCGAGGCGGTCAGCAATGGAGTCGTTCACGGCGTCCTGGCTCATGAAAAGCGAGTTCCAGTTGAACGTGTTGGACGCAGCGGCGGCCTTCTTGCGGATGAGGTTTTGCTTCTTGAGAGGCAGTTGCGCGATTGCAAACTCGTCAAGGCCTTGCTCTCGTTTCGCGGCGGCAGGGACTATGTGGAGAAGGCGACCCTGGAAGGGGATGCCGTCCGACGCTTTATATGCCTCCAGGGCAGGTCCTGCGTCGGCGTACTGTACCATTGCATAACCCTTGCGTTTACCCGCCGCATTGACCGGCAAGTGCACCTTGGATGAGAGTTAGCCTCTGGATTGAACTTCGTAAAACACAACAAAGACAGCTTCTTAGATGGCCGAAAGATCAGACACAAGTATCTACCATGATACTCGCCCAAGGCTTTTCACATCAAGTGCACTTTGGCATCAGATGTCCCTATCTCGGGATTCATCATACTCGGCGAAACAGAACAAATAGCAAAGGGAATAGATTTATGTGTCTTACCTCTTCAACTTCGCCATACTGGCTAAAGTGACCAGTAAGATCGTCTTCCGTCGCCGAGAATGGAAGGTTCCGAACGAACAGCCTCGCGGTTTTTCGTACCAGCGCTGTATCCGCATCCTCGTCCTTCGCCTCCTCCTGCTTGGGTTCGCCTGCCGGCGCCTCGACTTCAGCGGCTTCGGGCTGCGGCGCTTCCGCTTCTTCTTCACGGGTTTCTTCAGTGCCCGTCATTCGTGTATCTGCCCCGTCGGTTTCGTCTTGCACGGGGGCCGCTGATCTCGGTGGCAAAGGCTCATCGTCATCAAGCAAGTCCAATAACCTGTTCGTGCGAGACCGGAGCCATTCATCATCCGTGGCATCATTAGAGGGCGCCGGCGCTGGTTGCGGGGGCTCTTGAAGAGGAGCAGGTGCACTATCAACCTGCTCAGGCTGAGACGGCTTCTCAGATTCCCGTGTTTCAGGGACTCTCTGATCCGCCTCACCCTCTGCGGCCTTGGGCTTGCTGGCTTGCTGGCGAGCGGGTATATCTTCATACTCGTCGTCGCTTTCCGTCGCCTTGATTTCCTCCGCAGCAGGCGCTTCCGGCGCCGGCGCAGAATCCACAGCCATGCCACCCGCCCGCTTGCTCCTCGGCTGCATGACCTGGAGGTACTCCTGGAAGTTCGGGTCCGACTCGTCTAGCTCATCGCGTTTCCGCTTCTTCGAGCTTTCCGCATCGTCGGCCGGCTGCGCCTCCGATGTCCTCGGTTTGGCCGAGGCAACGGGGTCGACAGCTTGGGCATTCGTCTTGTGCGTCTTTTTTAAAGATGCGTCACCAATCTATCGATCTTGATGTGAGTTGGATGAGCTACAGGCCGCGGATGCGTCAAGTGTTTGGAGCAATGAGACTTACGGGTTTCGCCAGTTCAACCGCAACGCGACTCATCCGAATGAACGTGCGGTTGAAGTACTTGACGGCGCTTTTGGCCTCATCGGGCGTCTTGTATCCGACATAGCCAATGCGGCGGTGGGGAAGGACCTTGACATCGGTGACCTCCCGACCCTTGGTCGAGAAATGGTTCCGGAATTCCTTCTCGGTGATGGTAGAGGGTATATTCTTAACAAAGATCCTCGAGGATTCCATCATGGAGGTCGGAGCGCGACACCGGTGGGCGACATGGAGGGAAGAAAGTGAGGGAGAGGAAAAAGTTGTCTTCGGGGGGGTTCTTGGGGAGTCTCAAATCTTCTGCTCGCTTCAAAAATTTGTTCATCGCGGGTGCTTATCGAGCTATCTCCACGTGATAGCCCCCACTTTCGCGGAGCTGCCGGGGTCTGGATGCTCTGATTGCTCAGGGCACCTGCAGCTCGAGGCGCCGCATCACGCCGGGGTTGCCAGGGAGAAATCCACACGTCCGCGAGCTGAACAGGATCGCTTGCAAGCTACACAGGCGCGTATCTGTTTCAGGAATTGTCGACACATCTTGGTTGCTGTGACCGTCTACCGACTCACGAACTCCGCCCCGCGCGTCTAGTCCCGCCGGCTTCCAACCGTGAGTCGCATCCCGAGGTTTCGCTGTGTTTACATCACCGAGGGGCATAAAAGGGGTCGCCCGCGACACAGATGATGCTAACGAACCGGTAGCGCGCATACCCAGACGAACCGATCCGCGCGAAAGTCGCAATTCCCATACCGAAAGCCCACCATGGCTGACGTCAAATCGCCCGGCTCTCCCATCCCGAGGGAGAAGCTCGAAGGTTTGTCCCGCGTCCGAGCCCGACGATCGACCCTGCGCTAACCACGTGCGCCTCGATTAGCCCAGATCAAGTCCGCCGACATGGTAAGGTGACGGACGTGGCCGCGCGTGACACGGCTGCTAACGTATGGTTAGTCTGAGGACATGCAGCAGGAGGCGATCGAAGTCGGTAAGTCGGTATACACGTGGGTCCCAGCGGAGCAAGGCTGATATGAAGTAGCCCAGGAGGCCATGGCCAAGTTTACCATTGAGAAGGTTCGCGACCGCCAAGAGATGTATGCGGCGGTGGGGTTACTAACTACGGGCCGGTGACAGGATATCGCGCAACACATCAAGAGGACCGTCAGTTGAACCCTGGACAATCTCCTACTCACGTCCTCGGCTAACCTGCGGTGTAGTTTGACGAGCGCAAGGGGCCTACGTGGCACTGCATTGTCGGAAGGAACTTTGGAAGCTTCGTGACGCATGGTATATGCCCCCGCTGGTCCTTCCATGGCCGGGCGACTCCCGCTGACAGCACCTCCAGAGACGAAGCACTTCCTTTACTTCTACCTTGGCCACTGCGCAATCCTCCTGTTTAAGACGCAGTAGTACCTCGACGACACACCGGAGGTTTCGGTTGAGGATGAGAAGAAGAGGCTCCTGCCTGACGTGGAATAGCCTGTCGCAATCTGGCGCGAGGGTCATGCTGCTCAATGTTGGGACAAGGTATGACGGAGATGGCGAGGATATGAGACGAATATGGAGAAGACTGGCCTCGGTATATTGGCTCCAGTTGTATCTCGCATGAGTCTATGTTGGTAACGGAAGGAAGTTGGGAGTTTTTCAAAAAATAACAGCCGTTTCGTCTTTGAAATAGATGAGGTTTTACATCATGGTTTACCGACAGTATCGGTGCCCGACAGGCCCATCTTTCACCATTCGGAGGCCTTCAAAGCGATGACTGTGACCTGTGCTGGGCTGGCAGATGGATTCGCGCCTTGGTGAGGAGTATCTACGGCGAGCATCGTGTCCCGCGTGCCCGAAGCTCTAGCATGCCTACTTATGATGCCACATAGGTCCGCATTAAGGGAGCCAGGCCTTGTCAGAGTGTCCGTATATGTCACTAAGCCACATTGATATATGTTTTACATGAGGCTGAACGGTACTAGCCGCTGAAAGAAGACCCTCGCGTGCCTCATCTTGCCGAGGCGTCTCCGGTGTGTTGCGGTTGCTACTAGCACGCTCATCTACTCTCCTGGTGCTTCCCTCTCCCACTATCGAAGGTAGATAGCCTGAGATACACGTGCTTCGCGGTATCGGGTGGCCGTCCTCAGCATCTCGGGATCGAACATACGGTCAACAGACGCAGTTTCGATACTCATACATGAAGGGGCCAGTTACGGGTTACAAGGAGCAAGAGTCAACGGGTCTGCAGATTCTCTCACAGCAATCCCGGCTCTGGATTTCCGCTCAACCCGTCCAGACCCGGAAAACTCGAGAAAAGAATATTACAAGGATTTCGTTTCCGAGAATTGGGGAGAGTGGTTCGGGTGAACATCCGATGTAGGCAGCGCCGTATGATCGTCATCATCCGCGTATGACCCCGGCGGCCCAGCCCAAAGCCGCGACTCTTTTCATTCCAACATTAGTCTCTGCCCTGATTGACGATCAGAGGATCGGGATGAAGGGATGTCCCTACAAGAGACTGGTGGACCGTCGAAACCGGGATCCGCCAAGCTCAGGAGCCTACGCCTTGAAGGCTGATGTTTTCGAACTCTGGCGAACGAAGGCCCCTCAACTCTTCACCTATTCACCATGTAACCCCGTTCTGCGGGGAGCTGGGCGTCCCTCGGACCCTGCTCGACACAGCTTATCCATCCTCCGGGAGTTCCCATGGTGCCATCCAAGGTTACCGTCCAGGCAAGGGGGTCCCGCACGCCCGGCCGCCAAACCCAGCCTCCTGCGGCCTTGATTCATCCCCCAATATCCCTCAACAAGAGCCAGCATCCCCTCTCCGTCACCGCTCCGAGTTCATGCTCGTGCTTCCATAGTCGTCTGTGAGGACTCACCTAGCCGGCAAACGTGAATCAACGTCTGCTGAGCAACGAAAAGAGTCCAAGTGCCTCAGAACCAAGATCCATGGCATCCATGCAGCCCATGCCGTATCGGTGCGCAAAAGAGGCAAGTGCATGCATCGAAGATACGCCGTCTTGCTCAGAAGAGAAGCTGCATGCTCTCCTCCCTCCTCGGTATGGAAGATGGGGGGGCGTGTGGGGTGGGCGACTACTGCAAGTACTCCGTGCGCAGAGAGGGAGTGTGCACTGGACTTCCACTCTGGAAGGGGAAAACGCTTCGATCGCTCCCGAGCACCTGGAACAGCAGCGACCGGGGGGCCCTGGACCCTGCTCGATCCCAGCAATGTCCCGCCGTCGCTGGCAGCCGAGATGACATCGGGAGACCAGACCTCAACAAAATGTGCGTGCGCTTCCTGGCGCTTCCTGCTGGGATATCAGTTCATCGAGCTCTCCCGCCGCCCGCCAACGGCCGCGAGTGGCCTGCGGAGCAATTTGCGACGCAGCTCGCCACTACGGACACTGGACCCAGCTGGAGAAGCCCCGCTAAACACGGTGGCTTGCCACCAGGACGGCCAAAAAGCATACTGTACCGCTCACCCCGGAGGCGGAACCATCCAAGCGGGACTCGATCCGGCATAGTGAGCGACAAGGACGATTGCATGTCATCGTATCCCCACGCCAAGCTGGCAACTCCCTCGTATGCTAGCTCAGGCAGGACCCAGTTCTCCGCCTCCGCCGCCCCCCTTCCCCCTCCCGGGGCCCCCCAGGCGGCGAAGGCTGCCTGTCGGAGGGCTGACGCGATGATGAGCGGCAGCCGAGTCGGGCTTATTACAGCCAGCGGCGGCGGCGCGAGTATCTCCGCTGTGACGAGCTTCGTGTAACCGGAGATCGTCTCTTTTAACGGTGCATGGACTTTGTGATTCAAGGGGCGGGGCGCTTTCGAGAGTGGCCTTCGTCGGATGGGGGTCCCGTGAAAGAGCGGGCCTTGTCTAATACATGTTGCACCACCGAGTAATAACGGCGGCCCCGAAGAGGGTCGTGGGGGACGTTGGGTGCTTCGCTTGAATAAAGACACACGACCTGAGCCATCTCGGCAGAATAGAATGTCGAATGCGGAGAGACAGCATCCCGGCGGTATTCCATCCCGCGGAGCGACGCACCGGGAACCCCTTGCAAGAGTCAAGGTGCCACGAAACAACTGGCCCCCGTCAAACGACGTTACATTCACGACGGGCGTTGCGATTAACAGCGAGGGCCGGCAGACCCCTAATCTATCCCCCGGCATCTACTCGACGGAAGAAGAATCTCCCACATCTCGACGGGGTGGAATGGGTATGTCCGAATATGCAACACCCACCTGAATCCGTCACCTTTTTTTTTTTTATGGAAAGCGGGGGGGGGGCTTGAATTGAAGGATATGCGCGGCGTGATCCCCTTGCCTTGGTCAACCGCCCGGGAGGTCCCTTCGATTCATAATCCATCGGGGCCTTCCTTCCACTCCTGTGACTGCGCCGGGCCCCACGGACCACACGGGACTTTCTCAAGCGTGCTTCCCCGTCCTAGCCTGGCGTCAAGCTGCCGTGCAGGCGCAACTGCCGCTGGAAGCTCTCCGCCCCTACCCGCCTCCAGAAATAGATTCCCGCCCGCTGACCCGTCGCATTGGCATCGCCGAGCCCCACGTTAATCGTAAGGCCGGACAAACACGAGGCAACGCCCTCGCCCAGACAACCCGATCGAAGATCTGGTTCAGAGAGGGAATGAGGCTGAGGCGGGGCGCAGGCAGGGGGTCGCTGACCCCAGCGGAGCGGGGAGGGTCTTGGCCGTCATCCTCGGGGCTGGCTGTGCTGGATCCCTCTCAGCGCTGATCTCTGCACGGTCAGCTGGCGGGTTCTTCAATAATCTCTAGCAGAGGTATCCGTATCGAGGCGGGAGGGGGAGACCGCATTGCATGGACCCCAGCGATCTTCGCCGCCCCTCTGCGCAGCCAGTGAGTTGCCGGCCCCCCGGACGCGCCGTCTGCTATGCGGGTTGCACCGCCCCGTCGCCCTGGGCATGAGCGGTGACGAGCGGGCACGACGCTGAAGCCCAGGTCGTCACATAGCTCAGGTAGGGGGCCGAACCTCAAACGAACCCCCATGAGATTCTCCGTGGGGGCGGACGTTTCACCTCGGGAAATAGTCGAGGTTCGTGTTTGGCCCTTGCTGGACGCCATTCATCCCTGCTTGCCGGTGGGGATTCACATCCGCCGCTTCTCATCCGAAGTCCGCCCTGTTGATCCGGCGGTGAGGCCCGTGAGGTCGGTGTTGAAACGGGCCCCCGCCCGTTCGCCCCTCAGTCGTGATGCTCTCGTTGGCCCTGTCTCGAGGTGTCTTGGGCGACGCCTGTCAACCCAATCCCTTGGACAGCTGGCTTGCATCAGATGTGTCGGATCCTTATACGCGGGTATCTCCTTAAAGGAGGAAAACGCCCCACAATGCAGGGCGAAACGAAACGGTCTCCGCCGAGTTACGGGGCACGGACGAGGTGACCCGCCGCCGGATCTCCAGCAGATCGCACCGGGGAGATGAGAGATGCCTCAGGTGCATCGCTTCCAGCCCTGAGGCCTGCCGCCTCTGGCCACCCGGGTCTCGGGTGCGAGTCCCCGGTCACGCCTGTAATTAGCTGTCTCTGGCGCTCGTCGTCCTGGCCCGATCGCCCCTGCCAACCCCTGGTCGACTCGCACACGCAAGTCGGGGGATTCCCCTGTCCAAGCGGAGACCCTGTCTTGCGAGTACCGAGCAGCAAGCCCCGGCCGGCCAGACTCGTCGAAGCCGTTGGTGCACTCTGACGTGGGATGCCGGGAAGATCACCCCCGCATCCTACCAGGAACGGACAAAGTGCAGCTGTGGGATGTACCCCTATGTACCTGGCCAGCGCACGTGTGCGCTGGATGCCCGCAGCGGCCCGTCCCCAACGGGTGGGGGGCGTGTCACCAAGCTATTGGCACCGTGCTCCCTCCATTGCCCCGTTGGCATGGAAAGCAACGGCAAAGCTTTGCAGATACGGCGTTCTTCCATGGGCCATGGACGATGGGCTTGGATGAGAACCCGGGCAGACCGGTGCTGGGAGGACAGGATGACTTGGCCTTCCTCGGTGAGATTGCGGGCGAGCCATGTGTGCTTCCCGGGCCCCGCATGTCTAAATTGGGACGTTATTAGCACGCCTGACCGACTCCGCTGGCAGCAGGCCGACGAGATTAAGCCTCGAAAAAGACATCAGCCATAATCTGGCATTGACACAATCGACGCAAGGGGGCCCCGGCTCCCAGCTGTTTCCCTGACCGTCACACCTCGCGTGTTTCTTGTGCGTCTTCTCCGCCTTATCGACGTGGCGGCCCGGCAGCCACCCGGACCGCCAGCAGGAAGTACCGCGGGCGGTCTACCCACGGTGAACTGACAAGACCCCACCAGCACCCGTCGCGAGGAACTAGCAACCGGGACAAAGTGGAACAACAACTCATCACCGCCATCCGAGGATCGCTCGACGTCCGCGGAAAACCAGCAGTCACATTTTCAGAGCACACATTTTCTCAAATGGGCAGAGGGGTAGAGAGTGAGAAGGCGCTGGGGCTACACAGGCCAGTCGCCCCACGTCCATCTGTACGCCAAGCTCGGTGAACCCTGCCAGACGCTCGATCCGCTTCCAAGGTGCGCGCAGGTTTCGCCGGGGCGGCGGGCGCTGGCGTCACCCGGCGGCGAGGGCCAGGGCACCATGGCATCTTCGTCTCAGGATGAGACTCGACTTTGCACGGCGGCCTCTGGCACCCGCGTAGACTGCCTCAAATTATCACCATGGTGGGGAGCATCATCGTCTTATTTGCTTATAAGTCAGGCGCAGCAACTGACGTACACGTACTTGCACCCGTATGTAAGGAAGGTCAAAGAAGGGAAAGAAAAAAGGTACAAGGATCGATGACAAACCATCCCGTTGGTCAGCACCACGCATGAATTCCTCACGCGGGCCTGACGTTCTCCGCAGTCGGCACCCCGCGGTGCCTTTCTCCCCGTCCCGTTTCGTCTCACGCGGTGCTGTTGCCCAGTCGTACCGTGGGACCCATCCTGTTCGACCCAGAGAGTCGGATGGGGCTATTGGCTTCTTCGTGGGCTGCGGGCCATGTGAGCTTTTGGGGGGTTGGGGGGGGCAGCACAGTGTGCCCGTGCGCCTGTTTGTTTTCCGCCTCAGCTGGGTCTGGCCGTTACCCGCCTTTCGGCGCTCTCGCACAAGGACACTAAGTTTACGTGCTCAGTTCAGTTTCTCGAAAGTCGAGGAACAAGTCCCAAGCACGATCGTTCGCTCGAGGGGGAGCAGCAACCTGTCATGCAGCCCGACAGCCCAGGCCGCCGAGCCGGAGTGCCTACCGAGACATCCCCCGCCTGCCGCTCGCCTGTCTGCCAGCACGATACCGATGCCGCCGTAACTACTTGCAGTCCAAGGCCGCCATCCCCCGCCCACGCACGCACCGAATGGGAATAGTCCGTTCCCTAGCGCCGAAATCTGCATACCATTGCGTCGGGGGAGGGGGGCGACGAACAATGTACCTGCACTCCTTCACGAAACCCGCCCGGAAATTCCCGCTCTGGGGTCTTGTGGGTGCGAGCATTTCCAGGGAATCATATTCCTCTCATTGAGCCATCAAGGGCCGCTATCAAGGTATCCTGTCCCTCTTCTCCCTTGGTAAAAAAAAAAAATAAATAAAAATAAAGAAAGGATGAAGTTCCGTCAGGGTTCTGTGCCTGATTCCACCTGGAGGGCGTGTCATACAGGCAAGTCGGCAATTACGACCCCGTCACGCCATGACCGCCGCCCAAACCCCGGAATTCGCCCATTCCTCAAGCGTTGGCACTATCCCGCTCTAGCTCCGCCTGCGGGCCCCTCAATCTCGCGGCGGCGTCGCACCCCTCCTTCACGCCTTGGTGGGGGAGAGCGAGCGACCCTCAAAGCACATCCGCTCCGGGACCAGTCGGCGCTAGGTTGCGGGACTAGCACGGGCGGCCGCGGAACCACTTCCTCGCCGCTAGCTTTTTGCGGCGGTGGGAGGTTTCTGGGGCACCCCCCTCTACACCTTTTTCGGCTGGGGCCGTCATCTTTCTTGTCTATGGCGGGCTTGGATAGGGTAGGTAATTACGAGGGTGGGAGGCACGGGGGTGGAAACGTCCGGGAGTCGTATCCGGATATAGTACCCGTACCTGGGGAACCCCCTCTATCGCAGCCCGGACGTCTGTCATCTTTGGCCTGGGAAGTAACGATAATGAGCTATATATGATAACCGAGCTAGAAGTTGATAGATTCGCATCTGCTCGGCACTCCTCGCAGATAAGTAAGACGATTACATTCATAGTACAGATGTCGTCCGGGCAAAGAACAAACTGATCGACATGCACCGGTTCGCCTGGTGTCACCCCACCACCACGGTGAACGACGACGGCGGATTTGACGGGGTGCGGGAAGCAGCCTCAGGCGGGTCCAGTTTTCTGGCTGCCCGAACAAAGTACCGCTGCTCCGAGACGCTTCCTTCATTGGGCGAGTGGGAAGGAAAATTAAGAAAAAGCAAGCAGAGGTAGTGGCGGGCAAAAATCAGCGAGACAGTTCGCTGATGCGGGCAGGGTCCCCCCAATCGTCGCGACCGAGAATGAGGATGGGCCCGCGGATGTGTACGTAGCTTGAGAGTGTGCAACGGCGTTCTGTGCAGAGGAAATCCCCCCCGCCTGCCTGCGCATAAGCGTACATGAATCACTGAAGACACAGGACATGACTCTCGCTTGGTTGGTGTCTTGTCCTACACACCCGCCCCTTCAAGGATACTCGGACCCGTCATTCCCATGACGGAGTAGCGTTCCCCGCGTCAGTTCATACGACATACGAGTTTGATGGCTGCCGCGGTATGAGTCTGCTTGACGAGGTTGGTGAACGCTGAACGGGTCGGTAGCCACGCCGGTGCCATGGATAGGTACCTCGTACCTCCACTGTGCAGGCCCGCCCATGGCCTGAGGACCGGAGGAAGGTACGTTACTCCATTTGTCTCAGGTACCACCCTAGTATCCCGGATAGTTAGCGGCCCGCCATCGCCCTCCCACTGGGCAGTTGTTCGTCGCTCCGCCGATGGGCTTTTATGAGGCGGTCCGTAGGTTTTATGCAAATTAATCCGCGCCGCCTGCGTCCGCGGCATCCCGTCCCCCAAGCCTCGTCCCTCGGGCTCTTGACATCCTCGATCTTGGGATCGTGCCCAATGCTTCAGGTCAGTGTCCGGAGCAGAGCAACGTCGATGAGCGCGAAAGAAGGCGAACGCATTCGGGGCTGAGCTTAATGCAGAGTCATGAGGGAGATGCCGGTTGGACAAGAAGATACAGGGCGAGGGCCCAGCGCGCCAAGACGCCGTACCTTGATAGACCCACCCCCGCCCTACCCGTAATAGCGTTCTGCAGCAGAGCTTCTGGGCGGTGATCCGGCCGCCGCCAGCTGCAAGCGTGCTTCGTCGGCGAACACTGTACTCACACCCATCTCGTCCCGTCTCGGTCGGGCCCACCCCCCCCCCCCTTCTCTATCCACCGACGACCCTCGCTCCAGAGGCTCCCGTTCTCTGCCCACTTCCACCCAAAGAGCCCAGTACGACCTCGTGCTCCGGTTGAACAAACCCATTTCTCCCCTCTCCGCAACTTCGTTTTTTCTTTCTCAACCTGCCCCCCCTCACCTCCGAGCCGGCGACATCCTCTGCGGGAAAACCTATTTCCCCAGTGCCATTGTCCACCGCCCAGTTGACTTTGGGACCGACAAAGAGACGTACCACCCTCAAAGGCGAGGCCTTTTATCCTTTTGCTACTTTACAGGAAAACAAAAGCAGAGAGGGCAGAGAAGGAACGGAAGGGCCTTGGGAACCGACAATGTGACGACGCCTCCGAACCGACTTTCCATTCACGCGACGACAACGTCAAAAGACGCCCCTTTACCCTGGAATCCTCTGCCTGCGTCATTGTCCTTTGGTTGCTTCCGGGAGACAAAGCAGAGGATCCACGCTTAAGCATTTGGTCAGGCCTCGTGTCAACCATCTTGCCCTTCCGACATCTCCTCTACTCTACCTACCCCCACAATCCTCTCCCGACCCTCCTCGACGCTCCAACCAATTCCAACGCCGACCCTATAATCTCGAAACCTCGACCCACCAACCCTCCCACGATACCCTCGACCACCTATAACCTCCCACAATGGCGCCCCTTCGAGTCCCGGGGGATGGCCTGCTCCTGAGCGGGTCACCCGGGGAGAACGAGTCCTTCCCCTCACAAGCCTTTGCCATAACGCTGAGTGACGACGTGATTGGGGACCTCGTCCGGTGTGCCCAGAATGGCGGCGACATCGAGCTGTCGCTGGGGAGCAGTCCGGTAAGCTTGTGCCCTTTCCTTAGGCTGTCTTTTTGCTCCGCAGAGCTGCAATGAATGCGTCGAGGAGCTCTGTATCGGTTCCGAGGCATTCAGTCGGTTTCCTTGGTCAATGAGCATTATGACGCGGGCATTGAGCGTGCCTGCCTCCCCCCCCCTCCCAACGCGCACACACACACACACACACACACACAGAAACAAACCGTGGCTTCCCTCCAAGCTCTTGACATCGTTCTATTCGACCGCCACCCTGGGTGAACCCATCAACCGTCCGTTTTGCTGCTTGCTTTTCTCAACATCTCTACAATGCTTGTGGAAGTGCCAGGTTAACCATGTCAACACAGGCTCTCCACTACGGTTCAAACTCCCACACGATACCTCGCTCCGCTGATGCCACACCCCACGACTTCTACCTCACACAACCATTTTCCGAATCCATTAAACGGGCAAGGAAAGTGCCGAACACGATGTCGATATTCTCGAAACCAAAGGTCATGTCCCAGAAAGGGCAAAATAAGGTTTCCAAGACCCAAGCTGCCGCCAACGGCAAGACGGGCAAGGAGAAGCCCAAGTCTTCATCCGGTTTGGACTCGGATATCGAGACGCTACAGAACAACCTGGCCCAGGCCGAGGCGCAGGAGGGCCGGTGCGTCTATGGTTCCGTGGTTGGTTGGACTTTGCCTGCTAACAGGAGGACAGGACGCTGCTGATAGAGGGGCGACCCGGATCGAAGAAGGGCAAGCCGAAGCTCCTGTCGACCATGGCTCGCGGGTCCTCTGTGCCCCGATCGATGCCGACCTCACCCGCGGTCAGCGCGGCAGGCGGGTCCCCGTTAGGAGGCACTATGTCCGGCTCGGAAAAGATCCTGGAGCGCAAGAAGGGGAGGCGGATACCGATAATTCACGAGCTCGCGGCGCAAGACCAGACTTACGAATACCTCGAATCGAAGTGGACAGGTCCGCCCGAGGACTTCAAGAAGACGCTCGAAAAAATTGCCGACTTCAACGAGGAGAAGCAGGCGTGGGTCATGTCGAGGCCGTTCTGGAAGGAGCTCGACGTGTGGAACTACGATTACGAGACGCCCGAGATGCGGCAGCAGGCCATTGACAACGCGGTCCGGCAGTACGACAAGATGAGGCTGTCGATGACGCAGCCGCAGTGGGAGAGATTACTGCCTAAGGAGGAACGGGGCACGGGCAAGTGTCTAAGCAAGGTGCAAGCCAACCTCACCAAGGGCCCGACGGCTGCAGTTCCCCGCGCGCCCACCCCCCAGATCAAGGTGCAGAAGGCAGAGGATGGTGCGACGGACTCGAACAAGGACGGCGAGGCAAAATCTGTCCCCATGTCGAGGCCCGTGTCGAACCCGCTCCCGGCTAGGAAGAAGATGAGCGAGCGCGAGGCGCAGCAGAAGAGGCTGCTGTCGCGCAAGACGGGTGCCGCCGCCAAGTCCGCGTCGCCGGTGAAGAGCAAGGCGCAAGGGGCGAAGCCTAACGGCAAGGTCCTCTCGCAGGAGTACGTCCACGACTCGGATTCAGACTCGGACTCGGAGGACCAGGTACTTGCTGCCAAGCCGAAGCCGGCCCCGGAGATCAAGGTCGCGGTCCAGCAGGCCCGGGCGAATCACGTTGTCACGGCGAAGAACCGCAATGCCGCACTCTCGAAGGCCAAGGTTGAGAAGCCGAGGGAGCCCGTGAAGACGGCTAGGCCGACGCCGAAGCGGGCGCGGGAGGAGGAGGACGATGGGGATAGCTCGAGCTCTGGCACGCCGCTTAGCAAGCGGTTGAAGCAGAAGCCGGCTAAAGCCTCGGCGCCGCCCGCCGCTGTCAAGCACAGGCAGTCGGACGGGAGTTTGGGATCGCGCGGCTCGAGCACGGGGGTATCCTACAAGAGCAAGAACACGACCTCTCCGACCAAATCATCGCCCCTCGCGTCCTCACCTCCCACCAACGCGTCAGACCTCGACCAGCCACAGGACACCATCGCCGCCCGACCCATCGTGCCAGCGCGAAAACGACCCCCGGAGCGGGATGTCGAGGACGACAAGGTGCGGGTCAAAAAGTCCCGGCCGACCCAGGTGCCGAGGCAGGAGATACCGGCGGACCTGTCGCAGAAGGCGCGCAAGTTCAAGATGTACTACGAGAAGTATGAGGAGCTGCACTGGGAGATCTCGGCGCTAGAGGACCCGCCGCGGGACAAGATCTCGAACCTGCTAGACATGCGGGAGAGGCTGCAGAGCATGAAGAGCGAGATCTACAGAGAGTGCTCGGCGGAGAGGGACTGATGGCCCGTGAGGAAGGGGGTATATGCTAAGGGGAAGTGGAAGAACAGGGGAAGGAGGAGGTTGGCTTTTACTGATTTGTTTTCTTCCTTTTTCATGAGGGTGCGAGGAGTTTTGGGACATATCCAAGTGCATTTACAGGAACAGGCAAAGGCAAAGAAAGCCACAAGGGCCAAGGGGGTTTTTGTTTTGGCATCCTTTCTGACATTGTGTTTTTCCTGCTCATTAACCCCCCTATTTCCTGACATTTTCCTGACATTGTTTGATTTTTCTTTCCCCCATGCATGGATGGTGCATTGGACGGAACGTCCACATAGCGGCTGTTGATATTTTTTTTCCTTACTATTCCTTACAACTTTTTCTTAGTTTTCTAGTATTTTGTCGGGGAGTTTTGATATCCGATCCTGTGTGATCTTGGAATTTTCGAGGCGCAAATGAGGGATGAGGGTAGGAGCGGTGTCTGGCCAGGGGTGGGGGGTGAGAGTAGGGTAAGGCAAGGGAAGGGAAGGACAGGAAGGACGAGGCAGGGAAATGTATACGTGATGTGGTAGATGAGGTAGACGAGGCAGATGAAATGAGAGACGTGGAATCAAGGGTCTGATCATGTTGATGTGTGAAGTGAAGTGCGGGAAGTGATGCTAGAGAGGTTAGGAAGTTCGTGTTGGGGGTGTTCCGTCCTGTTGTGATTGACGGGCTTGTGCGGAAACTACATGTCCTGGGCCTAAGAGTGAGCTTGTCCTGCGACGGAGCTGGTCATATCGTTCGTGCTAAGGCTTCTATTGCTTTTGGCATGTCCTGGGCAGTATCCGGCACGCATTTACTCGCATGCAGATGGGTTGAGGCGGGCACGTCGAGGAGTAACTCATCCCATCAGACACCAGATGACATATGCCTTCGGGGAAGGAGGTATGCCGCCCAGCCAGCGCAGGAATCAGGCAGGGAACGAGTTGCAGGAAGTATATCCCGGCCACAACATGCCGTCCCGGGTTGTTGTAGTTGAGAGCAGCAAGGGACGATGGGCATGGTAAGGACTAGGGGTGGTGATTGGTCACGTTTGATCCGCAATTAGACCAAAGGCGGTAATGCGGCTTGTTGTTGGCTTATGGGAACTAGAGGACATGTCGGAGTCTTGCTGCCAGTGGTGAGGCACAACGGCGTTTTTGGGTCATGTGGCAGGGATGCGTACGAGATGCATGCAGCGAGGCAACACCAGCGTGTGTCTGAGGAAGCAGAGATCGGGAGTTAGGTTAGGAACAAGATGCAACGACACTGTGATGCATGAGCATGTCGATACGGAGGGCATCCCTGTGTGGATATGAACACCCATCGTCAGCTCAAGATGGGCATGAAGCTCGACACATTCAAACGCTTCGCCGACGGGCGGAAAGCGGGATTATGCTCTGCAAGCATCCGATGCCCCGAGGAAAGTCGGAATGCAATGTTCGTACGGATCTATCAATTTGGACATGAAGCCCAGCGTCTCTGCGTTGGCCCGAGGTTTCCCAGGCGGCACCACGAGGAGGTCCCAGAGTCCGACTTCGCCGCCCACGGTGGCGCACCGTCCCCAACAGAATAATCGGAATCGAATTGTACCCGGGATCCCCCCCGCCCTTCTCCCGAGAGGGAGAAAAGGAAAGGAAACCCGAGCACGCTGCGTATCGCACTCCAGTGTCTTTCACAACACAATCTTCGCAACGGCCCTCCCATAGGGAGAAGACGGAAGACCGAGACACCCAAGCGGACATCTCGGCCCGCCCTCCCTGCTTTTCTGATGCCAGTTGCAGACGCGGTCGCGCCAGGCCCTTACGGGCAGACCCGGGCCCGCGGCGTGTTGCCCCGGCGCCCATGCGGGTATGATTGAAGAGATTACTCCGAATTTCTCATATGCCAGTTTCTGCGAACGGGAAACCACCCCGAAAGGGGGTCCCGTTCCGAGAGATTGTTGCCAATCTCTCCGTTTGTAAGCATAGAAACGCAGCGTTGAAGGGGACGGTGCTCCACGGGGGAAGGGAAAGAAGGAAGGGAAGTCTGAGCCCGGGCGCGGGGCTGCCTGAATTTTTATATAAACGGGGTGGCAGAATGCAGGGCGGTGAGGCCAGCCTTGGGGATCTTGCAGCTGGGTCGAAGCTGGGAGGGGCAAGGCACGGAAGTTTCGGCCATTGGCGGGGCAGGATGGCCGGCATCCACCTGCCGCCACTCAGGGTCCCGCGCTAGAGCCGCCTTCAGCCACGTGCCACGGGGGGCGCCGACACACGGACGACGATTGCGGACACACTAACAGAATGCCGCCTTTTTCCCCTGTGCGCCCTCCTGTTTGGGCGGCCCCGGCAAGTCCGCGTTACTGCTAGTTGAAATTTTAGGCCCCACCGTCTCCGGATATCCTCTCTTTTAGCATCTCCGAGTGACTCCTTAGTGGCCAATCTCTACGATATAATACACCCCTGCTCCCCGTTCTTGTCTTCCTGCAGTCGCGATGCGTATCCCTGCGTGATGCCTCTCGCCCAAGAGAGTGATATCTTTACCGGCTGATCGCCGCCTCCTCCTCCTCCTCGTCCCTGATTCACCGTTTCTCACTCACCCGCCCCCTCCCCCGCGGGGCCTTATACCGTTAACATGTCAGTCTTCGACCTCCCCCAGCCCTGGCAGCGGCCCCCCTTCGAGGACCTCCACGCCTGCCTCGAGAGCCTCGAGCTCAAGCCCACCATCTGGAACCACAAAAGCCGTGTCGAGGACATCGTCGCCGAGCAGGAGGCCACCTTCACTCACCGCCGCGAGGTGGCCCAGTACCTCGCCTCCATCATCAAAAGCCCCCTCGACTGGGTGACCGAGGACCAGCGCGACGAGCTCTGGGAGCTGGCGAGCCGGCGGATATCCGAGCGGTCCGGGAGAGCAGGTTCGCGCCCCTTCCCCCTTGCTAACACCAAGCAGCCCTCACTCCCCCCTCTTACCGATGTCATGCTAAACCCACAGGCATGGGCGAGATAACCCGCTCCTGGCCCTTCAACCTCCCACCAACCCCCTTCTCCCTCGCCATCAGAGAGCCCGCGATAACGGGCGACTCCCTCGGCTTCAAGACCTGGGGTTCCTCCTACCTCCTCGCCCTCCAGCTCCCCATCCTGGCCTCCACCTCCCTCTTCCGCCTCTTCGACGAGTCTCTCGGTGAGCCCCGGCCCCGCGTCCTCGAGCTCGGCTCCGGGACGGGGCTCCTCGGGCTGGCGGCCGCTGCCATATGGGGCCTTGAGGTCGCGATGAGTGATTTGCCGGGCATTGTGCCGAACTTGGCGGCTAATGCGGAGGCGAACTCGGGGGTGCTGAGTAGCATGGGGGCGTCGGTCGAGGTGGGGGCTCTGACGTGGGGTGGCGACGACGACGATGATGACGAGGTTGACCAGCGGCTTTTCGGGACGCCGAACCAGTTCAAGGTTTGTAGCCCAGATGGAAATTCCTAGCCTATGAGTGTTAGTGACTAGGGGCTCGACTGACAGGCGGATAGGTCGTCCTCGCGGCGGACCCAATGTACGACGACAACCACCCCGAGCTCCTAACCGACGCCATCTCGAAGCATCTGGCGCTCGGACCCGACGCAAGGGCCGTCGTCATGGTGCCGATGCGCGACGCCACGACGAGGAGGCTCAAGGACTCGTTCGTGGAGCTGATGGCGGGAGGGGGGGAGCCCATCGACTGCGTTGAGCAGGGGGAGCTCGGGGGCCAAGACGACTGGGAGGCGGACGAGGACGAGGTGAAGTGCTGGTGGGGGGTGTTTGGGCGTAGGCGTAGCTAGACTGCTGTCAACTGAAAAGTGTTAACGGCTCATTCCTTTGAGTTGTGGTTGTAAGAGGCATTGGCTAACGGCACAAGTTGATAACTCCAGACCGAAGTGGTTTGGCTTACGGCTCGAGGTAAAGCCCAGTGGCTGGTCTTAGTCTCTCCTTCAGCCGGCCCCTAAGCCTCCGGGCTTTTATCCCCGGTCATTGCCTCATCCAAGACCGCGTGCTATCCCCAGGCAACAACACCGGAAGCGCGCCTCAACGCGTCCCGGCTTCCGAGATCCAGATCTGCGCCCCCACGCTGAGCCGTATACCTCCTTGGGGCACCCACCGCGTTCTTCACGGGACACGGGTTCCTTCCCGAATAGGGAAGAGTCTCACCTGGAGCAGAACAAGAACTGCAATTCACTTCTTCCTAGCCCTCGAGTTGCCGTATCCTCTTGGGAAGCGTGCCGGAGTCCGAGAAAGACGCTTTTTCACGCCCCCATCGCCTTATTGTTTGCCCCGAAGGATAGATTTTCTTCCAATCATCCGTCTCTCTCCACTTCTCCTTTTCCACTTCTTCACCAACCCAACTCCAAAGGACATCTTCCGCAACACGTATCTCCTTTGACACCACAGTCCTTTACCATTCAACACCCGTTAGTCCCCCGGCCCCTTTTCACCCGCCCCTCACCCCTGACCTCCCAAAATGTCCAACATCGCCCTACTCACCTCCCCTCCCCAGAACGGCACCACATCCTCTCAACCATGGTCACCTACACCGAAGAGGAAAAGGACTTCGTCAGGGCCATCTACCTAGCTAACCGAAAGGAACGCGAGCCGTGGCGGGTCGTCGTGTCCCGCTTTAGGGAGCGCTTCGGTAGGTCCCTCGGACAGGGGCAGCTCCGGTACCTCCGGCTGCGGTACGTGTTCCCCAACGGCCAGGCGGATGACCCTAGATATCGGAATAGGCGCCGTGGGAAGAAGTTGGAGGCTCGCGCGTAAGTATTCTCCGCCTGGCTTTCGTGTCTAACTCTAGCCTGGCTTGAACCGGTCGCCGGTGACCTTATACCCTAAGCTTTGTTCTTGCCTAAGAGGGCCAGGTCTTCCGGTTGCCTTCTAACCGTCCGGCTTCTCCCAGTAGGAGCAGAGTTGGCCTTTCCAAAATCCTCAGATTGACCGGGTCGCACATGCATGTCGAATAGAACAATCATGGCTGACGATCCAGTAGCGCTGCCGCCGCAAAAGCCGCAGCGGCTTCAGACCAAGGAGAGTCGTCGGCTCAGGACAGCGAGATGAGCACTTACATCACTACCTCTCCGTATGAGACCCCTTATCCGTCCCTAAGCCTCTAGGGAAAACACCAAGAAACAACAGACACGCCTCTCAGAACCCCTGGAAAAGACATACCCTCACATGACTTATACTAACACCTTACTCACTAGCTACTACTCTCCAGCTCCGACGCAGAGCAGCCAGGCTGTCTTAGAGGTCCGTCCCGCGCAGGAAAACGGCCGGCAGACCTCCGACATGTTCAACCAACTTGTAAGTCTCAGCGTGGGTGTAAAGGGGAAGTGACCTGCACTTCGGCCGACCCCATGTCCCTTTGGAAAAAACTGGCTGATCCCGACTAGGAGCTCCCGGGGGGGTCTGCCTATGACAACAGCCCAGTTCTCATGGATGTCCGAGGACATTTGCAACGCCAGCGTGGCTCCTTCCTTCCTCTACTTGGGCAGGAACGGACACAGGGGCACCACAGCTCCCTCCCACCGCCTTCCGGCCAGGAACACTCTCAGGGGCAGGCTGTCCCCTTCTCCTTTTCTTCCGCCCAGGGACATGGCCGGGGCCAGAATAGCTCCTTCCCTCCTCCACTTGGTGGTCAGGGACAGACCCAGGGGCATCTCTCCTTCCCACCACCCCCTAACCAGGGACAAGCTCAGGACGAGAGCGCCTCTCTAATCCGCACCTCTGTCCAAGCCCAGCGGTTCCAGGAACAGCATAGCCTTTTCCCCCCGCAGCCCACCGAGTACGGACGGGTCGACGCCCAGCAAGACTTTTGGACCCCGCCAATGACCCCGACGTACCCCCTCACCCTCGAACAATGCCACGTCCCCCGCTACCCCGTCGGTCCAGCCCCCAATCTCCCTCCGAATGGTCATAGCACCCTGCCCACTAAGGTATGGCACACCGACGTGCAGGCATATCCCGAGCCTAACTTCTTTAACATGGGGTTGGAGGACTTGACTGCCCGCGGCTGGGGAAGCACTGCCATCCCGACAGACGCCATAAACCCCTGGGGGACCGTCACCGGGGACCCCATCGAGCAGCCGTTCCCATCCGACGCACAACCCGTTCTTCGGCCCGCGAACCAGCAGACCTATGACGATTACGAGAGTCGACTTTTCGCCATGGGAAACGAGGCTCAGACTCCGCGGGACGAGCAGCGGGATGCCGGCGGGGACACTGGGAAGGACCCTGACGGCGGACGGTTCGAGATGTTCATAGAACAGTGGGCTCGGGACTTGGCGGGTCGGCAGCAGCCTGATGGTGAGGTCCGGGCCGGGCAGGGCGGGGAGGTGGAGGCTGGCTTTGACGGCATCGGGTTTGAGAGGGCGATGGCTCAACTGACAGGTGGTCTGGAGACACCGCTCTCGATGGGGTCCAATTCCCAGTCGACTGAGACCAACGCCCGGTCTGCTGGAGCTAGTGCTATATCGCCAGGGACCAACGCCCTGACGGAGTCCAACACCCCGTCGACGGATACCGACGCACAGCCAGCTGAAGCAAGCGTCAAGTCATCGGAGATCGACGCTCAGCCCGAGCGGGATATCGAGCAAGCGGAGAGCAGGGATGGGGAAGACGGGGAACACCCGAATTTCATCGGGTAGGGCGGGCGCGGAAGCTTCCACTTGGAAGGAACCCATCAAAAATGCGCTTCCATCGGGGAGGAGGGTGACAGGCAGGGCTCTCTAGCTCAAACCCCGATGCTGCCGTGATACCCTCGGCCCTTCTCTCATTCGCATGGAGTGGTGGGCGACGGGGGTTTGCTGAATGTCCGTTAGACTTTTCGAAAAGTGCAGTCTGCAAAGGTGCTTGTTGACGTGTTTCTTTCTTTCGTTGGTTGTCTTGGTCATTGAGGGAGGGGGAGGCGGGATATCGATTCTAATTTGAGCGAGTGAATACAGTATTGAGTACATTGTACGGATAGACACATCGGGAATTCGCCGTGCTATGGTGTGACTATTGCCTATGCCACGGGACATGGGTACCATGTGGCGGTTGCGGCCAAGTAAGTTCGTCACACTGTGGTACGACCAGTGATATGTAGGGGTGGGACGGATAATGGCGGGGAAGCCAAGCTTAGATTCGTATGCCTCCGGGCATGATTGTGCCACTGCACCCGCGTAAGCTCGTCATCCTAACTAAGCCCGCATGCAGATAGAGCGGCTGTACCCCCCATTCGATACAAGACAGCATCTAGTGACCTGTATGAACGCCCACATCCTACCACAGATGAAGCTTACACCTCACGCTCGCCCAGTTACTTATTCACCCAACCAGGGTATTCCTCCGGCTCCGATCCAGCCTCACATCCTTCCTCCCCACCACCGCCTCAAGCGCCTGCATCAGCCCCTTGGCATCATACCTCGCCCCCTCGCTCTTACACGGCCCATACAGCCGCAAAGTATCAATCCCCAACAGCGCGAGCGCCTCCCTATCCACTGCTGGCCCCGCCCCACCGTCCAGGTACAGCACGTGCGTGACGTACAGCGAGTACTCCTCCTCCGGCGGCGGGGGCCTCCCCCTCGAGTACGAGCACGCGTTCGCGATGGCCGCCACAAAGTCCAGCGCCGTGAAGGGCCTGCTCCGCGGGCCCGTCTCGCGGTCCAGCGACCCGTTGAGGATGAGGATCTTGTTCCGGATGGAAGGGTCAGTGGCGATGGCGTCGCCCACGCCACGGAGAACCAGGTTGGGTATGAGCGAGGTGAAGAGGGAGCCGACGCTGTATATGACGCTCCCGCACCCCTGCAGCGCCTTCACGACGCGCGGATTCGCGGGGATCCGGATCTCCTGGCCGTAGGGGTTGATGTACCACACGCGCTCGATCCTCGCGCTCAGCTCCTCCTCATCCTCCTTGGAGAAGGACATGGCCGGCTTTCGCAACGCCGGGAGACTCCCCGGCAGGTTCGCGTCCTCGACGCTGTCGTGCTCCTCCGTCTCGACGCTGCCCCAGGGCGCCGCCTTCGGACCCGGCACGGCAGCGGTCGGCACGCTGGGGTGCGAGATGTCGTTCTGCCCCGTGATGACGTCGCCATTCGCCAGCCCTGCGGCGATGTGACTCGCAAAGTTGGTGTTTAACGCCGGCAACACAGCGACGTTGTCGCTCACGCCGCAGATGGAGCTAAACAGGTGGATGGCGGCCTCGAAGCTGCCCGTGTACAGCCGCGCGCCCGTGAGGAACAGGTTCCCCACGCTGGCGCCCGAGTAGTCGAAGCGGCTACTAGGCCGCGAGCGCTTCACCGCCTCAAGGTTGAACCCATTGAGGAACGAGCGTATGAGCTCGCGCTTGGGCGAGCTCATATCCTCCCATAGTGAGTGCGTTCCCTCGACGATGGAGGACCACTCTGCCCGCGCATCATCGTACTTCTTCGGCAGCCGGTGATTGAAGAGCTGACGCAGCGACGCCGTCTCCAAGTTGCCCGTCTCAGGGATGAGCCGCACGAGGCGCGACCTCACGTCGCCGATTCCTGGACAGATGTCAACTACCGTTGACGCGGCGAGGTACCGGCGTGAGAGCCCTCGAGAGAGAATGTGTAAGAAAAGCCGGCGCGCTGGGAGGCGCGGGGGGAGTGGGGCGTACCTGGCCCGCCGAAGACGCGGATGACCTCGCTCGTGCTGCCGCCGTTGTCCGAGATGGGGATTACGTAGCTGAGAGTGCACTTGTTTGCGGCGCGCACGTGCTCAAAGACGTCGACGAGCGAGTTGGCGGCCGTGCCACCCGAGAAGACCACGAGGCCGTCGCCCGGGGGTGAGATTTGGGGGGTCCTGATCCCGGATGGTTCGCGGTGGAGCTCGGGGCGCCCGTTGCCGTTGTGTGTATCCATTGGGCTGTCGTGACCGGAACTGTAGAGTCTGGACATTCGTCTGTTAGATTCCCAGAAAGAGCGCCTCCTCCTCTTCCCAGACAAGCGTGGGCTTTATGGCGATGAGATGGGCGTTCCGATACGTGGCCTGAAGAAACGGCCGTCGTCGATGGGGTCGAAGCTTTCCCAGACGGGGCAAGTCCGGGGTAGCGTGACCATTGTCGGGACTCAGCCACCGGGCCCATTAGTCATCTGACATGGTGATGTTAGATCTACGGCCCCGGGGAAGACGAGGACTGGTGAGATGATGAAACCAAGAAGACACTGGGGAGGCAACCTTGGTTTATCCACAGGCAGGGTGGATATAGAGAAGGAACGGTGCCGGGCGCGGCGAAACTACAAGTTCGCAACCAGCTGCACACGGGTGCTCTTCCCGCCGGGCTATTTATGCACGCCAAGAGATACCAACTATAGCGGGTTAACACCACGCTACGGAGTGCCCCCACGCGCCAAACGCCCCGTCCGTGCCATTGTCCCGCCACAGCCACCGCCAGGATGGGGAAAGATGCGTCCGGATCTCCACATTCGATGTACGAGGGCAAGAACCAGCTTACGAACCATGCGTACTCTTTTAGTATATTTTGCGGGAATCAGCCCCTCCGCTGTGATGTTACTCGTCGATGAAATGCGCGTCCCATCGGTCATCCGGCGCCAAGTCAGTCGAATCGCAGGCTGCTAAGCCAATTCCTCGACTGCCCTGGCCAGCGAGAGCTCCATCTGCTGACGGTGTTTGGCGGGGAGGTTTGACCTCGACCCGTGGCAAGCGTCCCCGAAGATGAAGTCCAACCAGCGTAATGGACGGAAAGAGACGTGTCGAATCACGATTCTTCCGTCTCCGACGATGACACCAAGCTCCGCACCGGAGATAGCACTAGAAGCTCAGATGGCGTACGGGGATAACATCATTCGAAGGGTGCCTAGCGGGGAGGATGCAAGGAGAGCCCCGCGCGGCACCCCACGACGTTCCACCACCCAGGCTCATGGCACCCCCGGATAAATCACTCGTCTCCTCACGGCGGGGTACGCTTTTCTCGACCCTTCCTCCGACACCCATTGCCACGTCAAACCACTTGATCGCCTCTATCGAGGTCAAGTCAAACCACCTCCCCTCTTGTTCCTCGAGCCCCAATCCCAAAAGCACACACGAGCAACTACCCCCGCCATGGCCCCCATAAAGGTCGGAATCGCAGGCTACGGCTTCTCAACGAAGTGCTTCCACCTCCCCTACATCCTCCCAAACCCAGACCTCGAGATCTACGCCTTCCTTCAGCGCGCACCGGCGCCCGCGAGCCCCTCCGGCGACCTGCCCAAGTGGGGTCACTGTACCGTTGACTTTCCCAAGGCGAAGCACTACCGCACGGCCGAGGAGTTCTTTGGGGATGCCGGGATTGAGCTCGTGGTGGTGTGTACCTCGTCTCATGAAGAGTTTGTGGAGGGGGCTCTGAGATCTGGGAAGCATGGTATGTGAAGACCTAGGGGTGGCAGGTCATGAGAGCTAGGCTGATGAGAGTTACTCTCCATAGTTGTGGTTGAGAAGCCTTTCGTCAAGACGAGCGAAAAGGCCAACGAGCTCATCGCACTCGCAAGGGAGGAGAACAAGGTCCTGACCGTCTTCCACAGTTCGTAACCTTCTTGACCCCAGCCCATCACCTCACAGCACCGGAAACTCAAGACTCTCTTAGATCGAAGGTACGACAGCGACTTCCGCACCCTGGAACACCTCATCTCCCAAGACGCCCTCGGCTCCATCCGCGACGCAGAGATCCACTTCGACTTCCCCTCTCCCCCCTGGGTAACCTCCTGGACAGCGGCAGAGTACTCGCCCGGCGAGGGCATGGCCTTTGGCCTCGGGACCCACACCGTCGACCAGGCCCTCGCGCTCTTTGGGCGGCCGGTGTGGGTGATTGGGCACTTTGCGTCGAACAGGGGTGTCGTGAGCGATGTTGACGATACGTTTATCATATTGTTGGGGTATGGGGCCAACTTGACGGTTACGGTCAAGACGGCTATCGTCACGCATATGAAGGAGCAGTTGAAGTTCTTTGTCCGCGGCACGGAGGGGACGTATCTCAAGGTAACCTTTTTCCACCTCCGCCCAAGTCCGGCTTGATATACGAGGCGTAGGGTTGACGTGTACCAGTTCGGCTCCTGCCCCCAGGAAGCAAAAGCAATCGCCAACCCCGGAAAACCCGCCACCGATCTTTCCCACGGAAGGGAGGACCCCAGCATCTGGGGCACTCTCTCCACCACGCGCCGGATCGACGCCTCGCAGACTCTCGACGCCGCGAGCGGGCTCTACATCGGGAAGTATCCCAGCGTTGACGGGTGGTGCAGGGGGTACTATGAGGATGTGGTGAAGGCTATCAGGGGCGAGGCGGACGTGAAGGTCACGGCGGAGACGGCGAGGGATGGACTGCGTGTTATTGAGGGAGCAAGAGACTCGTGGGTTGAGGGGCGGAGGGTGACGCTGCGGTGGGACTAGGCGCGGGGAGGGCATGGAAACATCACTGATTCATTGTTCCGACTAGTTGGTCAGTAAATATGCAGATCTAGGGTAAGTTGGATGATGGCAAGTGCCACGGATAGTCTCCCACGAACCCACTTCGTTGACAGTGAGTTGACAGGGGCCGCATGGCATGAGCCATTTCCAACCACAAGCCAAGGCACTTGATGACGCGCCGCAGTCGTGTTCACATTACGATGTAAGTCTCAGTAGAGGGCTCTTGCCGTGTTCGCAGGCTTTCGGTGCATGCAGTGAGAGGCCTGACTTGCAGCCGATCATATCCATAGACCCCTTGCGGAGATAGTTGCACCACCGGTTCGGTTTGTCACCGTCAGATGCATGTAGTATGGTGTACGACGAGGGTCGGAGAGATCTGCAGCGAAGCCCATTAGCCCGCGCCAAAGGGAGGCAGTGAGCGGGCCGCCGGGGTAGTGACGCGCCGTGTGTAGCCGGTGTCCTCTAGTTGAACCTTCTGAAAAGAGTGGAGCAAGGTGCTGGTTTCGACCTCTTATAGTGGCCCGTCAGTAAGGAGTACTTGGCGAAGTTGGGGCCTGCGAGACAGCTTCATGGGCTATATTAGGGCTTGTGAGAGATGCCTCTTCTAGATAGTGTAGTAATAGTCTAATTCATTTCTAGTTTCTAGCTCAGGAGTGTACCAAAACCCGGCCGCCCTATCATCTGATAGAATAATCTGTCACACCGTAACGCTTTCATCGTCCTTGAAAGCAGCAACTGTTGCTAATCGTTCCTCGTGGTGGATGGCGCAATCCCTGTTCCAGTTCTCCACCAGGCAGTTGCAGTCCAAATAGAGGACCACCGGCTCGTGACTCCATGTGCCCAAGCCTTTGGCCCCCCCTTGTCCGTCGACAGTTGCCTATCGCATCGTTGGTCTCCTGGCCAGCGGCTAATCTAGTAGTGGGCGTCACGCTATTAGACAGCTAAATCTGAATAGTTCACCAAACTGTTTAAATAACGCCTGGTAAGCCCAAAAAAAACAGCTCCTCTTCAGGCATCTGTAGCTTCCGTCTGCTTGTACAACGCTAGTCTCGGGTAGAACCTAACCACCACGACATTCAACTACCTCATCCCCGCCTGAACGTTTAAAGGCACAGCTTCGACGCATCCACAAGACGCACGCTGGAACAATCGGTTACAATGCTTGAGGCAGGAAGTAGCACGTACCATTTGGTAAGTTCAACAGAAATCTATTAAGTGTATCGTATCCAGTAATAACCGCTATTTCAATACCAGCCCTGTATGAAAGAAGAGGGCTAAGTCAAGATGCAAAACTCTGGGCCACCTCCAAGGCTGCGGTAACTGTGGGAGGGCATACGCGCCTGATTACAACTCTGGGTACCCGTACTGCAAGAATGCGAGGGAGAAGGAAGAGCAAAGGAAAACGAAATGAGTGGAGAACCTGGCGAGGAAAATTCTCTACATTACGTGTACCTCACAAAAATTGTAAATATCTTGCTCGATTTTTATCGCTTCGGTGCTGTTTGACTCTGTGCCGATGCTGCTTTTCAGCTTCACGTCTTCGACGGCCATCACCCGCTCGACCCGCGATACTTGGAACCGGCCTCGCCCAACCCTCTAGTACCAGGTCGGGTCCGGTGCGCTTCTCGGCGCCGCCCTCGGGCCTGGATTGAGGGTTGATAAGCGGTGGAAAAGACGGGCTCGCGGGGACCCGACGGCCAACCTCAACCAATAGCCAGTCTTCGATTACCCCATATCTCCATCTGTTCATAGCTAGTTAACGCCAGAGCGTGACAGATATTGGATGATAGGGCAGCCGGGTTCCTGGGGCGACTGATGCCAAGTGGAGAGAACGAGACAAAGTAGTTCTGGTTGGTACAACTCTACCGGGGAAGCCGTGAGCCATTGGCTTCCCACATCATCGAGTGGCCGAGGGCAGTTCGGCGGGATGATGAGGAGGGAAAGTACAATAGTTCGCTTGAAATAGATGCTGTATGGGGACTCTTTAATAGACAGGTCGGGGTTCCGGCCATTCTAACAACTGGAGATATGGAATCTTTGTTAATTGCTGCGGCTTAGAAGTCGTGGACGAGACTGGCGGGTGGCGACAGGCGTAGAGGCAACCGTGTTGTCGGCGCCCGTGGAAGATCGCACCGGACCTGCCGCTCTCGACCCCCGCATATTCTATAGGTCCGTGTCCATGTCCTGGCTGACAATGGTTAAGCATCGCACGCCATCAACTAGTCATATATCTAGACTCGACACGACTCCGAGTATATTAAGTTATTATTAGAGGATTCCCGAGCTAGATTCCTAAGTAGATTCTAAAAGCTTTATAGATCTTTATTAGAGGCGTGGAAAAAGCTATCATTGGCTAGGAAGTCTGTTAGGTTTTGGGCCGGCTGATGCTAAGAACAAAAGGGATATGAGAAGTAGCTCTACCGCGCAAAGGGGGCGAGTACCGTCTGAAGTACTTGTCATGCGGAGCACCGCGCTATTAGGATGGCACAGGGTCCATTGCACGTGACTGATCTCCGGGGAATCAGAAACCGCATTCCCGGCAGCTGCACACGCATTATAGTGTGGAGCCGACTTTCCCTCTTCAACCAGCTTCACAACCGCGACAAACGAGCAGCGGCATCCAGCTACTCCTACTGCCGCAACCGCTGGTGACGCATCTACCGGCGACGAGAGCCTTGCGGATACCACATCCGCGACGGCAATATCCAAAGCGCAGCGCGACCGCATCCCGCATCTCGAGACCGACATACCCACACACGACCCACGCGCTTCTAGCGCCTCACGCCCACGATGCCCAGCGCCATCGAGGAGGAGCCCTCGCCCTCTCCCTCCTCTCCCACCTCCTCCGCCACCTCCGACGACGACACCCCTCGCCCCGCCGCTCCGGCAAACCACTTCGCGCCGCCCTTCTACGGCCGCCCCGGCACGCCGCTGCCTCCGTCGCCATCCATAACCTCGCTCCTCATACCCTCGCGGCCAACGACGCCAGACCTGTCGGACGATGAGGTGGTGGCTGAGACTCCGGGCGGGAAGGGGAAGAAGGCGCCGCAGGTACCGACGTATGAGTACTATGGCTTCGTGCTGTACCTGTTTTCCAGCCTGACATTTGTGGTGTATATACTGTGGTCGTACCTACCCTCGCCGTTTCTGCATGCGCTTGGGATCTACTATTATCCGAATAGGTGGTGGAGCCTTGCCGTTCCGGCGTGGATTGTGGTGGCGCTGGTGTACATCTTTGTTGCGCTGGGGAGCTATAACTTGGGATACCTTACCCCGGCGATGGGCAGCGTCGAGACGGTCGTTGATGATGCTGGGGTCGTGGCTGTTCTGGGGTCGAAAGGGTTCGAGGGACGGAGGGGGAAGGGGAAGGGGAGGGAGAGGTTGGATTATAGGGAGGTCTGGGGGGTCGGGACGGATGGGGTTATCGATGTGCCGCTGGGGGGCGTGTGCGAGGTCTTGCATGGAGTGGGCAAGGTTGAGGAAAAAGATGATGGGGAGGATGGGCGGAGTTGGTTCTGGGGGCTTTTGGAGCTATAATGTGGATTGTGGGTGCATATAGCATGGCGTTCGGGTCGTATCTGGTTCTGATTTTTTGGCCTCGTTTTTGAGCCGACGGCGCGAGGGTATTCCCAGAGAGCTTGCGATGTCTCTGGCACAGAATATAAGGCTGGTGGAAATGTCCGCCTTTCTAATCATCGCCAGATTTCTGCCTTGTCGTGGCATCATGGACATCCACGCGGACGCTCCCCATTGCGCAAAGCCACATCGGATTGTTCTGAAGCAGTCTCTGGGGCCCAATTGCCACGTCTATCTCAGCAGAGGCGAGAATGGTTGAGTCTACAGCATGCAAGAGCTCGGGGTCGGGCTAACAACTCTTCGCGTCCCTTGCCGTTTGCACCTCTGAGAACTCGTCTTTTCTTTTGCGTGTGTCCGTGCCCGTTCGCGGATACCGAAGAGTGGGTCAATCGGACCCTCGGGAGATCAGCAGCGGCCGTTTTGTCTTGGTTGCACCGTTGCACCGGCGCTCCGGCGTGGCGGGTTCACGTGGGATCCTGACGTCGCGGAGCTTTGACCTCGGGACCCGGACACGGCTCCAGCTGACTTATGAACTCGACGCATCCCTTCAACATCGACCCCGTCCTCCTTGTCTCTGCAGAAAAAAATCACTCCCCACCACCCAATCGTCACCAGGACAGCAGTCACAATGGCAGAACAGCGCTTCGCAAACTACCCCGAGCCCGTCGACTGGACGCGGACCGACGAGGCCGAGGCGGCTTCCGAGGCCGCCTTCTCCGAGAACAGTAACCCCGTCTTGAGAGGGCTGCCGCTCGCCATCGGCGCATCGCTGTAACTATCACCGGCGCGCGACCTGTCCTACTGGTGGACGAGCTAACGCGACGTAGGGTCGCCAAATTCGGGTTCGTCCAGCGCCAGCTATGGAGAAACGCCAAGTTCGGGAGCATTAGAAGCATCCCTGAGCTGGATGACAATGTCCTCCCCAGACTCCACGTACGTCCACAGCAGTCATACTCCTTATTTCTTGATGCCCATAGATTGTATATGTACTGAGACCCGGCAACGCAGCCTTGCGTCACCCCTCTCGGGCCCCAAGACGCTGCCGCGCCCCCCTTCGAGGCGAGCATCACCACCCCTGCCCCCGCCGACCTCCCCGGCCGCTACCACTCCGCCGCCGACTTCCACGCCGCCTACAAATCCGGCGCCGTCACCCCGCTGCAGGTCGCCCGCGCCATCCTGGCTCGCACGTCGCGGGGCCAGAACCCGCGGTCAAAGTACGACGACGCGTGGGTCGACTCGCACGGCAAGGACGAGCTTGCGCTGGATGCGGCGCGGGCGTCGACGGAGAGGTATGCGAAGGGGGAGGAGAAGGGGTTGCTGGATGGGGTGCCGTTTGGGGTGAAGGACGATTTGGATGTTGAGGGGTATGTGTGCCATGTTGGGATGCGGTATGACGAGAAGAACCCGTTCTTCAAGGAGAGTACGCGGACGGTCTGGGCGGTGCAGAAGATGCAGGAGGCGGGTGCTGTGATGGTCGGGAAGTTGGCGATGCATGAGCTTGGTGTCGGTGAGTTGCCCTCCTTATCCTGCATGTGGTAGCGGATTGCTAACAGGGAACAGACACGAGCGGATGCAATGTGAGTCCCTGAAACCGTGATAGATCAGACACAGACTAACCTACTAGCCTGCATGGGGAACCCCCACCAACTGGCTCAATCCCTCGTACTACCCTGGCGGCTCCTCCTCGGGCGCCGGCTCCGCCCTCGGCGCCGGCATAGTCCCCATCGCCCTGGGCACCGATGCCGGTACGTCCCCTCCCCGCTCCCTCCGTCCTCTCAAACTAACACCGGCCCCTCAGGCGGGAGCGCCCGCATCCCCCCGTCCTTCAACGGCATGTACGGCCTCAAGCCAACCCACCACCGCCTCGGCACAATGAACCACTCCATGTGCGCCGCCTGCCCCATGGCCGCCACGTCCGCCGACCTCACCGCCGCGTACCGCACAATGGCACAGCCGAACCCGTCCTGCACCACCCAGGGCCTCTTTGCCCCCTCGCAGCCCCCTGGCCCCGGCGCGAAGAAGACCATCGGCATCTGTCGCGCGTGGAATGACCGCGCCACGCCGGAGGTAAGGCGCGTGTGTGAGGCGGCGGTGGAGCACTACAAGACTCTAGGCTACGACGTGGTCGACATCACCATCCCCTTCATCCGCGAAGCACACCTCTCCCACGGCGCAATCTGCATCACGGAAATGGCTTCCCAGCACTATACCCGCGCGCCCACGATCCCACAGGCGCACGCCATGCTCCAGCCGCAGACCAAAGTCCTCGTCGCGACGGGGAGCCAGACCCCGGCGGTGGACTACGTAAAGTTCAACCAGCTCCGCGAGGTCCTGATGCAGCACCTCGCCCACCTCTTCCGGACGTACCCCAACCTGTTGGTCGTTTCGCCCACGACGCCGTTGGCGGGGTGGCCCAAGGGTGCAGGTGACGAGAGCCGCGGGTTCTCGGACGCGAACATCTCGCTGGAGAATATGCTCTATGTGTTCCTTGCGAACTCGACGGGGTGCCCGGCCGTTACGGTGCCGGTTGGGTATGTGGACCCGGTGCAGGGGGAGGGGAGGGTGCCGATTGGCTTGATGGCGATGGGGGAGTGGGGGAGTGAGGAGGCTTTGTTGGGGTGGGCTGGGGAGGCGGAGGGGTATCTCCATGGTTTGGAGGGGGGACGTAGGAGGCCTGACGGGTGGGTTGATGTCCTCCGGGAGGGAGGGGATGTAGGAGGGGATGTGAAGGCCGCGGATGACCGCAAGGATTAAACACCTTACGCGGGATACACTCGTCTTGTAATATATTGGTCTCTTTCGAATATATTAAACCGCAATTATCTCGCACCATCTTCCACCTCGCAATACGATGGGCACACGAGAGCTTCCGACCGTCTACTTGAGGAACTTGGACGCGAGCCCCATGAGGTCCGAGGATCCGCCGCCCTGCGACGGCTGGCCGCTCTGGCTCTTCAGGAACATCTTGAGCGCCATCTCGCCGGCCTGCTTCACGACGTCATCCTTCTTGGTGCCCGAGGCGACCTTGTCCTTGGAGGCCTTGTCGTCGAAGAGCTGGGATGTGTCAGGGCTATGTACTCCAACGAGTGAATGCAGTTTTGAGTCCGAGGGGAGGGGAGGGGGGAGAAAGGGGGTGAGGGATGGGGTTCGAGATCGAGAGGGAACTGGGGGGAAAGGGTGAGAAAGGGTGGGAGAGTTCTCACCTTGCTCGCCTCCGCCATGGCGAGCGCGAGGAACTTCTGCATCGCCGAGCCGGACGACCCCTTGGTGTCCTCCTCGCCGCTGTTGAACTTCTTGAGCGCCTGCATGGCGGCCGCGGCGCCGAGGCCCTTGGAGTCGGCCTGCGAGTTGTCGTCTTCTACGAAGTACTTCTTGTGGTTCTTGACAGCATCTAGAAAAAAAAATTCTCGTCAGCCTCCCTTTTCTCCTCCTCGATGTGATTTCGCTGGGTTATGGGATAGGGATGGGGAGGAAAGGCCGGGGGAATGGGGGAGCGCACCCTCCTCGTCAATGTCCTCCTTGGCGACCTGGTCCTTCTGAGACATCAGAGAGCCCAGGACGGACTTGAACATGTCGGCGTTGCCGCTGGATCCCGCGCGGCCGGCCGCGTCGTTGGCGGCGGAGGTGCGGTCATCGTCGTTGTCGAGGAGGGAGAGGAGGTTTCCCGCGAGCGAGGAGCTGCCGCCGGGGCCCTCTGCATGCCGTTAGTCTCTCATCTTCCGGTTTCTCGATCTCTCCATCTCCCGGGTCTAGTTGGACGGAGATGGGGCGTTGGCTTACTGTTTCCCAGAGGCAGCGAGGACGGCGAGGGACCTGATGATGTTAGCTTTCGCTGCCGAGGAAGTGGCATGATATGGCCGTCTCCAGTGGGGTGCATACCCTCGTTCTTGTCCCCCGTGATGGCGCCGATGATCTTATCCATGGTGAGATGTACTGTACTGTACTGTACTGTATCTTTTTCTTGGAATGGCAGGGTCTTTGACAGGGTCTCTTTTGCGTCGATTTCGTTCGATGGAGGGGTACGATGAGGGGTATGAGGGAGCTTTAACCGACGTCAGAGCAGGTGCTTGATACCAGCCTTCCCCCGCCCCGCCCCGCCCCGCCCCACTCCCGACCCCCAAAGGGTGGGAATGTTACCCCTCACTGAACTGATCCCTGCACTGGCGGGACCAACTCCGACACTAAACGGAACTAGCACCACAGTTTCGCAGTTTCAGGGACCCAGGGGTGCGCGCCCCGGGCCAATGATTAGAGTGAAGGGTAGTTTCCACTTCACCTGTCGAGCTGAGGGACCTGAAAGGAGCGAATCGCAGTTAGGGGGGGGTGGAAACGGTGGAGAGAGGGGTTGCGGGGGCTGCGGGTGATGGCGGATTGCAGTGTCGTCACCGGCCCGGGGAGACACGGGAGCTTCCAGTGGGTTCTCTGCACTGCCGTTTTCCCTCCACTAGCCGATCATGACCGGCAGGGCAAGGGTATGTTTCGAGAAGAAGTTTCAGATAATCTACTCGTGGACGTATTGCGTACTGGCACCCACAGCGTTCCCACTGATCTGCCCAACTTCCCGGCCCGAGGGCTTTGCACGACGCGAAAATGGGGTCCCAACGCCGCAGACCCACAAAAGTCCCTGCACCCTGCACCCACCGCCGTACCGATACCCGCCCCCAGCACACCTCACAGTGCCCCCCGCCCCTCGCTACCAACTACCCTACGCTGCACTCCAACCTCCCAATCCCACCAATACACCCCAAGTGGACCGCCACATTCGCTTCCCTCACCAGGAACGGTTGCTCCGGCCCTCCCGCGCCCCCACCGCCGGCTGCTCAGTGACGTATGAGGCTGCCATCCAAACCGTCGCCTTTTCAGGGTTCCGAGCTGGGAGCTTGGGCCCGTGGATCGTCAGGGACCTGGGTGTGGTGCTTGCATTTTGCGCTAACTGGGGGGGGGAGTGCGACTTGGGCTTGGGGTGACACGGGAGTGGGCTTGACGCTGACATGGCGGCTTGAAGGTTTTCTCTGTATATTCTCCGGCGCACATGGCGACCGGGATGGTTGATACGCTGATCGACGGCTACGTCGCGAGGTCAACTCAATTGAGATGCGGTACGGCTGTTGTTACCGGGTAATGCGTTCATCCATGTCTTCAGAGGCGTTTTGCTCGTGGTCTCCCCCCTAGCGCTAACACCGTGACGTGACCCACTTGATCCGAGGCTCGCTTACCCTCCCCTAACCCACCACTAACTACGCCGTATACTCGGTACCCTAACTAGCTCGGCACACATTCCCATCCCCACTACTCGAAGGCCAACGAATCCTCCAGTGTTTAACATACACCCCTCTCCCACTCGCAGACCTGCCGTGCAGCGTCGCGCCACCTTCCCAAATCAAGCTTAGTCCCCGGACCCCTGCCCCCTCTCTCCCCCACCGCCTAACCGACGCCGGCACAATGACATCATGGCACCGAGGAGACAGAAGGGAGCTCCCGCCGTTGACGTCATCGCCGTCATCCAATGTCCCCTTCTGCTTACTTTCCCCCCACTCCCGACTCTTGCGTCTGCGTATTCGGGTCTTCGGGTAAGCTTTTGCTTGCGAACGGGGTTAGCTTAGGGGATTAGGGACCCGACGCTTGGGATCTATAGTTTTTGATTGTTATATTATTGTCAATTACCAGTAAAGATTAGTTACACTACCTAGTTTCGTGTGTATTAGGATGAGTGTCCCGTTCCACTACCGTGTCTTCGCCGTTAGCTCCGGACCTCAATTAAAGTAAACATTACCTCCCGTCTCCCCACCCCCTGCGAATAGCAGCAAGCAAAAGTCCCAATGATAATGCGAACAAGTAAGGCACCAAAGAAAGACAACGCGGAAACAACGCAGATAGCTAATAAAGAACCGTTTATTCACTCTCTCTCTCTCTCGCTTTCTCTCTCACCCTCTCCCGCCCGTAATCATACCCTTCACGTCGCTTTCATTCAAGAATCTGAGAAAAGTTCCCATCGTGTAACCCGAAACAAAGAAATTCTCCGTAAGCAACAAATGTAGAAGAAAAGAAGAAGGGGTAAAGCACTTGCAGATACACCATACGTAGCTTTTCTTCGTGCCCCGTGTTTTCCCTCTATCCCCACTCCGCGCATGGACAAAACTCCCGACAATCCAAGAAAGGACTGAATAGACAAGAAGTGAAACAACCAGAAAAGAATTCCCGATTATTGATTACCGAGTAACATAAAAGAAACAAAAGAAGAAAAGGCAGGAAGAGCAAAGACGAAAATAAAAAATAAAGTCGTGTAATTGTTGCATTGTACATTAGAAGTTAATAAAAGATAGGGAGGAGGAAAAAAGAAACAAACTACCTCCCACTCTATGTGCTCGCCAGTTCGCTTTCGTCATAAACGTAAGATGAAATCAAACGCTCGTTTCGCTCGTTAGCCGCGTTGGCAGATAAAGATATCGGACGGAGGGCGCCAAAAAGGTCAAGGAGGCCGGAGGTATGCGGGTCGTACTCGGTAGGGAGCTGGTTCGCTCTTGTCGCTGCGGTCGTGTATCGTGTTTGGGGGGGGAGGGGGCGGGTTGCGATCACCCCGCCATGGTGCGGTCCCCCCCGCTCGTCGTGGAGGGCACCGTGCCTAGGTTCACCAGCTGCCTCTTCTTTTCCTTCTTGGCCCAGCGGAGGCCACAGGCGTTGCAGAGCGTCTTGGGCCCGTTGGGGCCCTTTCTCCACTCAGGGGACTCGAGGGTTCCTGTAGAATGACAGACTGTCAGCATCAACTGGACGGCTAACCATCATTATTACGTATAGAGAGGCGCCAAAAAACGAGGGGAGTCAAACGCCATAAAGGCATGGAACCTGATGAAACATACCGCAGTCAGTGCAGACGTACTCCTCCACCACCTTCTGCTTCCTCTTCTTCTCTCCCGCTCTCGACTCCCGCCCCACGGGGATCGTGATGCCCGCGTCGCCAGTGATCAGTTTGGGGCTACTCCGCCCAGACGCCGTGCCACGGCCTCGCTCCCCATCGACGTACCGCAGCCCCGTGAGCATCTCGATCGTGTCAGCCCGCGACCCCCGCTCGTACCTCGCCATTTTGTCCCGCAGCGAGTCCGACCGGCTCCCCGCCGCACCCTCGAGGTTCTCCCTAGTCAGTGCCCCGCCAGAGCTCGCACGCCGTTCAGGCGGTGGCATGACACCGTCGACCACGGCGCTCGCCGTCGAGGACTCGCGAGTCCGGAGATCGTCAGGCCGTGACGCATCGGATTTGCTTCCCCGCCGCTGCTTCAACTGCCGCTGCGCGTCGGCCTCCTCCGTCTCCTCCTCCAACCGCAGGTTCGCGATCCGCCGCCGGAGTCGCTCGTTCTCGACCTTGTGCTCCAGAAAGGTGTCGAGCAGCCCGGCGTTGCGGGTCGGGTATGGGCGGGATATAAGGAAAAAGGCCTGGCAGATGGGGCCGGCCGTCGGGTTCGGTGCGAATTGGGGTGGCGCGGCGTGCGCATGGCCGACTCCCTCGAATATGGAGTACGTCCCGTCTTTGGCCTTGAAGCGGTAGAACATGCGCATCGGCTCGCCCGACGCCATGGTGCCGTTCATCTCAGAGACAAAAAGACCCACGTCGTCCGGGTGTATGAGGTCCCTCAGGTAGAGGTTCGCGATCTCGGTCTGTTGGTACCCTGCCAGCGCCGTTACGCTGGGGGACACGTATTTTATGCGCCCGTGGCTGTCGAGCACCTGCAGGAGGTCCTTCATCATTTCTATCACCTTGGCCGGCCAGTTCCGCCTCTTTGTGAAGTCGGTCGAGGAGCCGCTCTGCCCGCCCGAGGTACCTGACGGTGCGGGGTTCTGCTGGCTACCGACGCCGTCTTGGGCCGGTGGCTCCTGGGGTATCGGGGGGGCGGCGGATTGGGGCGTGACGAGAGGGGTCGAACGGACGGCGGGGGCCATGGGCGGTCCCATCGCTCCTTGCGACAGGGGGGAAGCCAGGGGCTGGTGGAAAGGCGACACCAGCGAGGACCCCGCCATGCTGTCCATCGGCTGCATGAACGGGTCGACTCCCGAGGCGAAGAGCGGATTGTTAAAGATGTTCATCATGTCTAGGCCGTCAATGCCGTCCATTGGCAACTTTCCGGCATCGTCGAGTCAGCTACGAACCCCGCGCGAGCACAAGAGGCGCACGAGAGATACGTACCTGGTTGTTCGCCATGTCTTGGACGGGCGCGACGTCCATATTGTTGAAATCATAGTAGAGGCCATCTGTAGCTGGAGGCAGCTGCCCTTGAGACATGGAATCCAGGTCGGTCGGCGGGGTGTCGTCCGGGATGCTGGCGCCGGGCGCGATTGAATTGACGTCCGCTTCACGTTTGCCGGCAACGACCATGCCATAGAGCGTCGGGGGGATCCTTAGTCCACTGGGTCGCGGGGAGGAAGGGAGAGCGCGGTTCGAGGAGGGGGATATCGAGGGGTGAAGGGGTCAGCTACGGGGGCAGCTGCGGAGGGACTGTCGGGGTGGTCGCGGCGGCTCGTGGGGGGGAAGAGCTGACAGAGCTGCTAGGGTTCGGTGCTGTCGGGGAGGGGATGCGGATCGAGGATCATGGGCGCGTGGGACGTGTGCGATTGTGGTTTTGTGGGGGCCGGAGCAGGTCATAATCGGCATCTCGCCCCAGATGGGAAAATGGGAGCCCGGGGATTTAAATTGCTGTCCATGATAAGCCGGAAGTGTTCTGCTTCTGAGCTTTTTCGCTGTCCGAACCGAATTGCTGCACAATGCCCCATAAAAACCTGGAGACTTCAACGTCATCGGTGCCGTTCCAAGTTCCGCCTGAGCGAATCACCTAGAAACGACGGCCCCCATCTCCCGCGCTTGTACTGTGTGTGCGCTACTTGCGCATGCATGTGTATGTACACACCCCACCCTCGGGGCCCCAGTCGCGTCCTGTGGGTACATCAAAACTCGACCGTCTTGTCCCCTCCGCGACAAGGCTGCTGATGTCACGGCGCCTAGCGCCCGCTCGAGGCATCGCCGGCCTCTCCCAGCCGACAATACCCTAGTGGATACTCCGGCGGGGGTAACGGAGACAGAGCGAGAAGCCATGGGGAACGTCGCTCTTCGGCCGTGGTTGATGTTACTCGCCGTCGTTCGTGGTCCCTCTGCCCCTCCATGATGGAACGCGGTGACGCAGAGTACGTGTGGTACAACGGACCCCGCTTTGCACTGTTACGAATACACGTTCCTCTGGGACCCTGAGCGGGGCTGAACTTTCGTCATGGCTCTCAGGGGACCTGCCACGCCTCGAGGAACCCCTAAGCTGCCCGAATTGGTCCACGAGCATGTGGGGCGCATATGGGGCGCGCAGGATGCGTGGTGCCTCACAACTGAGGCCCCGAGGACGCAGGCTGGACACCGGACCAGGTGATCTGTCGGCTGCAGAAGAATCCACGGCCGTCGAGAAGGCTTGAGAAATGCGCATACTGGATGAAACATTCATCGTCACCCCCGCCAGGTATCCAGTAACGATGCACACCTTGCGATACCGTGTGTCATGTACTAGGTACTCGACGCACCTTAACTGTGCATCTGAGGATGCGGGTCCTCGACAGCAGGCCGGAATCACCTCACCGGCCGCATCAGAGTTTATGAATCGCATAAGCTCAAGCACCGTCGGTAGTTTATTTCGTCGATAGTTTCTCTTATCACCGTCTAACATGGCGTCATAGACGCTTGCTGCGCGAATGTTGAACTTGCTTATCAGCCTCAGATAAGAGGGCTGTCATGTGAGGGGTAATGTGCTCAGGAGCCCAGGCAGCAGCGCCCGTGACTTGGTGCGCGGTGGAGTGGATCGCAGTGGTGAGCGACGCGTCTCCCAGCAGCGACCGCGTTTGTATCTCTAAATTTTGGCGGCAACCTCAAAAGTTAGTCACCCTCAATTACCCTCCAATTATTTTTCGGTGCCCGATCACATCTAGTTGCTCGGCGCATGGTAACTGTGTTGACCTCGTGATCGTACTCCGACTGCCACCACCCCATCATCCGCTGTCGGGTGAAGGGCTCACCCTGAGTTGCCCGCCATGTCGAAGATTGATAAGCTGTCCATCCAGGGCATCCGCTCCTTCGCGCCGAACTCGAGAGAGACCATACAATTCTTCTCCCCCCTGACCTTGATCGTCGGCTACAATGGCTCCGGGAAAACGACCATAATCGAGTGTCTCAAATATGCCACGACCGGCGAGCAGCCCCCTAACAGCAAGGGCGGCGCATTCATCCACGACCCGAAAGTCAGCTCCTCTCCCGCGTGCGTCAACATCTCGTCGACTCTACTTACTGACATGGACTCTTAGTTATGCGGCGAGAAAGAGGTCTTGGCCCAGGTCAAGCTTTCCTTCAGATCCGCCGTCGCCTCCAAATATGTCGTGACGAGAAACCTCCAACTCACGGTCAAGAAGACGACCCGGGCGATGAAGACACTCGAAGGTTCGCTGAATATTATGAATAACGGCGAAAAAACGGTCATATCAACCCGCGTGGCCGCCCTCGACGAAGACGTCCCCAAGTACCTTGGTGTCTCCCCTGCGATCCTCGACGCCGTTATCTTCTGCCATCAGGACGAGTCGCTGTGGCCAATGAGCGAGCCGGCCGCCCTGAAGAAGAGGTTCGATGAGATATTCGAGGCATACAAATACACAAAGGCGATAGACAACCTCAAGCTCTTGCGGAAGAGGCAGGGAGAAGCTCTCGCGAAGCTCAAGATCTTTGAGGAGCAAGACCGGATCAATAAGGAGAAGGGTGATCGTGCGGAGCGAAGGTCTCGTGCTCTCCAGAGCGAGATTGAGGAGGCGAGGGAGCAGTGCAGGACGATCTCCGACGAGATGGACGAGATTCAGGGCATGATCCGCGATAAGCACCAGCAAGCGAACAGCTTCCTCAGCATTGTGCAAGATCTCAAGAATAAGCGTGACCAGTTGGAATACCGACAAGATGCTGTGGCTGAGCTAAAGACGACCCTGGAGGAGCTCACCGAGGACGACGAGTGGCTAGAGAAGACCTTGTCGCAGTACGAGGAGAGGATGGGCCGGTACAGGGCTGAGGCGGAGGAGAACCGGACCCAATACGCAGGGTTGCAGAAGGACCTTAACAAGGCGCGGAAGGATCTGTCGATGCAGCTGGCAGAGCAAGGAAGGCTTCAGTCGGACAAGGAGAAGCACGAGCGCCAACTGGTACATCGCATGGAAATGATTCATACTGCGGCTAAACAGCATGGTTTCCGTGGGTTCGACGGGGATCTTACCGACGCGCAAGTAAATTCCTTCAACGAAAAGATCCAAAAACTCCTGGCGGACAAGAAGCGCGACCTAGATCGGACGCAGAAGCAAAACTCTAAAGAGGTGGACAAGGTCAACGCGGCCATCTCGGAGCTGGAGAACAAGAAGTCAGCCCGTTCCCAGGATCGCGTCTTCGCGAAGCAGCGCATGGGGGCTATCGAAAAGCGGTCCGAGGTTCTTCAGAACGACGTGAAGCTGATTGACGTAGACGAAGGAGCCAAGGCACTCCTAGATGGCGAGTTCAATGATGTTGAGGAGAGGCTGCAAAAGGCCCAGTCGGAATTTGAGCGCTCCGCGTTTGATCCGCAGATTCAGCAGGAAAATGAGGCGCTCTGGAGCCTGGAGGCCGAGAATGAGAAGCTCGGTCGGGAGCTAATCGAGTGCACACGGCTGGCGTCGGAGAGGGCACAGCTTGATCTCCGAAAGGGCGAGCTGGCTGATCGCAAACGCAAGCTCGAAATCCGAATGGGGACAGCGAAGGACAAACTTGACGCTGTCGTTGGAGACGACTGGACAGCTGCAACGCTAGAGGATAAGTTCCAAGGTGCCTTACGGCGTCAGAACAAGACGGTCTCCCAAGCACGGCAACAGCACGATAACATGCGGGAGAAGTTGCAGACCCTGAGTTACAGGCTCAAGACGGCAAGGGACACTGAGAAGGGCAAGAGCGACGAGGCTGTGAAGTGCGAGAAGACCGTCTACGATTATCTACTCTCTGTAAATGAGGAAGCCGCTTCCGCCGACGACTACATCGGCGAGGTCGCCCATTACGAAGAAAAGGTCGAAGAGAGCCGGACTGAGATCAGCCTCTGGGACGCCCTTGCGCAATACTACGGCCAGTGCCAGAACACACTCGCGAAGAAGGGCGCGTGTAGGCTCTGCGAGCGACCGTTCGAGGCGAACCAGACGGCGTTCAGGTCACGTATGGAGAAGAAAATCAAAGAGAAACTGAATCCGAAGGAAAAGGTCGAGTCGGAGAAGGAACTGGACGAGTCCAGTGCCATCCTTGATGCGTTGCGCGACCTGCGGCCGCAGTTTGACACCTATAAGCGGATAAACGAAGAGCTCCCCACTCTCAGGCAAAACAGCAAGGATATCGAGGCGGAATATGAGGCACTCGAACGACAGTTCGAGGACATTCAGGCTGATGTTGCCTCGGAGGAGGAGAAACTGCGGGATATGGAGTCGATCAATGAGACGGTTCTGACTATCAATCAGTTACTGAGGGACATCAAGGAAGCCGAAACCCAGATCGATCGGATCCAGTCTCAGCAGACTTCCAGCATCACCACGAAGAGCGCCGACGAGATCCACGAGCTGCAGGCCGGCTGCAGCGAGAAGATGCGCGTGGTCAAGAACAAGATCGCCAAGATCACGGCAGACAAGCAACGGGCCCGAGACCAGCTCAACTCTCTCGAGCTCGAGAAGAGCGAGCTGAGGAACAAGCTCACCAATGCGGCCAGGCAGCTTGAACGCAAGACGGACTTCCAGAACCAGATACAAGCGTTGAAGGAGGAACATTCTCATCAGCGCGATCAGGTCCAGAAGGCGAATGAGGATTTGGAGGCACTCGAGCCGGAGATTATCGAGGCTCGCTCATTGCGCGACGATACTCTCCAGCGCGGGCGCGCCAAGGAGCAGACCATGGCGGAGGAAAGGGATTTTGTGGCCAGCAGCGTGAGCGAGCTGAAGATGGTAGAGAGCGACATCCAGGACTACATCGCGCGAGGTGGCGACTCAAACCTTGCGGCTAACGAGCGTGCCGTGGCGGGGCTGGAGAAGAGCATCGCCGACTTGGAGAGTGACATGTCGGACCTGACTGTGCGGACGAACAAGCTAAAGCAGGACATCGACAACGGCGACCGGAAGAAGAAGAACATCAGCGACAACCTCAACTACCGCAAGAACCTCCGGATGCTCGACGTGGTCCGGCGCGAGATCGCGGACCTGGAGTCGCAGAACGCGGACGAAGACTACGAGCGGCTGGTTGGCGAGGCGCGCTCGTACGAGAGCCACTACAACAAGCTGCTCGCGGAGCGGGGGTCTATCATGGGGAGCATGAAGACCAAGGACGAGGAGCTGGAGCGGCTGCTCAAGGAGTGGGAGGTGGACTACAAGGACGCGGCTCGCAAGTATCGCGAGTCGCACATCAAGGTCGAGACGACTAAGGCGGCGATCGAGGACCTGGGGAGGTACGGGGCTGCCCTAGATAAGGCCATCATGCAGTACCACAGCCTCAAGATGGAGGAAATTAACCGCATCGCGGGGGAGCTGTGGCAGAGTACGTACCAGGGTACCGACATCGACACGATCCTCATCCGCTCCGACGCCGAGACGTCGACGGGGAAGCGGAATTACAATTACAGGCTGTGCATGGTGAAGCAGGATGCCGAAATGGATATGCGGGGCCGGTGCTCCGCTGGGCAGAAGGTGCTGGCGAGCATCATCATCCGGCTGGCGCTCGCAGAGTCGTTTGGTGTGAACTGCGGGCTCATTGCGCTGGACGAGCCGACGACGAACCTTGACAAGGACAACATCAAGTCGCTGGCGGAGAGTCTGCACGCTATCATCAAGGCGAGGCAGGCGCAGAGCAACTTCCAGCTTATTGTCATCACGCACGACGAGGAGTTTTTGAGGCATATGCGGTGCAGCGATTTCTGCGATAGTTTCTTTAGGGTAAGGAGGGATGATCGGCAGAATAGCGTTATCACGAGGGAGAGCATCACGCAGGTCCTGTGACGGGCAGGACATGAAGATGCGGTGTTCTTGTGGTGGTCTGGTGTTGGGATGGATCTCAGGCGTCTTTGCATCTATATTCTCGGCGTTTGAGGGCGTTGGTGTTGGGGCGACGAAAATGAGAGGGACGGTTTAAACTCGTGATAATTCCCGTTCAATACATTCATGACCGTACCTTGCTTGATTGCCCATTTACACCCATACCCATAAATATGAAACCCCACGATACATGAAGATGACACAGGGCAGACCCTGTTCGCCCCGAGAATTCGCGGCACATGTGTTCTAGGGATGCGATCCGTCTTAAACGGCATGATGAATCATGGACGATGGAACTGGGTCGCCGCCGGGAGAGTTGGCCTTGAAAGGAGTTGGTCCATACCGTGGCAAGCCAGCCTTCCGGACGCAACATCCTTAGATAAAGACCTTGAAATCCGCGTCGTCCTACGACCCCTCCACGCCGCCCATATCCTCGTCCCCCTCGCTCTTTGCCTTCTTGGGACTCAACTCCCCCTCGGGCTCCTCCTCCGCGCCCCTCTTCGACCCCGCCTCGCCCCCCGCATCGTCCTCCATGGCCATCGCCTCGCCGCCCGCCTCCTCGTCCTCTTCCCCGGGGGGTTCCCGGCTGACCAGCTTCCGTCCAACGGCAGCCTCAAGGTCGATCTCCTGCGGATGCAGGCTATTCTCGTCGATGCGATTGATAGTCAACACCGTAGGCCCCACATCGCTGACTCCCACCTCATCAGGACCCCTGGCATGCGGCTCCTCCTCTTCCTCTTCCTCCTCCTCCTTCTCCGTCTCCCCTTCAGGCGACGCCCCTTCGCCGGTGGGCCCCTCCCGCGGGGCCTCCGCCTGTGGCGCGATGCGGAACGACGACATGCCGTTGACGCTGATGCTAACCGTTTCTATGCTCCCGACGCCGTTGGGGCCCTCGATTGTCTCGGTGCTCTCCGTGCGCAGCTCGCGCTGCGAGTCCTTGGGCAGCCACGGGATGGGAGTGAAGAGCGCGCCGCCTAGCGCCTCCTCGCCGCCGGGGTTGCTCTGCGCCGTGTTGGCCCATGAGACGGTGTCGGCTGGTGCGCCGTTGGCGAAGGAGACGTCTGGGAGGGGGAGAGGGTAGGTCGACGAGGGGGAGGTGACGTGGACTACGCGGTCGAGGGCGTGGAGGTAGGAGGTGAGGGTGCGGTAGTGGCGCCGCGGGGTGAGGATGAGCTCGGCGACACGCTGGATTGTGTGCGGGGGGTTGGTGGTGAAGGTTCGGAGAGTCGCGGTAATTTCGTCGAGCATGTCTTGTAGCTGGGGCGGGAGGGCGCCGGGCTTATCGCCGTCGGGGGTGGCCTGTTTCGCGGCTGGAGTCTCGGTGGTTGGTTGCGGTTGCGCTGGCTGCGCCGGCGAGGGATCGGCATTCTCCTTATTCGCGTCGGGGGATCCGGGACGCTCTAGAGGAGAGGAAGGGAGGGGGGAGTTCGCGGGTTGCTCGGTGCGATGGTTCCATTTCGGGGGCGGGGCAGGGAGCTTTGGGATCGGAAAGTCTTCGTGCGCGATCTGTAGCAGCAGTGGTTAGACTGGTCCTTGAGGCGCTCGATCGAAGTTGACCTCAGTGACATCAGGCGTACCTTTGTTATCCGGACCGCGATCGAGTCCAGCAGGCGAGGCCAGACTTCTGGGCTGCGAAATAAGTCACTAGGGGATCATTAGCTGAGGCGCACGCGACGCGAGCTGCTGGGATTGGCATGCGCGATGGCGTACTTGTGGGAATGGCTGCCATCAGCAAGCTTCGTGAGAAGCTCGTCATCGGATCCGCTACCCATTGTGGTGGGGAAGACTCGGAGATGTCGGCGGGTCGGTGTCGGGAAGGTGGGCGGGTGGAGGTGGTTCGCGATTGTAGATGGCGGATGCGCTGAATAGAGATATCAATCAGTACTAAATCGGCCACACCCGGTTTTGGGTGACAGACCCACGGGATCTGGGGCTATCGTAGTGGGAGTGCCAGCTGGCAGCAATTGTATCTTATCGCCGGCGCCCCTCCAAAAACTTCCCGCCCCAAGAAAATAGAATAAAATTCTGGCGAGCCGTTGGACTTGAGGCCGCTTACACGACAAACCACATTCGCCGTCATGGACATATTGAAAGTTCTCTCGCGAGGCACCAAGAAGCCCGCGCAGTCCGCGGGGAACAAGCCCGCCGGCGCCCTCCCCGCGAAGGTTCCCTCCGCCGGCGCGAAGCCCCAGCCGCAGCTATTTCACGACAACGTCGGCCGATCGCAGAAGAGGAAGAGGGCGAAAGAGGATGAGGGTGAGGATGGGTTGCCTGCGGATGACCTCCCCGAGGTCGACTTCTTTGCGCCTCGGACAGTGAACACAAAGCCGGCTCGCGCCGAACCCGAACCCGAGCCGGAGACCAAGGTGGAGGCGCAGGCGCAAGAGGGGGAGGAAGAGGAGGAGGAGCAGGAGGCGGCTCCCCAGCTCGGTCGGGAGTTGAGCGAGGAAGACTGCAGACAGATATTGCGGTCGCACAGGCTGAAGTATACGCTGCTTTCTGGCCCCCTCTCCAAAGAGTCGGACAAGAAGAGGAAGGCCAAGAAGGCCAAGACAGAGGAGAAGGACAAGAAGGGCAAGAGGCAAGAGAAGCAGGGCCTCTATCCTCGTCCCTTGGAGTCGTTCTCTGAGCTGGGAGCCACATATGACGTTTCGCCGAAGCTCATGGAAAATCTCGAGAGGGAGAAGTACAGAGTGCCGACCGAGGTCCAGCTGGGCTGCCTGCCCCTCCTACTAAAGCCGAGCGCCGCGCTACCAGGATACAATGTCCCCGACGACGACGCCTCCGTCGACTTCATGGCCGTTGCGCCGACCGGCAGCGGAAAGACCATAAGCTTCCTGATACCCGCTATCAACCGGATCATAAAGAGGAGGGAAGAGGCGGGGCTGGGCCGGATACACGAGCTCGAGGCCATCGTAGTGGCCCCGACGAGGGAGCTTGCGTTCCAGATTGTGAACGAGGGGAGGAAGCTCACCATGGGGACTGGCCTCCGGGTGTTGCAGATGAAGAAGGGGATGCAGATCGCGGCCGAGGAGGGGAAGCAGGTGTCGCTGGACGAGGATTCGGAGTCCGGGTCTGACGACGAAGACGGCTCCGAGTCGGAGAGCGAAGAGGGCGGCGACGATACCAAGCGCCCGCTTGCAAAGGCCGATATCCTCGTCACCACGCCTCTTGCGCTCGTCAACTTCCTCACGAGCGACTCGCCAAAAGGCAACCGGGTCCTGCCCACCGTGCGGACCCTCATCCTCGACGAGGCCGACGTCCTCCTCGACCCCATCTTCCTCGAGCAAACAACCGGCGTCTGGTCCGCCTGCACGAACCCCGCTCTTCAGCTAACCTTTTGGTCCGCCACCATGCCCTCCAACATCGAGACCCTCATCACCACCCGCCACGCCTCCGCGTCCCCCACCGCCGCGCGCTCCCTAGTCCGTCTCGTCGTGGGCCTCAAAGACGCCGCCGTGCCCAACGTAACGCACAAGCTCCTCTACACCGCCTCCGAGTCCGGCAAGCTCCTCGCCATCCGCCAGCTCCTCCGCCCTTCTACCGCCGACCCCTCCATCCCGACCCTCCGCCCTCCCTTCCTAGTCTTCACGCAGACCATTGAGCGCGCCTCGGCCCTCGAGTCCGAGCTCCGCTACGATATCCCCCTCGAGGCAGGCGGGCCCTCCCGCATCGCGAGCCTTCACTCCGGCCTCTCTGACTCCGCGCGTACCTCCATCATGAAGCGCTTCCGGGCCGGTGAGGTCTGGGTCCTCATCACCACCGACGTGCTCGCCCGCGGAGTCGACTTTGCGGGCGTGAACGGGATAGTAAACTACGACTTCCCGCCGTCGGCCGCGACGTACGTGCACCGCGCGGGGAGAACGGGCCGCGCGGGCCGAGAAGGCGGCACGGCAGTTACGTTCTACACGAAGGAGGACGTCCCGCACGCCAAGACGGTGGCCAACGTGATTGCCGCGAGCGACCGGCAGGCGGGCAAGACGGGCGACGCGGCGGGTGTGCAGAAATGGCTTCTCGACGCGCTGCCGGACGTGTCCAAGGAGGGGAAGCAGAAGCTGAGGAGGGGGGTTGATAGTAGGAAGACGGGGAGCAAGGCCAAGATTACGAGTAAGAGCGGGTACGAGCGGAGGAAGGAAGAGAATAAGAAGGGGGCTATCGAGGCTTCGAAGAAGAGGAAGGCGGAGGAGCGGAAGGCGGGGAAGGGCCATGGGAAGAGGAATGCTGGGAAGAGTGAGGAATGGGGCGGGTTCGAGGATTAAATGGATGTGTAGCTCTGTCGGAGACTGCCTTCTGTCCAAGACCTATGGGTAGCCCCTGGAAGGTGCGAGGTAATAATAGTATGCGAATACCATCCATTCACAGCACATGTCTCAGTTGGCATTCACGTTTTTATGAGTCGCAGCGAGTATGTCCAGCATCAAGTTACACCTTCTCATTGACCTTCGGATCCCTGGCTATGACCACCTGGGACTACCTCTGCGACGAAAACATGACTGTGCCGGACTGATGGTACAGGCCTACGCCCTTAGAGGGTGCCGCAGTTGACAATGGTGGGCTTCTTGTTGTACTTGACGGCACCGCTCTGGGAGCCGGTAGCCTCGACGGCCTTGACAACGTCCATGGACGAGGCGTCGGCAACCTCACCGAAGACGACGTGGCGGCCATCGAGCCAGCTGGTGACGACGGTGGTGATGAAGAACTGCGAGCCGTTGCTGCAGACAAGTGTCAGCTCCGTGCTCAGGCGGTGACCGGGATAGACGAAGTGCACTTACGTGTTGGGGCCGGCGTTGGCCATGGAGAGGAGGCCGGGCTTGGTGTGCTTGAGGGTGAAGTTCTCATCCGCGAACTTCTCGCCGTAGATGGACTTGCCACCAGTGCCCTGTTGTAGATGTTAGTACTGATCAGTGTCGACGGGACGACTGTCGATTAACGTACGTTACCACGGGTGAAGTCACCACCCTGGAGCATGAACTCGGGGATCACGCGGTGGAAGGCCGAGCCCTTATAGCCGAAGCCCTTCTCGCCAGTGCAGAGGGCACGGAAGTTGGCGGTGGTCTTGGGGACGACGTCGTCGAAGAGCTTGAAGGTGATGCGGCCATTCTGCTCTGTAGAGTTTGTCAGCTACGCGTCATTGGCGATGGCAACGAGGTGGGGTGAGAGCAGAATGGCAGGCACGATGCCGCCGAAGATAGGTGATGGTAACGAAGACAATTGCGTTCAAACACCGGGAGGAAGCTACTTACCCTTGACTTCGGAGGTGGGCTTGCCGCCCTGCATGACAGGGCCCTCCCACTCAAGATCGAAGAAGCTTCGGGAGCTATCAGCAGCTGCGCAGATGAGATAGATGGCGGGCAACGGCAAACTTACACCTGGCTAGACATGATGGTGGATGCTGTAAAATACCGAGGACGGTTGATGGATGGGTAGGACAGGAAAGAAGTCTGAGAAAGACGTTGAGCAGGGAAACAGGGGGATTGGCGGGGTAGGAGGGGTCGAAGGAGGTGGAGGGTCGGTCTCATTTTGAAGCTGGAGGGGTTTATATTTGTTAGCAACACCCTGCTGGCGAATAGCAGCCGACAATTGCGGGGTCCAAGTGGGGGGCTGAGCAAATCGGTACCCGGAGGTATCACGTGTTGGCGGCGGGGCAACCAGGGAACCAGGTGGAACTGACGCGATCGGGAAGGGAAGGGACGGGGGAAACGGGGTTCTCAGGGGCAGAAGGAGCTGGCGGGGTTGTGCTGTTCTGTTGAGGCTGGCGAAAGCAGGGGGCAGGCGCGGACGTGAAGAGAGCTGGAGAGCAGAGGATTCCGGGAACCGGGAACAGGAGCTATTAGCTCACTTCCAGCTATCCAGGAGCTCATGGAGCCTCGAGGAACATTATGATGCGATTCAGCGTTCATCGTCTCCACGGATGACAGAAGCCGGAGCTGTGCAGCCCGGCATCCCGACCTGCATCAGGACTTCCGCGAATGGATCAACCCGACACCGCCTCTCCCGGCCCTCGACAAGCTCCCCTCACCTCGATTTCACACGCTGGAGATCGAGTGGCTCGCCAAGGGTGCATGCCCCAGCATTGCGCAACCCGGAGAGTACCCGCGGGAGCCAATTGGACACGGAGTCCGGGGCACTCGCCCAGCCTGCTTGCTCACGGCAAACGTGTCGGGCGGGACGTTGTATGCCATATGTGGAGGTGATGGCCGTGTTGAGGGACGTTGCTGGACACCTACCTGGCGGGATCTCAATCCTCGTATGATACGGATTCAGTGATGGAATGGAATGTGGAGGTTAAAAAGAGAACCGAAAGGACGGGCGCCGGTAGAGATATACTACAAATAATACAGTGATGGTACAATGGACTGCTGTCTGCGAGGAAAGACTCGGGTCGAGGAGGTTTGGTATCCAGGAAATTTTCCACTCGTACTTGTATCCGCCAGTTGCCAGGGGAGCTTGGGTCAGCTCCTGACCAGTTGAGGTACCTGATGCCCCTGTTCCTACAAAGGTCCGGGCTCTGAGACCGGACGTTCTTGGTCGAATATGAGAAAAATCTACTGCGATTTTTTTCAACATGCATCTTCACATCCTCTGTCGAAAAGTCGAAGTAATGGAGTTGAGATCTCCTAGGCCCGTCGGTACTGCTCAAGCTCCGTCGAGTACTTCGGGACGTTCAGTGGATATACGCATCGAGAAGGGACCTTGTTACCTGGATGGTCCGAGGGTCGCCCATCTCATCCGGCTAGTGGTACGTACCTCGACATCATCCCTTGGTCAACAACATCACGTGCATCTTACGTGAGCGCTGTATGCATCGACCATTTCGGCATTGGGCTCAGATAGACTTTCGAGGGTGCGTGTCCAAATCGCTCGCGAAGTTACTCAAGCCCCCGTGCATCCGAGAAGCCGGTTCGTGCCCGTTTGAAGCGGATCCGGTAGTCAATACAGCCAGTCTCTTCCAGCTGTCCGCTCGCCGTTAGCCCCCCCACAACCGCTGTTGACCGCCGCTACGATGGATCTGAACTCGCTCAAGGATACCGTCTCGAACCTGACCTTGTACGATATCAAGGCGGGTGTCCGGAAGGTTCAAAATGGTAAATAGGCGCGCGCCGCTCCTCTTCTCTCCCCTGGCGCTGACGACCATCTGTTTAGCTGTGATGAACTATACCGAGATCGAGGCCAAGGTGTGCCCGTCCAGCCCGTCGCCATATGCGATCGCCACTCACGATGTCATAGGTGCGGGAGGCCACGAATAACGAACCCTGGGGTGCATCTTCGACGCTGATGCAAGAAATCGCAAACGGCACCTTCAACTAGTACGACCGCCGCATCCGGTGCCCTGCCCTGACGAAAGACTGACAGCCGTCTTACAGCCAAACTCTCAACGAGATTATGCCCATGATCTACCGACGCTTCACGGAAAAGACGGCGGAGGAATGGCGCCAGATCTACAAGGCTCTCCAGCTCCTGGAATTCCTCATCAAGCACGGCTCCGAGCGGGTAATCGACGATGCCAGGAGCCACCTCACCCTCCTGAAGATGCTACGGCAATTCCACTATATCGACGAGAACGGCAAGGACCAGGGCGTTAACGTGAGGAATCGGGCCAAGGAGCTCTCCGAGCTTTTAAGCGACGTCGACCGGATCCGCGCGGAGCGCAAGAAGGCTCGGGCGACCAAGAACAAATACATTGGCGTTGAGGGAGGCACGGGCTTCGGCAGCGGCATGTCCGGCGGGAGCCGGTATGGCGGTTTCGGTAGCGACACATACGGGGGGTACTCTGGCGGAGTCTACGGCGATGGCGGCGGCTTTGGGGGTCAGTCGAGCGAGTATGCAGGCTACGGAGGTGGAGGTGGTTCCCGCTCGAACCAGTTTGACGAATACGACGAGTTTGACGAGGATGAGCGCCCATCAGCGTCGTCGTCTAGGCCGAGACCGTCCGAGCGCGCGAGCCCCAAGAAGCCCGCGGAACCCCCGAAGAAGAAGGAGCCCGAGGTCGACCTATTCTCATTCGACGACCCCGAACCAGCCCCGAGCACCACGGCGGCCGTACCCGCGCCCGCGCCCGCGCCCGCGACCAGCTCCGGTCTTGCCGATCTGACCGCGCCGGCCAACACGGCCGACGACGACGAGTTCGACGACTTCCAGTCCGCCGCGCCCGCCCCCTCCGCCCAGCCTCTCGCGCCGTCCATCGCCCCCGCGGCGGCGCCCCTCTCGCCCCCCATCGCTCCCACAGCTTCGTCGCAGTTCGCGGCGCCCAAGCCCGTGTCCGCGCCGCAGCAGGCCAACCTGACCAACATGGTCAACCTCTCCTCCCTCTCCCCCGCCTCGAGCTCGACCAACACCCCCGCGGCCAACTACTCGGCCTTCTCCGCCCCGCCGCCGGCGGCCCAGGCGGCGCAGCCCCCGAAGCCCGCGGGCTTCCAGGCTATGGGGCCCAACTACTTCCAGTCGGTGCAGGCGACGGCGGTGCCGCAGCAGAACACGGGCAACACTACCATGTCGGCGCTGAAGCCGGCGTCTACCTCGTCGTCGGGGGCCAAGCAGCCCGCCGCGGGCGGGGATGCGTTCGGCGCGCTGTGGAACCAGGCGAGCGCAGGGCTGCGGAAGGCGGACGCGCCTAGCTCGGGCCCGGCGCTGGGGCAGCTGGCCAAGGAGAAGAGCGCGGCGGGGATCTGGGGCGCGCCTGCGGGACAGCCGGCGCCTCAGCAGCAGAAGCAGGGGACCACAGGCGGGAGTGCCATGGATGATTTGCTGGGGTAGGGTTGTGTGGTGCAGTGGGTCGGGGTTGGTAGAAGAGGAGGGAGGACCGGTGTCTTGGGTAGGTGGATAGGAAAAACGCATATACGTATCCAGGGCACAGGACATGACAGGACTGCAGGTGGGTGTGGTATCCCCCCGTGTATAATAATCGCAGGCCCGTCTATCGCGGTTATGACGATGTATGTTTCAACCGTGAGCCATGTCCCTTTACCGCGTCTTTTCACGCTGTCGGGTAACTACCCGCCGCGGAGGGGTTGACCGAGGCCGCGTCTGCGTGCGTCGGTTCTCTTCGAGGCGTAGATGGGAAAGTACGTTGCCGCGCTATTGCCCCTCTCTGTGCCCGAGGCTCCCTGCGAGGGAGCTGGCGGTGGCCAGAGGGTAGCAATGATCAAGATCTGGTACTCGCCTCCAAGGGAGGGAGCTAGGCGCCAAGTCTCCCATCGTACACCGCACTGTCCAATCACAGGGGGGACGCGGAGCCAGCTCGGTAATTACGCTAACCACCTCCCACCACAACTTTTTGATTCGTTTCGTAGAGTACACGCCATGCGTCTATTAACAGTGAGTAAAGAAAGAAGACTCCAGCTATGATATGGATCCCAACACCGCAAAACAACGAGCTCGAGCCTCTCTCTCACTTGGGTATCTTCGTCAACTGAGCGCTCGTCAGGACAGAAACAGAAAACATGCGTTTTCCTCCTGTCCGCTTTTAATTCACATCAGAGAAAAAAAAAACCATGCTCCCTCCATGCGCTCAACTTCTTCATTCCCCCTCTTCGTGTCATTAGATGTATACGTCTCGTAGAATCCCCCGTTAACCGCAGCACACCGTCGGGTCGTTCGCGGAGCTCGTGCGCCTACGTCCCGTCAGTTCCGCGGTTTCCGTTGTGTGCAGTCTCGGGGTTAGAAAACTCACGTGTCGTGCGAGCCGGCCGAGAGCGTCTCCCACTGGAAGATGAAGCCGCCGACGTATACGCCGAGGAAGATGCAGATGATGATATATCCGTTGTAGTACATGGCGAGACTACAGGCTTGTTAGCACTCCTCTCACCGTCCAAGACAACCCCGCCGGTACCTCCGGCCGACAGGGCGTGTATTCCGCAAAGGGGACGGGGACGCAAACTCACAGCATGAGGAAGTACGCAGAAACAAACTGCCCGATATTCAGCGTCGCCCTCACGGCCTGCTGCCACACACTCGGCCTAAACGGCGGAATATGAACGTCCGTGTCGGCCACTTTCCCCGACGCGCACGCCTTGGCGCCGTTGGAGTCGTTGCAGGCCGGGGTTGAGGCGGCGGAGGCGGCGGAGGCGGCGGCGTCGAGGGAGCGCGCGTGGTGCTGGCGGATAATAAAGCGGTCGTACTCCTTGACGCCGCGGCGGAGGAACTCGAGGAGGATGGCGAGGAAGAAGACGCCGATGCAGGATCCCGCGAACATGCCTTTGGACTTGACGTGCCAGGACTCGGCGATGAAGCACGTGTCGATTGTGTTCCAGTTCCAGATCATCTACAAGGAGGGGCCGGTTGCGTCAGTTACTCTTGGCTCTGCTTTTGCGCATTGGATCTGTGTCGCCTCGAGTCTTCAGGCGTTGGGGGCTGTGGACGTACGGAAATCACGCAGCCGCTGCCACCCCCGTGGCCACCGTCGCCGTGGTCCATGCCGCCGTGGTCCATGCTGCCGTGGTCCATGCCGCCGTGGTCCATGCTGCCGTGGTCCATGCTGCCGTGGTCCATGCTGCCGTGGTCCATCGTGAAGTCGGGTCTCGTGTGTCGCCGGTTGGGAGGTCGCGGTCAGATAGTTGCGTAGTGGGGGGTGGTGGTGCTTGCTTGCTCGATTCCGTGGTCTCGAGGAGTAGGGGACAGGATGGGAATCGAGAGTAAATTGACGATGGAAGGAGCAAATGTGTCTTCTGGCCTGTGGTCTGCCTAGGTCTGCGGAGAGAAGGAGCTACTCAACACCAGGAAGGGGGGGCGATCCTGCCCTACTATTATACCAAGCTGGGGAGCTCAAGACCGAAACTACGAACTAACTGTGGAACTCGCGCGCCGTCCCCGCCACCCCCCCATGCACGACTACCCAAGGAAAGGCAAGGCTAAGAAGCCCAAGCCGGGGGGGTGTGCGCAATTGAGAAGGTTTGAGAAGCCTTAACGCCGACTACGCCATTCAAGGGACGGGAGCGGGGACGGGAAACCTTCTCGCGCTTTGCTTAGACGGGTAATACTACCCGGGGGAGGGGGGAGTTGAGCAGGATACGACAGAAGGCCCGCGGGGGGTCTCGCCATCCGGGTTCCCGGCGCCGTGGGTTGAACGAAAACGGGGGGGCGAGGCGCCAAATTTGCCTCTGTCCGTGGGGCGGGATACGAAAAAGGGACGGCGAGAGCGTGCAAGGGATGGTATGAGCGCCGCGCGGATGGCTTGATTTCTTGGGGCGGAAAGAGCTTCTGTTTCCTTTGGGGGATTTGAGAACATTTGAGCAAGTTTTCATATTAGGATTAGGGCGTCCACTCGGGGATCCACTTTCGTCGGCCGGTCTTGCAAGGATCGGGAGTGGACTTCTGTGTCTCGGCGATCTTGGAGGGGCACATGTCCGCGATGAGAGACGCGGGCGATGCCTGGCGCGGGCTCGAGAAGGTCTGGGGGTTGGGCGTCTTGACAATCGGAATGTCCCGTCCCGGCGGTCCAGTTGCTCCCGCTCTGCGTCGTGCGCCGATGTCTCGCCTGAGAGAGGAGGATGGCACCTGACAGGGCCGACTACGACAACCGGCGCATCAGGCGATACAGATGACATCCCCGCCGCATCGCCCGACAAACTTGCTCAAACCCCCTTCTACGCCCCGCGAGCATCACAACGGCCCATTAGCACCTCGACATGCTTGACGCTGCGCTAGTCCGCGTGGCTCCGCCCGGCACCCCAGGTCCGCCACGGAGCTGGCCGGGGACTTCTTGGGGCCGGAGCAGTGCCGTCACCCGGCCAAACATTCGGCGACGACTTGCCTCGACCCAGTGCAGGCACTTCCGTATGCACCACTGTCCCAGTGAGGTGCGTGCATGCGGCCTTCTATGAACAGTTCGAGTGTCGTCCCAACGGTGCGGCTCGGCCGCCGGGCTGTCCCGCACAATGCATATTAGTATGTAACAACCTGCGCGCTTAGTCTGCGTTAACAGTACTCCGTGTAAGTCGTCCCGTCGGCCCGACCATTCCCCGTTCCCCCTTACGCGCAGATACTCATGTCCTAGCACACCACGCTAATAAAAGAAGAAAAAAAAGACATGCTCCGGCAAAAGATCCCACGAGAAACCAGCTCCTGAGAACATTTGAGTGGGATATAATACGAAAAGAGGGGGGACAAGAAAACTCATGGCGCTAACGCATCATACAACCCCCCAGTGGACAAGCAGCCGCAAACCGACAAGGCGAGAAGACCAGAACAGCACCCGCGCAGGGAGCATTTGCGGACTTCCTGGCCCCCGGCGTAAGTCGCCTACGACTCCTCCGGCTCGGGGCCCCGCGCGTATAGCTCCCTCGGCCTCTGGTTCGCGTCGCAGCTCGAGAACCTCCACCAACCAGAGTGCCACGAGCCCGCAATGTTCACCATGCCCCACTACCATAGTGTTAGCCTCGACCTCACACAAGAACAGATGGAGGGCGTAAGTAGGGGTGGCCCACCTTGATAGGCGCTGGCATGGGCGGCCAGTTCTCCCACATCCCCTCCTCAACGGTCCGGTCCAGGTTCAGCAGGAAGAACGGCACGACGTCCAGCATGCCGGCCTTGGAGACCGTGGCCTTGCCCCACGCCTTGAACGTCTGCGCCGCGGCCGCCTCGTCGGGGCTCCCCGGCGCGGGAGCGCTCGCGTGGTCCGCCATGTCGGCGATGGTCTTGATCTCGTTGTGGAAGTGCGTCTCGAAGGGGGCCTGGAAGCTGGCCATGATGCGGCGGAGCTCGAGGCCGGAGAAGGACGCTGGGGATGGGAGGGTGGTGAGGTAGGTGTTGAACTCGGCGAGACCGCCCAGGAAGGCCTCTTGTGTTTCAGTCAGTACTTCCGTTTCACACACAAAAGCTTATCCTGTGACGGGAAGGTGATGGGGAGTAGGGGCCGTACCGTGCTCATGGTGCGTCTCGGCCCACACCTCCTTGTCGGCGAGCTGCTCCGCCACCTTGGGGAACAGGTTCTCCTCCTCATCGTCGTGGTGCGACTTTACGAACTTGTGCCACGCGAGCGCGTACCCGATGAAGTCGGCCTTGTCGGCGTCCTCGACGTGCGGCGCCTGGTGCCAGATGGAGTTGTAGCCGCGGATGATGCAGTTGTGGAGCATGCACATGTGGCTCGCGCCGGTGGTGAACATGTCGGTCTGGTTGAGTTATTCTCGATGTCCTAGGGTTGCGGTTCCACTAGGTGGGTGTGTGCTGTGTTTTCGAACGAGACTTATGGGTGGACGTGTGAATGTGTAGACCAGTAGCTCCCGACTTACCTTCTTAGTCTCGTACTGCGGCGTGGTGATGAGCTTCATGGGCCCGTCGGCCCAGGGGGCCCTCGGCGCTTCAGTGGTCATCATGAGCGGAGCTCTAGTGAGCAGCAGTCCGACAAGCAGGGTCGTGGCCGCGAGGAGGAGTTGTACGGCGCGGTTTGCCATTGTATAAGTAAAGAGTGCGAGACAGCGGACGGCCGAGAGTATCAAGGTTTTATCAACGGTGCCAGCACGCGGGGGAGGCTCGAATGTTCAGGCACGACCGGCGCATCGAACGAGTTTCGCAGGCTCGGGGGGGGGGGGGGCAGCTCAGGCCATGTGCCGGAGCTTCTGTGAGGAGCGGCAGGTTCCGCGCTGGGAGGTGCAGGGGGTTGGCTGATGAATACGAGGCCGGCGATTGGCGGCTATGCTCGCCGCCATCGCATTCGGGGTATAAGGCCCGGGGTTGAAGCGCATGGCCCGCGGCCGCGCAGAATGCAAGGATGGGGTCGAGACTGGAGCGGCAGAACATCAACTTGGTCGAATGGTGTAGTTGGTTATCACGTGGGCCTCACACGCTCAAGGTCCTCAGTTCGATCCTGGGTTCGATCAAAAGTTTTCCCTTTTTTTTCCTCCTTTCTTCCAGACATGCTGCACTCGAAGGTAAAAGATCCTTCTTTCCTTTTTGCCCCTTACTGGACGAATCCGCAATCCGGAGCACGGACTTCTGCTTCTAAGACTTCAACTAGGCTCCGCCGGGTGTAAGTACGGGCATCACATGTTAACTAGACTTGGGGCCAACTCATGAGTTCCCATCCTCCGGGCGAGTGAGACTGGGAGGAGCAGACGCGAGCAAACCAAAGGTGTACTAAGGCTTGCAAGGCATATCACCCTGCATAAACCCCTGACAAAGGCTACTACGACCTCGACCCTTATTACGGGTCTGCGCTGACGAATGCTTTCTTGCGGGCCGACTGCCCCAAAGGGCGATGCGTAAAGCTGGCTGTCGTTGGGGAACGAGAGCAGACATGGTAGACGAGCAATCCGCCGGCTAAGATCGCGTTATATAGGCCCCTCGCCTATCGTCCTAGTGTAGAGTTTCGAGGTCCAGAAGGCTTCCCTGAGTCAATCTTTGCCATTATACCAACCGAGTAAAGGTCCCGTGTCTATATCCCCTTGACAAATAACCCCAAACGCCATCCGGAACAGGATCATCCTTCCAGAACCATGCCTTCCGGAGCAAAAAAAGCAACCCCAAACTCCATGCCATGCCGCCACAAGGCCAAAAAAGACAAGGGACGCTACCTACGCAATAGCCCCAACAGCAGCCATAAGCAACCCACCGCCCACAACCGCCATGAAAGCCCTCACCCTCCTCTTCCCCGCTAAAACCTTGTAACTCTTGTCACTCAAGAAATCCTCCGCAAGCAACTGCACTAGCCCCGCAAACAATAGCAGCCCCGCCGATATAGCATTCATAAAGCCCACCATCAGCAGCCCCATCTCGCTCTGCGGGTCATACATGTTATGGATGATAAGCCCGATGGCCTGCCCCAGAGGCGTCGTCATCCCGAATGATAGGACCATGAGCCACGGCTTGACGGAGCGCTTGGGCAGGTGGATGGCCGCGATGCGGCTGCCTAGCGCGAGGCCCTCGAACGACTGGTGGATGCAGATTGCGATAAGGAAAACAACAAAGGCGGGGCCCGATTCTACGGAGAGGGCCATGCCGATGAAGACGCTGTGGAAGAGAATGCCTGCCTCGAGGAGGACGCACTGCAGGAAGAGGCGGGACTGCTCCTCCTGCGTGATGGGCTGGTTCGACTCGTGGGCGGCGTGGCGCGAGGGGCCCGTTTGGCCGTTGAGAGGCTTGTAGGGGCCGTTGGCAGGGTTCGGGTCTAGCTCGTTGATGTCTAAATCCATGTCCGAGTCGTCGTCCGAGTCGGCGTTGGTGTTTGCGTCGCTAGTACTCGTAGTAGCGCGCTGCGGTGTCGTGGGCGTTAGGCCCGGGCGTGGAGATAACCCCTCCACAAGACCCTGCGACTCATCAATATCCCCCAGCGAGATAGCAGGCGGGTGCTGGTGCCGCCTAGACGCCAGCGGCATCTCCGTCGCCCCACCCTCCGTCCCCTTCTCCTCCTCGTCGTCGTCCCACATTCCCGCGTGCGTATGAACGTGCCCCGCGCCCCGCGCAGTAAGGTACGACTCAAGCGCCACGACGGACAGCGCAGAGACCATGGCGACGAAGCCCGCCATGGGGGTGTACAGCTTGCTGAAGAAGTCGGGGAGACAGGGGTTCGTGAGCGACATGAAGGCCATCGGGAGGAGGTGGATGAAGGCGGTGGCGAGGAGGACGCCGGTGCCGAAGTGCTGGCTGTAGAAAACGAAAGACTTTTGGCCGCGGCTTTTGGTCGAGGTGTTTGTGATTAGAGGCAATCCGCACGCTGTTAGAGAATCTCTTGTTAGATAGGGCGTCTTAGCTGGGGTTGAGGGGTCGGAGCGCTTGGGACGTACCGCAGGTGCTGAGGATCAGGATCAGGAAGAGGGCGAAGACGTGGAGGGGCGTGTTGTAGGAGCCGGCGCTCGCGGTGCTCCCGCACGCGGGCTTGGGGCCGTCGCTGGCGGTGCCGCCATGCTGACGCTTCGTGAGCTCGGAGAGGAGCTCCTCGGTCGGGATGGCGGACCAGATCTCTGCTCAGAATCGTCGGGTCAGTTCCTGTCGGGAATGACATCCTGCGGACGAGGGCCGGATGGGAGGCGGCCGGCGTGCTTACCGCGCGGCATCGGCAGGGCGGAATCCATCCTGCCGGGTTGGTTGTGTGGTGGCGATATTGGCGGGTTAGGACGCTTCAGTACATGTTTTTGGGAGACACGGATGCGGTTGCGATGCGCTGACGAAAGGGGAGCAGCCGGGGAGGCGACGGGCGTCGTCTGGATCCTCTGACGAGCCAGCTGTCCAGTGGGCCAGTCTCCACGAAGACGGGAAACTCAGGGTTCGCGAATAACGGAAATACGCGCAAACAGAAGCAAAAGGCAGAGGCAGAGATGGGGACAACAAAGTCAAGACGACGGTTTCCAGATGCCTCGTGTCGCCCAGTCCACTAATGTCCGGAATTGGGGCGGAGCAGGGGGTTGCCCGCCCAAACGGGTCTCCCCTGATGTAATCCTGATGGCCACTGACAGCAAGCCCAGACTTTGAGAACGCCCCACAAACTGCCAGCACGTGCCAGGAGAAATCCTTTCTTTGGAAAGGGCTTTCCCATGCCCTCAAGGTCCTTCATTCCTAAGCAAATTTCCTCTTGTGACTCTGAGCACATTACGACGTATTGGAAGGAACACACCCCCCCACCACCACCTGCGTTCCGGCGTTGCGCGTCGGTATGGGGTCTCATTTGCCCCTGCCGGAGAAGCCCTGCCCGAAGCGGATTGAGGGTGGTGGGCCCCGGCAGGGTGACGTAGCGTTCCACAGCGGCATAGTTTAGGATGGATATGAAACGGTGCCATCCGTGAAATACTGGGTTGGGGCGGGGACTTCGGATGGGACCGGGGTCAGCGCCCGCGACGACGGCCTCGGAGCTTTTGTCACATCTTCAGCCCGGTGGCCTTGAGTTTGCGCTCCGCCGATTCCGGACTGGTAGGGTAGAATCATGTCTCCCCCCGGGCCCCCCCCCCCCCCACTAGTAGTGCGAGCGGGTACAATAGCGATGCGACTTCGGCCCCGGATAACTCCATCCCAGCTCTGTGCCTCGCAGATCAAGCGCCCGCTTAAGCGAGGTACGCCCGGGGGCTGATACCGCTCAAACCAGGGCGAGGCGGAAACAGACCAAAGCGTTAGGATGCGGGGAGACGGAGATCCGTTGGAGGCTCCGGAGAAAGACCGGTTGTTGTGCTTCTTCAGCCTCCAGCAAGATTGCTAATCCAAGCCGCCGGAAAATCTCGCACCCCTATGTGCCAGCGACCTCGTGTGGACAAGAGTGAACCTGGGTTTCCGCTGGCCTCAACAAGTGGCTGCAAAGTCCGCGTCTTTAGTTGTATACCCTATCCTTCCCCGTTTCCGTATCCGATCCCGGTCCTATCCTTCTGAGTGTATCCATGACTTGACCACTCGGGCACCACGCCTTGCAAGTAACAAGTCATGTGACTTACTCTACTCCAGACAACTTGAGGCTCTTCTGTGCGGAAAAGGCGGCGCCAAATATCAGTGGACAAGTCCGACAGAGGCCACACACCAAGATTCATTCAACGTATAACGTGCTCCACAAAAATCTCTTATCAGATCCGCCCCACTTATCCCGTTGTGGGCTTGCGGAGAAGGCCCTCCATGACCACAAGATCAAGGCAGATCTTTCAATCCGTAGAAACAGAGCTATACGATCGGCATGGCATTTGCTACGTACCCAATGAGATCTTCGCCAGCTCTATACCAATATGATGGAAGGTCTCGAACAGGGTTACTCGGCCAGTCTTGCCATATGTGATGTTGGCTGCAGCGGCGTCTGTTTGAATACCGGCAATTGGATCAACTAGCTTGCAGGACGCACACCAACTAATCTCCAATTAGACTAATGCGGTGTGCGCTGATCACCCTTTTTCGCCCGAAAGGATTTTCCCGACGGGCCGCAGGAGGCCAGCTAGACATGGAAAAGACGATGGCCTCTACTCCAGACCCCTAGCAAAGAAGATGTAATCTCATCGCTTCCAGAGCGCGCTTGAAGCATACACAGGTGGACATGCGGATGATTTCAGCCGTCGTATCCACCTTAGACATGGACAAGGTTGACTTCCACTTATACGGCTATTAGACTCTGCCTTGGCCCTTCATCATACAAGAGCTCAGGCACGCCTTTTGTTGTCGCCCTTCAATCTCCGATCGGCCTCTGCTCAGCGGCGTGGTCCCATGGCAGCCGGCCCTTAGCGTTAGCCGAGTTGGTGATCCGATCCCCACTGCCCCCTCTGACGCGTCTCGTCTTTCCCCAAGATAAGATGGCCAGTGGAGCTATCACAAACAGCTCTAAGGCCGGGCGTCGGAGCTCTACCAAGTTTTCCCACACAGAATCCCTCGCCCAACTTTATATAGCCTCTCACTCCTCCACCTCCCAAACAATTACTGCTACTATTGCGTGTAAAGAAAAAAGAAGAAGAGGGGAAAATGACCTTCATAGTCCTACCCGCCACCCTCGCTGACATCCGCGCCGTCTACGACGTCTGGTTCGCTTCCTTCAAGGGCCAGCTGGTCCTCGACCTGATATACCCCGGCACCGATGTCAACGACGAGGCCTTCCGCAAGGTGCACGCCGAGGGTACGCTCGAGTACTGGAAGGGTCTGACCATGGAGCACACCTTCAAGTGCGTCGACGTGGAGACGGGGCGCATTGCGGGTATGGCGACGTGGCAGGTGTACTGGCGCGAGCGGACGGCCGAGGAACGCGTGAAGCCGTGGATCGGGTGGCTTGAGGGCGCGCAGCGTGAGAGGGCGGAGACGTTTTTGGGGCAGCTGTGGGAGAGGCGTGAGAAGTGGATCGGGGAGAAAAGACACATTTGTATGTTCCTGCCGCTGATAACCATGTCTATCAAGACTGGGGGATTGCTAACGCGTAGTGTGATAGACTGCCATACTGTCGCGGTACATCCCGAGTACCAGGGCAAGGGAGTCGGGAAGCAGCTTATGCAGTGGGGCCTGGACGTCTCTGAGAGGCTAAATGTGCCTATCTATCTGGAGTCGACGCACGAGGGGATGCCGCTGTATGAGCGTACGGGTTTCAGCAAGTTGGAGGGCATCACGCTCAAGCCAGAGGTGACCCACTTCGAGAAGGACATTGAGGCGCCGGTGATGGTCAAGATGCCGGCGTCGGCTGGAGGCATGACATTCGAGGAGTGGGCATCTATGGGATATCAGAAACTGTAGATGGGTAGAGTATTGGATCACTGATTACGACTACGGGGGTCTGGTGCTCAGGTGGCGTATTGGATGAGGTGTACCGTTCGCTTTCGGCCAACGACCTCGGGTGAGGCAGGAGGTCACAGATTAGGTGAGCAGGGGCCACACATCCTTGTGGTTTAACACTCCGATGCAGGGACAGTGTGCTTGCTGCCTTCAATTTGAGTGGAGCGAGGGGCTCAGTTAGCCAGTGTAGTGGCTCGGAATGCCACGACAGCTGGGTTGAATGCGGGGTATCACGTGATCCAGCGACTTGTACCGACCCGGTACAGAGCTCCATGCCCACCAACAGGGATCACATGCCGTAGCTGATGTCACCGCATAAGAGCATAATGCCTCGTAGATCGCCGGCCTAGCTACATACGTACCAGCCCACCAGACCTCCCTTTTCCGACTACCCAGGCCACGGCCGGCCGACTCCCGCTCGCGCCTCGAAAAATCCAGACTCCCCGCGACGCGACGACCGCCGGCCCCCGACCATGCACTCTCGCCGCCCGCCTTAAGAGCACACGAACGAGGAAGTCTTCCGCAGGGACGAATGTCTGTGCCCTTGAGCCCGACCATGGCGTTTCTATTTGCCTACGATAGGAAGCCCCTCCGCGAGGAGGAAGCCGCCGTGTCGCGTATGAACTCCCGGGTGCCGTCGCGGCAGTCGTCTATCCGCGGGAACCCCTCAGAGTCGCCGTTCCCTACGCCCGACGCGAACGCTGGTACCGATAAGGGCGCGCTACCTTTCCCATACACTCCCTCTCCCGGGAGACGAAATATAGTTGTGCCGGATCATGTTGCTTTTAGGTGAGGATGCCCGCTATGTGGTTACACGCCGCGCCTTCGGTGACTTTGGCGCTCTGACACCGGACTTGGCAGGTACCTTGAAGAAGACTCCGCCGTCACGATCGTGAATCCGAGGAGCGTTCTATACGGTTACGAGCTATATCTCGTAGAGCAGTGGCCCTGCTCACGCCAGTCGCCTACGCTCGTAATAGCTACATACACGGGAGACCAGCGGCACATGATGGTCGTCGGCGTTTTGGAAATCCCCGCAGACGAGACCTCGTGGTCGCCGCGGCTAAGAATCTTTTTCAAGACCATCCGTCAGCACCATGCCCGGCCCAAAGAGACGCCCTTAGGCGAGCTGATGGTGACGAATCTCAGCAGCTTCCCCTCGGCCTTTACGGTCATCCCCGTGCCGGAGGGCGACATACGCAAGTACCAGAAGTCGTTCATGGTGAACGAGAACCTCAAGCGTATGGGGTGCGCTGGGCGGTCTGGACTGACGCTCACGGACCCGACGCCCGCGACGCAGGCCAAGTTTTACCAGCTGTACAAGGTGAGCGAGAGGGTGCCGCTGTTCCAGGCGGCTCTGGAACTGGTTAAGCTATGCCAGGTGGCGCTCTTCATATTCGGCAATCTGGAGCCGGAATATATCGATGGGCTACTCTGCGACGTCACCGAGACGGCGATCCGAAACTGGTGGACTGAAATCGGCACCGAGTACTACAACGTTGAACCCGCCGACGGAATTCTCGGCCCTACGACCGTTGCGGCGCTACTGGGGACGCTGATGGGTGCCAAGGGGAGACTCCACTCCTTCGGTGCCCCCGTGCCTAAAGACATCTTTGAGGTCGAGGGGACACGACGCGCCATCTCGTACTTTCAAAAGTATCAGAAATATGAGAGAACGGGGCGGCTTGACCGCCAGACTTTGCTCAAGCTACAAACCGTCACTGCCAGGGCGGCCGCGGGAGAGGGATGGGGCGTCCCCAAAGCTGTAAAATCGACAATGGCCGAGATTGGCGGCAAGAGGGGTGAGATTGTCATGGAGATGGTCTCGGGGCGCGACAAGGGCGGGATTGGTGAGACCGAGACCACTGATATTGACAAGTTCATCTCGATCGTGTCGGGCGAGCGGGCGAAGTGGCTCTGGCACGGGAAACCCCGACGAGGCACGGGGGACGACCATTCAAAACTCGAAGATATGACTGGTATGCTAGCACGCCAGGAGACGACCAGCTCGCGGCGCACGACTGTACAGTCGGTCGGGGCGGAGGAGGAAGCGGACAGCACCAGGAAGGAGGACAGCCCCGCGGCCGGCCATCTCCAGCCGCCCCCGCTCTCCGCTATACAGCCGACTGATAGCCCCGGGGAGAGGGACCCCATCCGGAAAGCCATGTTCAAGACCGTGGCGGGCAAAGTGAGCGATGCTCGGAGCGGGTTCGGCCGGTTCAAGGACGCGGTGGGTGGCGCACGCAAGACGCACAGCGCGAGACCGAGTATCGCTCGGGACGAGTTCGGCGCCGTAATCAACCCTGGCATTTTATCGCCCACGGGAAGCATATCGGGGCCTCCGAGGGCGTTTACGTGGAAGAATAAGCCGGAGGAGTACGCAGAGGCTTTCAAAAGGGAGGGCGAGAATGGACAGGTTCGATACGAGTCTAGAGCAGCAGGATACCAAACGGCGTCAACGCCTTCTATGCCTGACCAGTCTTCTCGCTCTCGAGGCCAGAGTGTGAATAGGGCCCCACCGGACGGAGGCTTCGGGAACTTCACGGACAAGATACAGCGTGACATGACGGACAGCTCGTCGTCCGCTAGGGCATCGCCCGAGGATGGCCGCCTGCGGTTATGCGGCACGGGAACTGACCAAGGCGGGAACCAGCTCCTCTGCGCGCCCCACCGCAGGCACACCCTCGAGCTAGAACGCCCATCCAAGAGGCCCCTCCGCGACAACAACCGCTTCGCGCGACGCCTCTCCTTCGGAGATGCGGAGGAAGCCGTCCTCCGCTGGGACGAAATCGCCGATACGCTAGACCTCGAGACCGTCCTTGACACTGCCGCCGGGCCCCTCCCCGCCGCGTACCTCGAAGAGCTCGTGCAGAGCCTCAACCAGAAGATCTTTTCCGCAAGATGTGACATCGGGCCGTGGACGGCGCAGAACCTCAAAGCCGTGGAGGCGCTCGAGGCGCACTTCTCCCGGCAGGCCGAGGACGTGCAGCGCCTTGCCACGCGATTAGCCGACGCTCACGGCGGTGTGCGGACCGCGTCTGCAGAGCTGATTGCGGATGAGCGGTCGTCGCTCGCCGAGTCGGTGAGGGACATTGAGGTTCTGGTTGCGCGGCTGGAGTACGAGATGAGTGCTCTGGTGAGCAAGGTTGAGGACGTGGAGGAGGGGGCACTGGCTTATGAGAGGCAGGTTGAGGATGTGGAGGCTAGGGCGGAGGAGTTGAGGGTGCAGCTCGAGACGGAGAGCTGGGTACATTGGTTTGTGAGGACGCTTACCGGGATTGGAACGGGCCCTAATATCACGAGAAGAGTGAGAGGGCAGCGAGTGATGGGAGGTTAGTGGGCATTCTGAGCGTTTGATTGTTTTCTCGGGTTGGTATAGCATAGAAGATGGCATTGGGCGGGAGCCAGGAGTATCGACATTTGTATTCATCATAGAGCCACGGGAGAGCGAGACGCATTGGATGGGTGCGTTTCTGCGCTGGGGTTTTGATAGCATCCTTGGAAAGATTCGTAATCCAGTCCGTTCTATATGTCTTCTATCGTACAACAAAAAGTGCAAAAGGGAGATCTGACCCCTTTCTATGTGCATCCCGCCCCGTGCCAGATCCGGGATACATGTCCCGGGATCTAGTTCCTATACACGTCGTATTATACCCGCCCCCCCTTCCTTCGAATGCCCGGACACTTCCTCATCCAGCGTACAAAGTCAACAACCCCCCCCCCCCCCCCCCCAACCAACCAACCAACCAACCGAGCCCCGGTCCATTCGCTCCTTGACGGTAAACGCGACAGTACGCAGGTCCTCGTGAAGGAGAAGAAGATAAGGGGAGACTAGACCGCTTATTTCATGCCGCCCATCTGGTTCGCCTGCATCTGCTGCCCGAACGTCTGCATGAGCTCGTTCGTCTTCATGTACGCCTCGAAGAATTTGGCCGTGCAGCGGTCGAGGCAGACGGACTCGCCCTTGTTGATCTCGCCCTCGCGGTAGTCCTTGGGGACGCACTTCTGGGTGCAGATCTTGGAGAGGCTAGACGTCTCTGTTAGTCTCTTGCATTCTCGAGATGTTTCCGTTTCGAAGTGTCCTCGTTCGTTCTGAGCTGGGCGGTTCCCATCGGGATCCAACGCCGCCGTCGTTCGGGTCGTGAGGAGAACGGGTACAGCCGCGATCAAGGAGACCAGGGGGGAGAAGGAAAGAAAGGGGAGCCGAACCGGTTGTGAAGGTCAGACATGGCGACAATCTCGTTCTCCATCATTCCAATCTTCTCCTCCGAAGAGGGCTGGGGGCGACCCATTCCAAAGAAAGACATCTTAGCGGTAGTTTGTATGAGGCGAGCGTGTAGACGTGCAGTTTGTTCGTTGGTGGGGCGATCGTGAAGGTTGCGATGCGATGCGTTCGGGTTGGTGACGTTGGCGTTGGCGCTTTGAGGAAGCTTGAAGCTTCTTTTTTCGAGGTCGGTTTCTGGGAGTGTCACGTGTGGGTACGTACCGGTCGACCGGGTGTTTAGGAGCGGGTACGTCATTCTCCCGCGGGTTATGCGGTGTTGGAGGTACCTCACGTCAGTCAGTCAGCTCGTCCGGGATGACGTAAGGTCTGGGCAGACCTCGATCCGACGACTGACGATGCGCTGGGCAGATCTACACGGCCGTAGCGATGTGCTTTGTTATCATTAAAAAGCTTTCTTAAACTGGGCGACACAGACTCTATAAGTCAAAAGGGCGTCTGCTTGCTGGTAGGCCAGCCGAGGCTAGACTTGCTTTTGGAGCCATTACAGGCGGAATGATGCAGCAAGTATCAGCTCTGTTTTCAAGGTATATGAACAACAATGGAAATCATGCGCGTTGGTATTCGCGAGAGTATCTAATCCCAGAAACACCATCTTGACTAATCCCCTTGAGAGGAGACAATAAGTAATCCCCAGACAAAGAAACTGATGAACTGTGGAAGCGTCAACTAGTAAGAACAGGAGATGAAGAGAGAAAAAAAGAAGTAAAGAGGGTGAGAAAAGGAGGAGAGAAAATAAGAAGAGAAGATAGAAGGAGATGAGAGAGGGGTAAAAGAATGAAGAGAAAACGAAGAGGCCACTCTAGACAAAGGACAGGAACTATGCGACCCAATGTCGAAGAGCCATCTCGTAGCACTCGCCCGAGTCACTTACACCACCAAATCCTTGCATCGCGCCTCGAATTTCCCGTCCACTTGATTGGAATCACCATCTCGGGTCTGGGTAGTAGTCGTCACATCCGGGCGCCGGGCGTGTTACTGGCCGGTGGACGGTGTCTTGTCGGGACGACTGCCTCACTACCCAGCGCCTCTGGAATCCTTCTTCTCTATACCGTCTCGTCTCGCGAGTCCAGCTCGTTAGCCTCCGCCTCGCCAAGAAGCCCCACTCTTCCAAAAAGCTCCTTGGAGCCCGGGTATGTGCACTCAAACGGCTCTAGGAACAGCAAATTCCCCACGTTCTGCACCTCGCCCTCCTCAGCCTCCATCCCCATCTCAACCATCCGGTCCACAGCCCACTGGATCCCGCTCCCGCGCAGAAGCCGTTTATCCCCCGTCCGCCGCCCCTTCATGTCCATGAACTCCCCCGCCAGTACATCGATCAGCGACGGCAAGCCTAGGACGCGGCCCCCCTTGTCCACGGTCCGGAGTAGGGCGAAGTCCTCCTCGGAGATGTACTTCATGCGGACTCGGCGGATGTGACCCTCGTCGCTGTCCAGCCGGATACCAAATTCTCTGGAATCGGGGTACTGGTGGATGCCGTTCAAGATGGCCCAGCAGTTTATCAGCTCACTGCAGGGCTCGGGGCAAAGGACGGTGACGCGGGAGGGGAGGTGGTACTGGAAGCCCCAGATGTTGAGGGCCGCCAGCCCACTAACCGCGTGGGGAATGTGAGCGAGGTTCTCCTGCAGCCAGGAGGCAACGGCCCTGATGGTGGTAGAGTGCATCGGGGCGTTGTGCTCGAGGCGGCCAGGACTGCTAGACCGCGGTGGGCTGCAGGGTTCAATCCTACTTTGTCGAGGGGCGAGCTGGGACATAGGGGGGATGGGCTCGATGCTCTCCGTGACCCTAGGCCACAAAGGAGCGATGAGTGTCTCCACATCAGGCTGGTGAACCACAGGAGGTTCAATCGGTAGCGCTGGGAGTGGCTTCCTGCGAATCAACGGCGCAGGGGGGACCGGGTTGGTGTGTCCATGCAGCACTTGCCGACGGGGCTCAGAAGCCCTCCTCTCCGGAAGATTCCCCACGCGGCGGAGGGAAGGATGCCTGCCCGGGATCGGGCTCGGAATCGGGGTCTTCTGGACACTCAGCGGCCTCGGCCACGGGTGCAGTGCCCGCTCCTCCTCGGTCGGGTGGTGGGCCACCGGCCGAGCGGGCAGCGGCGAGAGCGGCATTCTAAGGCCGGTAGGGAGGGTCACGGGATATTTGTCCTCCTCCGAGTAGTAGTCCCTTAAATCAGCGGTAAACTGGATGGGCCGCGGCTTAATGCGCCAAGCGTCCCGTCGCTGGAGCTCGACGTGGTGGTCAATCGTGGCCCCAAAGGCAGAGTGGCGACGGACAAGCCCTGGACAAACTCGCGCAGGGACGGGTTTCCTGGGAACGTCGAACAATTCGCCCTCGAAAACTTGAGTCGAGGACGATACCTGGGTAGGGCGTGAGATGACCCACTCCGCTTCCCGCCTGTGGCTGTACCACCTGGACGCCCGCACGTCCACGCTCTTGCTTCGCTTGAAGGCGCCTACCAGAGACGACTTCGCCTTGGAGAGCTTCCGGGAGAGCCCGCGGGTGAGTCCGGCGGCCCCCGCCTTCACACCGAGCCTCTCAGACACCAGCATGGTGTGTTGTGCGAGAAAGTATTGCTTGTTCGCCAGCTATCCAAAAGCACCTGCCGAGCTGGTCTGGAAAGCTACGGGTCGGTAATAAGTGAGCTGTAAGTCGGATTTCAAACCGTGTGTGTACGCGTCGCGGTCAGGTAGTCCCTAATATCGGGGAGGGGAGGCTGTGGTTTATATATTAGCAGCGCCAGACGGATGAGCTCTTACGCAGCCTGCTGTTTACCTTCACAATGCCTTGTCAAGACACATAACAGTTGTATCTTCGCGCCCATCGTGAGCCACGACAAAGAAACTCGCAGTCTTTGTCCAGTCGTGTTTCCTCTAGACCACGGCCGAATTGCCAGGGCTTGACCCAACGCTTCAGCAACAAAGAAAGCAACCCGCACCAACAGGCGCGCAAGATCCTCCACCCTGGCGTAAACACTTGTACATTGATGTGCCTGCTTCTAAGTCATATCCCAGCCCATCGAGAGTTTTAGTGGTACACATCCGAAGAGGCCGCCCGTGGGTATCTCTTCGCGCCCGGCGACATCATTCATTCCCCATCCCGCTTATAACTCCTCGACATCCATAGAATCGCCCGCCGGCCCGTTCGCCCCCGCCGGCGCGTCCTTCTTCCCCGGCATCGTAGCGTCCTTGTCGATCATCTGCCTCGATACCGACACGATGTTGTCCTCGATGAGCTGCTGGCCCACGTCGGCAAGGTGCTTCTTGGGGTCCAGCTTTCCAACATAGCGCGTCTTCAGCTGCTCCTTCGTGAGCTCCGTCTCCTCCTTGACCCGCTTCTCGTAGCCGTCCGCGAGGCTGACTAGCCGGTCCAACCTCTCCTTGTTGCGGTCGCCCTCTCCCCTGAAGTCCTCCATCGTCAACGCCTCCGTCCACACGTGCTTGTGCAGGTTCATGAGCATGTTCTCCTCCAAGGCCGTCTTCCTGTACTGGATCCCGATCGAGTAGTAATGCCTGTTCAGGCCGTGGATGAGGGCCTGGATGGACGGTTTGTTGAGGTGGCCCAGGTTGCTGGTACTCTGGCGGGGCTCCTGGCCCAGCATGAGAGACTGGGGGTTGATCAGTCGGAACGCGTCGATAACGACCTTGCCTTTAACGGACTGGATGGGATCGACGACTACCGCGACGGCGCGGGGTGTGAGCTGCTCGAAGGACTGCTGGGTCTGGATATCAACTGACGACAGCCAGCAACCGAAACCGGGATGCGAGTGGTACCAGCCGACGACGGACTCGGGCCTGCAGAGGTAGTAGTGTTATTCCAGTCCTCAGAATCTCCGCGGCGACGAAAGTGTAGGTAGCGACTATAATGACGTACCTTCCGGTTTGCCTCAACATATCCATCATCTTCATCTGGAAAACGGGGTCCACAGCCTCGACACTGACACCGGTACCGCTCTGGGGCATGGCGAACACATCTACAACCTTGACGGTAAAGTCGTCGACGAACTCTCCCAACATGAGACCCATAACTTCCATCGGCACGCCGGCACGTCCGTGGCGAAGCATCTTAAGGAGGGCTAGCGAGGAGATGTAAACCGTCTCGGAGTTGTCGATCAAGCTCGTGTTATCCTGGTCGTGGAATGTTAGACGACGGGAAAACAAGTGGTGTAGCGAGACGATATGGGAACGCATACCGCACCGGGCTGGCTGCCCATGCCACCAAGGCCACCAGGGCCCAAGATGTTCCTCAAGCGCTCCATCGTGTCTAGAGCTCTGATGGATGATGTGGAAGGATGGCGGAGTAGTCAACGATGGTGGCGAGTCGAGCAGAGTTATAGTACGACCACCGGCGCGGATGGGTGTTTGGAAACGGTGAATATCGGAGGCTGGTGGTGATGGGAGCTGAGCTGGGTCTTCGGACTTTGCAGCTCTTGATGTTGACGCCAACAGCTCGCAGCCTGCTAGAGTCAGCTATGCGCCGCGTTTCCCACATGCGGGCATTAGTAAGAGTGGCACGTGACCCAGTTAAGCCAGGGGAGGCCCATGCCTGCTAGCTGTTGATTGGCCCGTTAGTTCTTAGCCTTGCAGACTGCCGCCAAGGCCGTCGCACCGATAAGAGAGATAAGCCGAAGCCCTTCTTATGTAAGCCAGCGTTATCGCCGTTCGGTCTCGAACTCGAGGCTATTAGCGAAACTTAGCGGCCCCCTCGCGTTCTCCTGCAACATCGTTGAAGTGTTCACAGCACACGTCCGTTGGAAGGTCTGAGGACGCCGGAGAACGCGCCGATCCGCGATATTTTATCCGCGCCTCCATTCCCATTGCGCTCTCGATAATGTCGGCTCTTCCCTAGTCGCACTCATCCAAACTCTCCCTCGAAGCATTCGCGAAACCCACTTTGAGCGTTCCAGACTCGGCTCATTCGACACCCATCAGCGCCCGAACTCTAATACCCGGTATTGTGCTCGTTCTCGCACCCAGAAACCGCTGTCCTTTTTCGATCCGCGTACACCTCTCTGAACCGGTCGGCATAGCATCCGGCCATCTCGACTCAGCATCGACCCCGGTACTTTTACCGCACCTCGATCCTCTAATCCGATTCTTCTTCGATCGCTCCCACCATGTCGATTGTCGGACCTCTGGGCTCCACGGCCCTCAACGCGGACACGCCACGAAAGGTCGCGTACTTCTACGACGATGACATTGGCTACTATGCGTACCCCGTCGGCCACCCGATGAAGCCGCATCGTATTCGGCTTGCCCACAACCTCATCATGCACTACAATCTTTACAGGCATATGGAAGTATACGTGAGTGCCGTCCCCCGTGCATCGGTGCGCTGGCCTTGTACTCCGGGTCTTCGAGTCGCTAACAGACTGTAGCGCGCCAAACCTGCGACCAAGATGGAGATGACGCAGTTCCACACGGACGAGTACGTCGACTTTCTGCAGAAAGTGACGCCCGACAACATGGACGCGTATCAGAAGGAGCAGGGAAAGTACAACGTCGGCGACGACTGCCCGGTCATCGATGGCCTCTTCGAGTTTTGCGGGATCAGCGCCGGAGCCTCCATGGAGGGCGCGGCGAGGCTGAACCGCCAAAAGTGCGACATCGCGGTCAACTGGGCAGGCGGTCTACACCATGCCAAAAAGAGCGAAGCTAGCGGTTTCTGTTATGTGAATGGTTCGTTTTAGGAGTCCCAGGATTACACGCGGGACTAGTCTGACTTTTTGCAGATATCGTTTTGGGCATTCTCGAACTTCTGCGTTTCAACAAGCGAGTCCTTTATATCGACATCGACGTCCACCACGGTGATGGCGTCGAGGAGGCGTTCTACACCACCGACCGAGTCATGACGGTCTCGTTCCACAAGTACGGCGAGTACTTCCCCGGCACCGGCGAACTTAGGGATATCGGTATCGGCCAGGGCAAGCACTACGCGGTCAACTTTCCGCTACGAGACGGCATCGACGACATGTGCTACAAGTCGATATTCGAGCCTGTCATTTCCAAGGTGATGGAGTTCTATCAGCCCGACGTGGTTGTTCTCCAGTGCGGCAGCGACAGTCTGTCGGGCGACCGCCTGGGTTGCTTCAACCTGAGTATGAGGGGACACGCCAACTGTGTTCACTTCGTCAAGAGCTTCAACAAGCCAACACTGGTCCTGGGTGGCGGAGGCTACACTATGCGCAACGTCTCGCGGACCTGGGCGTATGAGACCGGTGTGGTGCTCAACAAGCATCACGACATGGAGCCGAGCATTCCTTACAACGAGTACTATGCCGTGAGTCTCTCCAGCCCTCGAATTTGTAACGAAGCTAACATCTCCACATAGTACTACGGCCCTGACTTCCAACTGGACGTCCGCTCCTCTAACATGGAGAACGCGAATAGCAGAGAGTATCTCGAGAAGATCAAGGCGGCCGTTTTTGAGAACCTCCGGCACACGATACCCGCCCCATCGGTCCAGGCGACGCACGCGCCGCCGTCCTTCGGCGCAATGACGGACGAGGAAGAGGCTGAGTTGGATGACCTCAATGAGGACATGAACAAGGACGTCCGGATCACGCAGCACGACGCCGACAAGCGGACAAGCAACGAGGCCGAGTACGAGGATAGTGGCGACGAGGAGATGGCGGAGGCCAACGGCGTACGGCTCGAGAGCACGCCCGTGAAGCGCGACTTTAACGACTTTGGCCGTGACGCGGCGCCCAAGAGCGGCACGGGGACGCCGGCTAATGAGTCTCCGGTCCCGGCCGAGCCTGATGTCGAGATGGAGGATCCGGATGTCACCATCGAGGACGCCACCATCGAAGATGCGCCTGTCGAGAATGCCCCGGTCGGAGATGCTCCAGTCCAGGAGGCCGTGGTGAAGGCGTCTACGGAGGATGAGCCGGCCGAGGTGGAGAAGGAGAAGGGGGTGGAGAAGGAGGCGGAGAAGGTAAAGGGGAAGAGCCCCGAAGCCGCGGCTCCCGAGGCAGGGAGGGTGGCTGAGCCTAAGGAGTCTACGGAGGCCAAGGAGCCGGAGCCCCAGGCTCGGGAGGAAGCTTCTAAGGAGGCACCTCAGGAGGCACCCAAGGAGGATAAGGCGCCCGAGAAGGAGGCGGAGGCGGAGGCGGAGGCGGAGAAGCCCGCAGAGCCGCAACCGCAAATTGACGCGGATGGGGACGTGGGCATGGGTATGGACGAGACTGCCGTGAAAGAGGAGGACAAGCGATGAGTCTCTGAGTCTCCCTTGACAACCTTGCCTGCTAGATAATGCAGAGTGGGAAACAGGGGACGGGGTGGCTAGAGGATACCCGAAGAGGGCGGCGGGGATCTGGGAAGTCCCAGCACGGAGGGGAGGTATCGCGGCGTTATAAGGTAATCGGCAAAGAAAGCATGCTCTGGGAAAAACTTGTACTATATATCACTGTGGCACCGGGGGTTCTGCGCGGCGGAAGCGCTTGTGGTTCGGCTTCATTTAATCCCGTCTTTCTCACTTTTTCCTTTCTTTGGGCGCCTTGGGAAGAGGTGTTTTTTTTTTAATAGTTGTTGTTTTACTGGAATATCTTCTCATTGCATAGTGGTTTTTGTCTTTGGTGGTGAGCGAGTATTGTGGATTGGGGAGGGGCCGTTTCCAGGGATGTGGGGTGGCTCGGGGTGGAGACGGCGGGTGGTGGGACCTGACGCGGACGACGCTTTTCGGAGTGGGTTTGGGGTTCTCTGCGCGCTGCCGGGTGCCGCAAGCCGGGGCCCTCGGGAATCGCGAACTCGAGATGTTCACCCAATCTCCGTCCATTTCACCAGGTCAGCACGAGAAGGGGGGGGGGGGATGACGGGTTACCCAAGTGATCCTGTCCTCTCCCTTGTTCCCCGTCCAATCCGCTCACGGAACCTCTCGCCGGTTCCTCTCACGTCGTAGCACAAGTACAGAGTCCAAGCGCGGTGCACCCGAACGAAAACAGGCCAATAGCATCAGACAAACCAAACCCTGTCGGCTCAGCTCCATGCAAGAAGACGTTCCCTGGTCTCCCTTTCCTTCCTTTTCTCGACGTCTACTGGGCTGTTTACCGGGGCCCGGTGCCGCCAGGGGAGGAAGGTGGGCTGGGCTCTTTGAGTGCATTTGAGCAAGTTTCCGCGCGAGGACCCCACGCGGGGCCGTGGCTGCATGGACCCCGGTCGTCGGTCCCCGCTATGGGATGGGGTTTGAGCTTCCGGGGAGGGTATCCTTTGGTGGGAGAGGGGATTTGCGAGGTATTGCGTAGTTTAGTTGCTATGGCCATGCTCTTTCGTGCGTCGGTATGTTGGAGCTCGAAGCTAGGGGGAGGATCGTCTGTCTCGGTATGAGCCGTGGATTGACGCCGATGCTCAACAAGCTCAGCTTCCTGCACGTTGAGCTTAAAAGCATCCCTTTCCGCTCGCTGCAGCCGAGCCGCTTTCAAAAGAAAAGAAAGGGAGACGCCACCCAAAGCTACATCACCTCCACTGACTCGCCAACAGTTCCCCCTCCCCCGGCCGCCCAGCCCGTCCCACGGTGCAAGCGCGCCTCAACGGGGGCCCGCGAAACTTGCTCACGCTAACACCGCACCCTCCACCCCAAAACGACACAAAAGACCGCGGGGATATGGCCCCCTCGGCTCCGAATCGAGCAGGATACCTCGTCTTGGCGCGGGCTCTAGCGAAAGAAAGGGCTCTGTTTCTGAACCTTTTTTTTTCTTTCCCCTCTCGGCGCGCGTCGAATGATGTGGTTGCATGCCGTGTAAGTCGGCTAGTGGTGCGTGGGTTGCATGCATAGTCCTGCGCCGATATGGGGGATTGGGAGCTCGGGGTGGGCTAGGGAGGGAGCAAGGGCCCGAGGGCTTGGGTCTTGATATAAAAGCTAGAGTTCCCCTTCTGCTTGGTTCAGCTTGAACTTGTCCATCCCAATCCGCCGCAAGCCGTCTTGTCTTTTCGGAGACTCCACTTGGAAGCAAGACACCAAGCAGAAGAAAAGAGAGCAAGGGAGCTTCCAATCATGGCCCTCAAGAACATCCTCCTCTTCGCCGCCGCGGCGTCGGCGCACTTTGGCCTCAAGTACCCCGAGTGGAGGGCTGATACCCTGACCGCGGACGAGGATCTCGGCTACGACCAGTGGGCCTACCCTTGTACGTCTCTCCCCCTCCCCTCCCAGTCCTGGACACAACTAACATTACCCCCCTCCTCTAGGTGCCAACGTCCCCGAGGGCACCGGCAACCGCACCGAATGGCCCATCTCCGGTGGGTCCCTCGCCCTCGACCTCCACCACCCCTGGACCTACATCTTCGTCAACCTCGGCCTCGGCGAGAACGTCACAAACTTCAACATCACCCTCACCCCCAACCTGTGGAACTCCACCGGCAGCGGCACCCTCTGCATCCCCAAGCTCCCCGTCGACCTCCCCGACGTCCAGGACGGCGCCAACGCCACGCTGCAGGTCGTGACGGTCGGCGACGGCGGCTCGGCGCTCTATAACTGCGCGGACGTGAGGCTCGTGGAGGAGGTGGAGGAGTTTGGCGGGGAGGAGTGCGAGACGGAGGGGATCGAGTACTACATTGTCGGCGAGGCCAAGGACCCTGTTACCAGCGACGGCGAGGTCCCCAAGGTCTCGGAGCAGGGCCAGAGCAGCAACGGCGAGGAAGAAGACGGCGGCGACGAGTCCTCTGCCGTGGGGAGGGCTGTCTCGGTTGCGGGCCTTGCCGTAGCGCTCGTCGCTGGGTTGACGCTATAGAGCCCCCTCTTGTGATGACGGATTCCGTTTCATGATACCATGTTTTGGGAGGGAAGATGATTTGATGAGAAGCAAGAGCTGGATGTTATCCGTAGTCTACTGGTATACGCTAATACAACCCCACGAGCTGGCCAGAGGTACATGTATATATATAAAGATGAATGCAAAAGGAGAACATCCCCTCGAACGGTTCCAACAAAAGCTGGGCAAAGTAGGGGTTGTGAGACTAAAGCAACAAGATGGTTACAAAAATGATCCCAACATCTCACGAGACGGGTGTGTCACCCTCTCGTCCTCCGTCCCGCTAAAGCAGGGAGCAGATGAAACCGGAAACACAGACAATGACATGGTATCTCAAAACGCCACAAAACCAACAAAGACCAACGCCCAATGCAAACGAGACAGGCATGAGACAGGCCGCGACACCGAAGCAGACGACCCGTCACAACACCAGAGGGTATATATCTGCCCTTCGTAGCCTCGCAGATCACGCCCCTTTCCGCATCTCCCATATCCCGTTTCCCGTCCCCATAATAAAATCCTACATCCGCATCCTATCACCGTGGCATATATAAGCGCCAGAGAACCAGTGCCGCCTTACGCCGCGGCCGTCGCGGTCGCGGGCTCCTCTGCAAACAACTCCCGCAGCACCTCCGCGACCGTAATCCTCTGGCGCGGGTTAGGCACCAACATGTTCGCCACCAACCTCTCCAGCTTATCACGCTGGTCCAGCCGTCTCCGCGCCTCGGCGATCTCGCTCAGCCACGTCCTCATCGCCTCGACCGCCGTCGCCGGCTGCTGCAAGCCTCTCGTCCCGGCAAACGGCCGGTTGATCTCCGCAATCAGCCAGTACAGTCTCTTCGGGTGGGCACGGGTGGCGCGCGCGTCCGGGTAGGGTATCTTGCCGAGGACGTACAGCATCGTGATGCCAAGCGCCCAGACGTCCGACGGCGTGCCACGGAGCTTGCTGCCGATGAATTCGGGCGGAACGTAGTACGGCGTGCCGCCCGTCGTCAACGGCATCTTCTTGTTCGTCGACAGTCCAAAGTCGCAGAGCGCAGCGCCGCGCTCGGCAGAGTACAGGATATTGGCGGGCTTGATGTCGTTGTGGACGAGGTTTCGGTCGTGAATGTAGTGGAGGGCCTTGGATATGTCCTGCATGATCCGCTCGGCGTCGACCCTGGTCCCTGTGAAGAGGTCGTCGCCCTGGCTGCGCCAGACCGATCTCGCCGACAGGTCCCGCGCCTCGACGTGCTCCATGAACAGGACGAGATGCCTAGCATCGCCGCCGTAGAGCCTGACGATGGAGTTGTGCCGCAGGTCGTCCTGGCTCTGGTACTCCCGGAGCCACATGTTGGCCTGTTGGATGACGTTCCGCTCGGCTTCCTGCGGCTTCATGTTGGGGCTCGGGAGGCGGGTCTTTAGGACCTTGACGGTGACGACCTGGTTGGGTAGGTGCGAGTGCTCAGCGGTGTAGACAGCGGACTGCATGTTTGCGGCGATGTGGTCGCGTTTCGTCACTTGGTACTCCTCCAGGTCGCTGGTTCCAGGGACGTGCACAGTATCGCCATTCTCCGCATCCACCAGGGGCTGTCCACCAGCTTTGGCGACTTCTCTGCTTGCGGATGGAAGGGCGAGGTACATTGTCACGCCGTCCCGGCGGTCTTCCTGGACATCCTCATTAATCCGGGCCTTCTTTTCGGTCCGCGGCGAGTCGAACCCATCATCAGTAGAGGGCCTCTTGCCGGAGGAGTTCAGCGCACCGGGGCGTGCCGGTGGAGTTATAAGTTTGGGGGCTTCTCCGGGCCTGGGGGACAGGAGGACCGAAGGATGCTTCTTCAAGATTCGGAAGTCCAGCACGGGCATATCCCCGATGCATATTCTCCAGGTCCCAGGTGCCAAGGACCGCATGTCTAAAGGATTGGCCCCGTAGGATGTCCGCGCGTCCTCCTGGGGCAGGGCCGACTGTCGAATCAGAGTTATAGGTACGTCGCCGCGGTTCTGGAGAATCTGGTGGTCGCTCCTGGGGTCATAGTACAGCTCGCACCACAGGCGAGGGCAAGGAGGTACACGGCCTGAGTAGTCCGGCTGGATGCGGAGCGGGAACTTGACATCGGTGGAGGTTTGGGTGACGGCAAGGGCGCTGTGGAGTCTCTCCTCTTGTGAGTCAGACTCGGTCTTGAATGCCAGCCATCGACAGTTCTCATATCCGGGGCTGACGGACGGCGTCCGCACGAGCGGGCGAACAAGCAACCTCACGCCGGCCTCGAGGTGATGGTCCTCGACCTTGAGCGAGTCTAGATGAACAGTGGGAGCCTGGGTGTCGTCCAGCCAGTCCACGTCCGGGGGGTTTCTCCTCCTCAGGCGGGCGTCAATCTCGGACTGGGAGAAGGGCTCCGTCTTCTCCTCCGAGTAAACTTGGGACGGTTCGACTGCATGCACCACCATCGTGACGGCCGCGGCGAAGAGCTATGCGGGGAATTATAGATGGAGTGACATGGTGGTCAAGAGTGAGATTCAGGCGGCGTTCCGGGGTGAAAGGGCACGTTGAACGACAGCAACCCCAAGTCGAGATATGAAGAACCAGGCAGACACGCGCAACTGCGAGCGGCAGAGTTGGCCTTTAAGGGGGTAAACAACAGGTGCCGAGGACCTGGAGACCATAGAACGAACAGGACAAGGTATGAACTGGGTGGAAGCAAGAAGAAGGATGCGGACTGAGCTGAGGTAAAGTTGGGGAGTTGGATTGCAGCGAAGCGTGTAGGGGGGGAGGAAGGGCGCAGGTTACAGCGATGGGTGCGGGAGCTAAAGCGGGAGCTTAAGGCCCGTAGCGCACACTTGGGCGGCCCAGACAATGACGAACACCCCTCGGTCAGATGAAGAAAGGGCTCGAGGGAAGAGGGCCAGCTGATGACAGGCCTCCGGTAGCCTGGGGAAGGAACGACGTCGACCCGAGAAACGAGACCAGATCACATAACAGGGCTGTGTAGGTCGGCGCCCATTGCCAGGACCCCGAGCCTGGCGTATTCGAGGACGGATGGCGGGGAGAGGGGCGCCGGCGAAGGTGGCAGTGACCAGATGAATTGACCTTTGGGCGGGAGGAGGGGCCACGCAGCAGGGTCAAGCGGACTTGCAAGGTCCCTCTGCTGACGACCTGCGCGTGGGAGTGACATGGCCCATGTGGTCAGCGTTACTTGCGCCACGGCCCAGCCTGCTCCACACGGGAGCGGGTAGCCCCATCGTCCCGAGAGCGGAGACTCGATTGACGTCGGGGAAGCAAGCCGATCGTCGTCGTTAGACTGTGCAAGCTTTTGAGGAGATCTTGGCCTGGATATCATGTCTCATTATAATGTTATCGCTTTACCAGATCATTTTGTCGAGGGAAAGGTTTGTGGCTGTTTGGTGGGTACAAGTAGGGCTGGCCGTGCGGATGTACCAACCAAATCCTCCGAGTAAGGTTATGTAAGACCGGATAAAATGACTGGAATATCGTTCTTGGTAAAGCAGGCGGAAGGCGCTAATCCTGTGTTACTCACACTCCCGGCTTCCCCTCACAGGGGGATCGCCTTGCAAGGAACCCTCTTCCTCATACCGTCTCCTGCTATAATCTTCCGACTGACGACGGAGTCTCCAGGCCGGTCCCTGATTTGATGTGATTCACCAGGTAGTGCAAAACTTCACGATGCTCCGATGTTGCAGGACATTTCTCCCAGTGTCTTGTTATGGAAGGTACGACCAACATGGTCGGCCTCAGAATTCCTCCGACCGGGCGCGACAAGAACAAGCGGTAAGCTGCCGATGTCGCCGAATGATGACGAGTGGTTGAAGGGGATGTCCGACGAATGGCAGCCTACTTCGGGATGGAAGGTCAGGGAGCGGCTGAGGGGTAAGACAGATAACACGAGACTCCGCCCAGATAACGACTTGTGCAACTGCGCCATGTAACCGAACCAATACCTGCGGGCGCCAACCCACCACCATGTGTGACCGTGGTGGATCCACGAATTCTCTAGTGTCCAATCATGGGAAGGGCCAATGCAGGTCTGGCCAATGATATCACCAGAATAAATGGATTTACTCATGATCCTGGACACTTGGCCGATCCATTTTGATTTTCGCCCCCCCCTTGCCTCCTTCCGGCGCCCAATGCTTTGTGCCAAACGTGCACAAGTTGTACCTTCCCGAAATGCTGGCATGCTGGGCCACCCGCGTCTCCGAAACCCTCGATGGTTTAACTACCTGACGCCCCATCTCACCCGCGCACACCATTCCTTTCGCGCATCGTCGAGCCCGCAAGACCCAGACCGAGATTCAGCATCACAGCCCGGATCCCGCCCATCTCCACTCTCTCGAAAACCACACTCGCGCTCTCCACTCCAACCCAAATCGAATATCGCACCTCGAAATACCAGCCACGATGTACTTCGCCAACAGTCCCTGCAAGATCTGAGGCCTGACCCATCCCAGGCTCTCCGCTCTTGATCTCGGCTCGCACTCCTCAAATGGTTATCGCTCACTAGATTCCTGTTAACGACCATTCATAATGGACGATCCAGGCTGGGCCTGGCCCGCCTGGAAGTTCGGCATGAAGAGGGAGGACTTAACGACGACACTGCACGAACAGTACAACACGTTTCCTTCCAGTATCCAAGACCCCGAAGCCTTCCACCATGACGTCTTCGAGGTTGCCATCACGGCATCCACCACCGATGAGTTTCACTCTCTTCTCGCTGCTCGTAAGCAGCAACGCCTCCGAGAGCTCAACGAGACACTCGAATCTGCAGCATTCGAGATTATCGCCCACCCCGGTCTCGTCGGGACCGACCAGTGGCAGTACGCCCTCCAACTCTTCAGGACTCGCGCTCTCGATTCTCTCGTGAGGTACTTCTCTAGCTATCTGCCCGAGAGTTACCTAGAACGTCACCGTGATAACGGTGCCCATACCCCCTTCTCGACAGCCTCGTCGTTTGCCGACTACAGCAGCGTTGCCACGGCCAGCACCGGCCCCAGCAGTGTTGACGCTGACGATAACGATGATGACGATTCTCACGACCATGTACCAACAACATTCCTTTCCAAGAGTTCAGATAAGGTCATCTTTACGCAGGAGCCGGAGGATATTCGGAGTTCGGTCGTCTCTCACATTGATACCCACATGCCCCCTACACCTCAGTCTTTCTTGATGGATACGGACACTGCTCCATCTTCGCCTGTCGATACTCACGCACGCCAACACGCAGGATTCCACCGCCCTACGCCGTCGAGGACGCCTTCTTTTACTTCTGAGGACGACTCCGCGATAGAACCTGCCCCGCAAAATGCTCCCGATCTTGAGGAGTACCACTCTGCCGAGGACATCCACAGCCCCGCGACCACGGACGCGGACTTGTCGGACAGCAATTCCTCGGCGGACTCGATCACGTTCTCCGGATCCGAATCGGGTCGCAGAAATTCGCGCGTCTTCTCCGATGAAGAGGAGATGGAGGAATATTTTTCGACAACCCAGCTGCCCATGGATGATGACTTCCATATATATTCACACGAGGAGGATTCATGCGCCATTCGCGTGTCTACCGAAGCATACTGCTTTTTGAACTCGGAGACACCTACACCGAAGCCCAAACACGAGCCCTCATTCCCAATTGCCAACTTGAAGCATACCAACCTGTATTCCGCACGACCATCTCGGTCGGCCTCGGCAAATGAGTACCGGAGTCACCGGGGACAAAGTCCCCTGAGACATAGCAGGAGGACGCCAGAGGAATCTGCCAACCGTATACAGAAGCCTCAGCCGGACTCCCGGCTGAGGCTGCGTGATCGGAGGAAGGTATGCTCAGGTCCTCTAGAGTAGCGATTGTGGAGCGAGGGGAGGAGTTGCGAGGAGATGCGGGAGGAGGAAGAGGACGCGACGGCAGCGGCGAGGAAGGACACGATGGCAGGGATGAGATATCTTCTGCGCATTTATATAGTGTCCGCGCGTGTACATACCCTATACCTAGGTACCGGTAATTGTTTTTCTGTTTCACGTCTGGGGCGTTGATCGTTTCCGTTCTTTAAGGCTCATGATGCTTGTGTTCACTCATCTTCAGTTTTAGGTTCCTGCATACGGAGGCGCTTGTCTCGCATATGGGTGTGACGCCTTCAGCTGGAGGCTCTGTGGGGCAAAGTCCACCTCAAGATCTGATTATCGTCGCTTTATGACGACTGCAAAGAGGCAAGTACGTGATAAATTTGGAGTTTCTGTGTGATGGGCGCGGGTGACGGTGGTCATGTGCATGGCACGTCCGATCTGGCGGGGGGCCCTCGTGGGTTGGGCGTACGACCTGTGTTTGGGGCGGTATTCTACTGGGGAATCTGTTCTCGTGATACATGCAAGGGGCTGGCTACGTCATTCCATCTTGCGCTTTGCGGTCCAAGGGGGAGGGCTTGAAGGTAGGTTTAGTTTTGGTGTTGGAGTTTACAAGGCGCTTAGCGATCATGCCTTCTGTGCTCGATTTGTTTGCGCTGGGGGCGCAGGTATGTACGAGTGAGCTTTGTATTGATACGCGACGGTGGTGCTTTTGCGATATTTATTGGCCTGCATTGAGTTTGAGGCGTTTGAGGTGGTTTATAAGGGTAGGGAGGTCACTCTGTATGGACATATCCAAAGGACACGCGCGAACCATGGCCGATATAATCGTATCATATAACTGCCGATGCAATCCTTGTTAAGCAAATTCACGAAAGCGTCTTGACTCGGGTCGCACCCGAGATTCCCTTCAAGATGTGACGTCCGGTCATGCATCTCTAACGTCTTAGTCGGGTCCGGAGGGCAAGAACCCCAGAGCCCCGCGTAGTTGTAGAGAGCGTCATCGTTCCAGAACCGAGCGCTTCTGCGACCTCCCTGCGGGTTCTAGACGAAGGATGGAAAAATCATGTAGCCTTGGCCAGGTTTTGAGGTATCTTGGGCTAGCGGCGAGTTTCAGACTACAAGTCCCGCCGTCCACTTCCGGCCCACTCTCTATTCGCAGGCGAGTGTTCTCTGGCTCCTGCCCGCCCCAACTATATCCGGGAAATATAGTGAGCGAACTGTGTTGGTCGGACGAGCTTTCGCAGGTCCCGCGGGACTTTACGTGCAGAGAATCAACGAGCGGAGCCGGAGTGCATCGGAGAGTGTGGGGCCGGAGGGTCGGAGCCGGGAAGCGCGGGGCCCAAAGTATCGGAGACGGACCAGGGGCCTCAAGAGCCCTGGGATGTCGTCACTTTTAACTTTATCGAGGGTCGTTATGGAGTTTCCTCATTAGTAGGGCCATGGTCTTATATCGGCTTGTTCGTCTGGAATTGGAGAGGACGCCGCACCATACGTCTTCAGCGCTAGGTGGAGACCCGGGGGATCCATGTCTCCGGCTCCGTTCCGGCATAAAATCCCCGAGGCACTCCGACCCCACCATGCCACTTTGAATGGACTCATATAAGTACAGCCCAGTCGCCTGGATAGTCGCGACGCCACTAGAACCAAGCCGCTTCAGGTCCTCACAACGCGAGTCCAACTGGTTCTCAACCAACAGAGTTAACATGGAGTCTCTCGCCTCCTCCTGGGCCGCCCTCACGGAACGCCATAGCCCGCACGCCATCGAGTTCTACGGCACCATCCTCGTCCAGGTAATCTTCTTCTGGATCCCCTCGGCCATCTACATCGCCTTGGACCCTCTCTTCCCCAACTTCTCGGAAGCCCACAAGCTCCAACCGGCCCCAAAGCAACCCACCTCCTCCGAGATCCGGCACTGCTTCGCCGTTACCCTCCGCAACCAGCTACTCGTCATCGGCCTTGCCTTCGTGCCGTACTACCTCGATCTCCCCCAGGCCCTCCGCGTATCGGCTGACCTGCCACCTCTCGGCGAGTTCCTCTTGCACCTCGCCCTGTGCTGCGCGGGCCGCGAGATCGGCTTCTACTACTCCCACCGCCTCTTCCACATCCCCTCCCTCTACCGCCTCTTCCACAAACAGCACCACCGCTTTACGGCTCCCGTGTCGCTGGCCTCGCAGTACGCGCATCCCGTGGAGCACATCATCGCGAACGTGGCGCCCATTGCGCTGCCGCCGGCGATCCTGGGAACGCACGTGGTCACTTCGTGGGTTTTTCTCGCAATGATGCTGTTGGAGACGTGTACGGTGCATAGCGGGTTCGATTTCTTTGGGGGTCTGGCGGAGATGCATGACGAGCACCATCGGAGATTCACGATTAACTTTGGAGGGTTCGGGATCTTGGATTGGATGCATGGGACGGGTGGGAGCGTTAAGGGCAAGGGGAAGGAGGCGTAGGTTGAGGTTGGGCGTATCCCATGACTCGCTGGGACTTGGAACGGCTAGGAACGGATTAGGAGGCGTTCGGGCATCGTGTGTTTCCTTGTGGCGGTGGGTGTTGCGGGTGGCCGTGGGCTTCGGATATGCATCTTAGTTCCTTATGAGAATACCAACGAGATTTTACGCACATGGGCGATCTAGTGCGCTAGGGAATGAGTACGACTCGACGAATTGCACCTAAACCTTCCGGTCGTCAAGAACATGAGCTCCATTTTAGGACCCGCTTCGTACATTATACATTACTGAAACAGCCCCCGGCCGGCAACCTCACTGCCGCCGCCTCTTCGTCTTTTTCGCCTCCCACGACCTCCTCGGCCGCTGCATAATCTCCTCCCTACTCGCCGTGTCAAGCAACATATCCGCCAGCGCATTTGCCTTGTACAGCACCGACCTTCCCTTCGAAAACACATAGTCGTTATACGCCCCCGCATCGAGCATCTCGCCCCTGACCCTCAACGCGAGCCTACTCGCCGGGTCTTCCGGCCCAGCCTGCGTCGCGAAGCATCGCGGGTGCCGCGTCCCCTCGCGCGAGAACTCGATGAAGACGTCAACCCTGTCGTCGCAGAAGTGCCGGTGCCGCGGGAGCCGCAGGACGACGTAGCCCAGCCAGACGCGGTTCTCCGGGTAGGCGGTGACGTTGCAGGGGTACGGCTTTCCGACGTACTTGTCCCGCTCGAGCGTCCAGTCGCGGACGACGGAGATGCGCTGGGGCGGCTGCTTGGGGTCCGAGAAGGTGATGGGGCGGGGCGGCGCGCCCGAGGTCGAGATCGGGCGCGTGAGGGCCCGGGAGACCTGGTAGGCTGGGTGCGCGGGGCGAAGGAGCGCGCGCGGCGCCCACCTCGAGAACAGTGATGTCCCGAGTAGTCTCATCTTGAGACGCAAAGATGAAGAGCTCTCAGCGGCCGAGGCTTCAAGGTGCTGCCGATATGACTATACGACGTACCGATCCGCTGGTCCGTAGGTTTCATTCAGGAGCCCAGTGCATACTGATTTCTCCTCCGTCACGTCGACATAGGTGTTGATTCATCAGTTTGCTTTGTCCTTTCCTTTTGTTGCGACCTCTTCCCTAAGATGAGAGGATGAAGCTAAGTGGGGGGGCCCAATAGGTGCGCGCCCCGGCGCGCCCGTTATATAAGCCTCGCTCGATACCTTAGCTCGCCCGGGCGCGCACCTATTGGGCCCCGCTAAGTGGCTGGTGCTGATTAAGATTGTCTACATCCTGTCAACGGTAGCGTCCAGCAACTTCCAGAAAGCCAGACACCAAATTAATCCAACACATACAGAGTAGCTACAGGGATATCCTATCTGAGCTTCAGAGTCAGTACTGAACGCGGCATTCCATGTTAATAAGCCCCGCTCAATCGCAGCCCTTTTGCGGATGCACGTATTGATGCGTTGAAGTTTGAATGTAACTGACTGTCACTAACAGTCCTTTGGCGGCCGTGGCAGGTGACGCGAGTTGTCAGTTTAGTTACCCCACATTTCGGATAGCCGCTGCTCTTCTCTTTCCCTCTTGAGAAGGCGCGATACCTCCTAAACGGTTACAAGAGCATCTCATTTGAGGTAAGCATCATCAGCCACCCACACTTACGCACACAACTCGTTTCCATCGGAGATAACAATATACATGGCATCAGACACGCTCACTCTAACGTCAGTTGATTTTCTAAGCTTCTAAAAGGCTAAAAAAACTGGACAGTCAAGTGAGCAGACTGAGCGGGTGTACGCGCTTGACGTTCCCCATTCTTCACCGTCCGCTTGCTAAAGGTGTGTAGAGATATGGCACCCGCCTAATCCAAGGAGCCCCGGACCTAGCCGGTCATGAAGAACATCACACGTGCACACGTGAGGGTCGCAAGGGAGGTTTGCTAGTTACATCTCCGCGAATAGATAACCCGCTTGCCGTTCCAGGACGACACTGCGTCTACATTTCAAGATCCCTGCCAGTCTGTTGCCTGCAGCCGGTAATTCAGCCGATTCCACGAGCATGGCTCACCACAAATCTTTCTCTGCTCGGCTATCCGCGAAGATGGGTGGCTTGCTTGGAGGGAACATGTACCAGGAAACAACGACGGAGATTCTCCATGAGCTTAACCTAATACACGCTGTTCTACTCGAGGTCCAAGAGCCTAACCGTGCTGCCATCCGATCTTCGATTCGCATGTTCAGTATCATCACTCCTTCAAAGACATTCGCAGCCACTCAAATCGGTCAGGAGACACACCTTTCTTCCTCAGAAGAACTCCGATCTTCTGAGAAGGCCCCGGGGTTCCCTCCTATTTCGTCCTCATCTCCTTCCTTGCTCGTGCGGAGCAAGCCATCACGACATCCGTTCTCCGGTCTTTTGCTACCGTTACTGTCTGAGTCATCGCTGAGCAAGAGCAATGGATATCACGCCGACCACGGAGCTGGTGGCCCTGGTGGCCACAAATGCAGGATCGAGGCCGGTGACCATAAGCCCGTTCAAACTAAAGGACAAGGTCAGCAAACATAAACGAGTCGCAGGGTCTCCGAGCGCCCAATTGACACAGGACCTATGGCATGATGGCTTCAAGTCATCCCTCACGAACGTTCCACAAGTCAGGTATGTTGGCCCCCTTTCGGCATCTCGCAGCGGACTTCCATCCTGACGTTTCCGCTTTTTGTTTCTCGCTGCTGTTGTCATTGTTATTACTTCGGGACCCTTTGCTAACCCCATCGCTAGCAAGGATACTATGCCCGGCTAAGCCTCCATCGTCATGTTCTTGTACGCCATGGCTGGCCTGATTCCTGGGCAATGCGGAACAACAAGGCCTCGCTGAACTCCATGAAAGATGCTTTGGGTATTGTCGAAGATTATTGCATCCTCACATACAGTGATCGGTTCAGCAAGGAAAGCGATTATTACATGCACATCGGTAAGCCACTTACCCTTTCTTCTACTATCTCTCCGAGAAATGCCTGTGGTCTGAATAAGTGGAGTTTCCCGCCTCGACTCCGTCCTCGCCACTTTTGGCCTTTTCGAGCGCGTGCCGGCCTTCTAACCAACAGTTTTGTAAAGAATCACACCTCGAGTTCGTGGATGAAGGCCTCCTGTCGAGAGATACACTGCGAGGAGACCAGCTTTATATCACCAGCCGCACATTGAAGCTGGTCCATGGGGGCAATATTGCCATCTGGCTTTCTTGAGGAAACATCGTCGTGGGAAGGCATCGCATTCCACGTTCTCATCCTCATTTTTCGTCGACCCTATGCGCGCGCGATGGGTATCGTCAGTACCTCCGTGCGAGGAATCACAGGCCTCTTCTAGAAACACGTTAGGCTCATCTTTGACAAGGTAAGTGATGGCCTCGTCTCGGAAAAGCTTTTGTTCCCATCTTTCACTCTATCGATACCGCATCGTACGACTGCATTTCTTATCTTCTGTTATGTCGACACACACAACAACTCTTGTCTACTATGAGACCGCTAGTAATAGCTGTCATTGACCAGCTTCCTTGAACGACGGTGACGATGATAGCCTGAAGCGAGCCATCGCCACCTCATTAGAAGAAGCGACCGCTCCCGAGCAAGCCACTTGCCGGACTACTGGAGAAGGCCTTTTTGAGGCGCCATACCGTCTCTCAACTCGACACAGTAACATCATTACCAAAGCGGAGTTATCTACATCGACTAGGTGTGGGGTGGGAGACGGTGACCATCTTCGACCGGGCGGCGATCGATACGGGCAGTTCGGCAAGCGTCTCAGAAGCGAATTTGAATGCAGGCCTCGCCATAGGCAGCCGTGAAGCAAGATAACAAAAGAGACCATTCCTCGGCAACTGCCGCACCCTAGACGTCCTAAACCTGCCGCCAGCACAGGTGGCAACACCTAGCAAAACACCCAAACACATCAGATCAAGCCGAAGTTGTGGATCGCTGCTGCTGAATTAGCCGCGGCATCCCGCAATCACCGCCGACGCAGAGAAGGTTTAGCAGGTTAACAAGCTATCAGCTCGGGATAACCGCGGGTACGTCGGGTACAGGATCTTTGTTAAGAGGAACAGGAAAATGGAACTGAATTGGCTAAGATGCAAAGGGGGCATACACCAATCCCTTCCACATCTTCTCCGGTAATATTCGATCGTCTTGAGGCCCTTGTAGACGAACTGGTGGAGTTTGTCAGTATATCAGTATGTTCTGTCGCAGTCTTGATTAAAGGAGTATGAATACGAAAAAAAAAGTCTGATACTCAAGAATTCGCTCACGGCTTCCGTAGCTAAGTGGTTAAGGCGCTTGACTTGTACTACCTAACGTACGAGCTATCAAGAGATCCTCGGTTCAACTCCGAGCGGGAGCAATTTTTTTTTGATTTTTTCTCTCGATCTTTTCCAAATTTTCCTCGCGCTCTTCTCTTTTTTTTTAAAAGACCTTGAAATGAGAGCCTTTGAGTTGCTTAGCTCATATGCTTATCTGTATGTTCTCATTATAATCATCTTATGCAAAGAATAAGTTTTGAGATGGGGTTTTATCCCCCGTGAACGCTGTGTGTTAGGTTCATTGTAAGTCGAAGGCGTCCCAGTGCGAGCCTTTTACTCTGGGACCTTGGTCCAGTCTAATCGAGTGTGGTTTCCAGTCTGGTTAACAAAAGAACTTTCGTACTCTAAGTGGTAACACTTAGCTGACCAGCATTGCCTCCGTCGTCGTCTACCATCGCCCCGCTCTCCGCGTGTCCTTGGTGGGGTCAGCAAGCCCAAGCCGTGCCTTCGGGATTTCCCCGCGGGCCGGGCCGTGCATTTGTGTGGGGGATGTATATCCGTACCAGTCTACAGCTTTGGCGGGATGGCAGGAGGTGAGTCTTATCCCGGGCTGGCTATCGGGATATGTGATTGTTAATCATTTGTGGAATGTGAGTGAGGGATCCGTGACGTTCGTTGCAATGGGTGGGTGCGCGTTCGAACCGAGGAAGAAGATTTGAGAACTACGGTGGGAGCTTGACCTGAACGAGAAGCCTGCCTCGTAAACAATGTGCGCGAGATATTCTATTTTCATAGGCCGAGAACCGTATTATTTGAGAATCCAGTCAAAGACAATCTGGACTTCTGGTTCACGCGTAAGGATGCCAATACTAGCATAACTGTAGGCCGCATGTCAGCGAGAGTGACCCGGCTTTCATAATTGTACCCTGGGCTCTAGGAGACATAAGTCGCCTATAAATCATAGTCAGTCTTCAGACCCTAGAAATGACACTACTTTAAGAATATACGTAGACTGAAGCGATGGTATCCATGTGGCCAAGCTCTGGCTATTCCTTTGTTTGGTCCAGGGACTTGATGTACGCCTGCCATATCAAGATAGCATGTGGGCCTCGAACCTCGTCGGCCCAAGACCATCAGGACAAATGTCTCATCCGAAGATCCTATATTAGTCGTATGCAAGCCAGCAACTTTAGCTTTACCGGCTCGAATAGATAGGCAGCGATTTCATTGTTCCCGTGAAGATGTCTCTCTCCACTACAGTCTATAGACACCGGTTAGGAGCGACTCGTGAAAGAGAGAATTTGTAGTTCAATGTCGGTCAAACCCTTTGAGAAATGATCGAGATTCCAGTAACTTCAAAACGCAACCCAACCCAATATCTCTGCCTTGTAGTTTGATTCTACAATAACGTTTCAAACCTTAAAGCTCACCCGCTATGGAGTGGTCGTTCCTTACCGAGTGAGCGATGCAACGCTGTCCCACGGCCGCCACAGAACCCCATGAACTTCAATGCCGGCCTTAATTTTTATTAGTGACTTCTCACTTGGTCAAAATTTCGTGGCCATGTCGCTAGTTGCAAACACATAGTCTCTCCCTCCTCCATGTGTCAGTCGGGAAATCCGGCGGGTCACGAGAGGATAAACAGGCAATAATGGCAAGGCCATGAGGTAATATCGAGCCCGACTAGCCCGAGGAAACTAATATACTTCATCTAAACTCCAGACTTGCGATATACTAACGATATAAGACCACTTATTTGCATCGTGATTAACGAAAGCCGCCATAAGTGTCCAGCTGGTCCGGTCCGTTACCGTCAACGTCTAGTAGATGAGTTTGCGACACGATGATAACGAGTAAGCACTGCAACCCTCTTATGCGTAAGTATTATAAGCTTTTTGATGCTACAGGAGTTAAGTAATTAGGACCTGCTATCCGATCGCTCGGGCCAGGCCAGGCACGGAGGTTGTGAAAGCCTGGGTCACTACGAGTGCTGGACAGAAGCTCAGACGAAGACGTCGTACCCCACCTTTAAAGTGGTGCCTACAGTAGAGATCTGAAGATTGGCGTACTCCCTTGTACCTCGCGTCATAATGGCTCTCTGGAAGGAGGAGCTTTCAGGGCGGGGCAGTACCTCAAAGTACTTGTGAGCTAACCCCACGTGCCGTGGACCCTCCGAAAGTATGGGAGGATTTATCGCTGTAACGAGCATTTAAATGACCGCACATCCACACTGTCGTTGACGACATACCTCGTACTCGACGTTCGCTAGGCCAGCGTTTTCCTCGGCCAGCGCCATCATCCTACAGGAACTATCTCTTAGTGTCAAGGCAGCAGAGAGAGCTTGACCGGATCATCCGTGCCACGCTCAGCCCCTCACTCCGGTAGCAGTTCCCAGGCCCCGCATGGCCATGGTGAGCTGGAGCTCCCAACCACCGTCCAAGACCTGCACTGTAACTTTGCTAGGCGCTCTTTGACGCTGGCCGAACCTGTCCTCGAATCCCAACAACAGGCAACCGCGTATCTAAGCCGCTACGAGTCGCGAAACATTCCGCTATCCAAGTCCGCGCCCTTCGAGTAGCTTGCCCAGGCACCTTCGTCGCGTCGGCCGATGCCGAGTTCCCCGCATGGAGCTCCCCAAAGGACGAACGATATTCACCGTCGCTAACGGCACACCATCCCTCCGTGTCGACTGAGAGAGCGATCAATCTCGGATAACCACCATGGCGGCGAATAAGAACAACCCCTCCGATCAGACCCCGGCCTCGCCAACCACCCCGACGTCCAATCTAGCCCCTCGCCCGCGTCGGGGCTCAAGCACATCCTACGCGCCATCCATAACCTCCTCCCAGGCTGGCAGAGACCGGGAGCAGATCGCCCAGACCCTTGACCTGATACACACGTCGGCCAGCCGTACCGACGCCCTGACGACTTTCAACGACTTCGCGGATCCCCCGACGAAGAGCCCACCCGTCCCTGAGAGCAAAGGACTGGCAAGCGATTTGGTACAGCAAGGTCTGAGTGGTCTTTATAACCGTTTTAGAGAGGCCGTCGGAGGAACCGGGACTCCAAAACCGACCCATGATACAGACAATACGGAGGCGCAAGAGCCCGCATCCCGTCGAAGCTCCAATGTGCCCAACGTTATACAACCAGTATCGGTTTCCTCTCCCACTCGCACTACGACAGTAGCGACTGGTTCAAATTTCAACCCCGTGTCATCTGCGGATGCGCCAACTTCTCCATGGAGCCAGTCGCATGCGAGTCAGGCTGCGGCAACCCCTGGCACAAGGGCAACCACCTCCACACGCTCGAGCATCCCTGGTGCCACGCATGCTCTCGCCAGTGTCGCTCTTGATACTGCCGCCCTTCCTCTGCAAGATGTACCCAGAAGCACTGTCGGTAGTGATGATGGGCTAAGCCGCGTGTCGGGCAACAGGAGAAGCCTGTCCAGGACTGATGTTCTAGCCTCGGCGGCGGAGCTTGACTCACCCAGCGTCGTCGATGTTGTAGATCATTCAAAGTTGCCGTTCGACCGCTTGATTACCGCTCCGCGCACGAAGAGGGATGGAACACCGATTGCTGACTCCATCGGCGAGACGCCCCTGAGCCCCGTCAAGTCCACCACCGCATCCTCAGTACAATCCAGTGACTTGCGAGGCTCGTCTACAATTGGGGCCGCAGTAACGAAGACGCCTGCCGTTATTGAGCGAATCGCTAGGCCGCGTTCGCCCACGTATGCGGGATCCCACTCCTCTTCAGCGGTCCCGGGGGTTACCGAGGGCAACTCACCCAATACGTCTTCACGCACCTCTCTGCGCCACGACTCCAACTCAAGGGGGGAATACTCCCCACGGCCCCAGTCTGCTGAACTCAGAGTACCAGGGACTGTTCTGAGCGAAGCTGCCTCCGAGCAAGTCAATGCCAGGCTTGAGAAGATGAAGAAGCAAGTCCTGAGCAAGGAGTTCTGGATGGCCGACGAAACGTGCAAGGAATGTTTTTCGTGTGGGGCCGTGTTCAATGTTGTCCGGAGGAAACACCACTGCCGGACCTGTGGCTGCATCTTCGACTCCAAGTGTACTTCCATCATCTCTGGTTTGAAGTTCGGTGTCTCCGGTAACATTCGCGTGTGTAAGACCTGCTTGGCAATCATTAACCGCCGCTACGATACTAGCGGATCGGATGACTCCGCGGACGACTCATACTTGCCGGCCATCTTCCGACCAAAGACGGTGATCTCAAGGGATAGGGCTGGTTCTCCGAGTCCTGCCCGGCCAGACTCTAAGAGACAGTCAGCGGAAGAGGTGGCCTCTTTGAGTCATTCGGAGCGAGGCGGCGAGGAATTTGACGCCCGTTCAGGCCAGACTCCAATGATGGCGATCCCTGCAACGAAGAGAATAGGCGAGTCGCACAAACGCTCGGCCGTCCTTGAGATCGATGCACCTCAACTACAGCTGAGCCGACCGGGGTCCTCGCGGTCACTCAAGTCGTTGGCATCGCCCCGGCCTCAGTCAGGCCACAAGCGGCATCACTCGAAACACAATATCCTCGGGAGACTCAGAGATGACCGTGCACCTTTCCGAACAAGCTTGAACGAGGAGACGAGTCGGAAGCCAAAGTTCCCGGCCTTTCATGACGACAACATCATAGATCCAGAACTGGCGGATTACATGTCTGACGAGTCGAGTGCTGACGAACAGATGGGCTTGTTTGCGACCATGTCTGGTGCTGATATGCAATCAACCAGCTTCGACAATGACAAATCGACCTTTGGCCCCCTTTTGACCGCGGGAAGGAGGCATCGCGTGCGTGATAAGAGCATAAGTGGCATGAGCTTTACGAGCCGGGGCCTTGACGATAATGCTGGTGTTGGAAATCATCTGGGGCATCGCGCTACTAGGAGAAGGAATCTTAGCAACGTGAGCTCCAGTGTACACCATCTCCGCTCCCCGAGACCCAAGTCGGGCGTCTTTAAGGGGCCATCAGTGTCGAACGACAGCATCTTCGGGCTCGATAATACGGCCGTCGAGACCACAAAGCTCACGCGGAGTGACTCCCTTCGTGGAAGGGCGCCTCAAATCGAGCTGAATCCGTCGAGTAAGCGGCACGTAAAGAGGCTGCTTCACCAGCTTCTGCAGGACTCGGATATCCCCAACGTTACGGCGTGGGAAAGGGCTCTCGTGCCTATCCTGATACAGTGCACCGATGATGTTACGCCCGACGTCCGCAACGGCGACTACATGGACATACGGCATTATGTCAAATTCAAGAAGATTCCTGGAGGGAGACCTGGGGACACTAGCTACGTCTCAGGTGTCATCTTCACCAAGAACCTGGCGTTGAAAAGCATGCCGCGGAGAATCATCCGCCCGCGGATCGTCATTGTCTCGTTTCCCATCGAGTACCAGAGACACCAGCAGCACTTCATGAGTTTGCAGCCTGTCATCGAACAGGAGAAGGAGTTCCTGCGAATCGTGGTGAATCGGATAGTGAAACTCAACCCCCAAGTCCTATTGGCGGAAAAGGGCGTCTCTGGGATGGCGCTCGAGATGCTATCTGCCTCGAATATCGCTGTCGCATATAATGTGAAGCCGTCTGTGATAGAGGCGGTCTCTAGATGCGCGGAGGCGGACATTATCTCATCTCTCGATATGCTGGCGCTACCCGTTCGCGTTGGGTACTGCGACGGTTTCGAGGTCAAGACCTACGTCAATAACAGCTACCCAGGGAAAAAGAAGTCGTACATCTTTCTATCTGGCTGCACGCCAAGTCTAGGTTGTACGATTGCCCTTCGCGGAGCCCCGACACAGGTACTTGCAAGAATGAAGAGCATCACAGAGTTTATGGTATATGTCGTCTACAACCTCAAACTCGAAACATGCTTGATGAGGGATGAGTTCATCCATATTCCATCGGAAGAGTCGGATCTCTCTACCCAGTTGTCGACGCCGCTAGCGACAGATGAGAGTCTGAGGTCATCGTCCAACATAGGCCTAGGCCTATTTGAAGACACGGGTCCTGGGCCAACAGTGGTGATTAACACCGCAGAGAGCGAGCCTCCTTCTCAGGCCACCATGGAGTCCTGGGATAGCACAAACGGGACATCAAGCGCAGCAGACGAGAACCAGAACGCTCAGCCACCCCAACAACACCGGCCGTCAATGCACCAGCAGCACACCTCGGATGGGACTGGTGACCAGGCGGTTCCTGCTGATATCCCGATGCCGACCTACTACAGCGACATGGTAGCGAGGTACGAAACCAAGATTCTCTCGGCGTCGCCTTTCGTAAAGTTCACCCTGCCCTATCTCTTGATGAGGGCAAGAGAGCAGGAGCGACGACTTGTCTACCTGAAGCGTCTAAGGGACCAAGACGTTGCCCAGGAGCCTGACGAAAACTCCAAGCCCCAACCCTTCCATCTAATTAAGCCAGAGATGGTGCACGCGATTGGCCAGACGGCGCCTGGCCGGCTCATGGAGGTCATCCATGCCGTCCACGATGCCGAGTATGACAAGGCGCTGCACAACTACCAAACACACACCCGGCAGTGGGAGAACTATATTCAGGGGAACATTAATCTCTTTGATCCGTACTCCCACCAGAACATCGTCGTTCTTCACTCGGTGATTTGCACGGAGACGAAAATTCCCTGCGTGGAGCCTGGTCTCATCGCAATCGGATTCTATGACGAACAGCACCTCGACACTGGCATGGATGCCGACTGCACTCTTGGCCAGTACATTGAGGACCTTTGTTCCAGCAAGGACACCGTCTGCGCTTCCAATGGTTGCGACAGGACCATGGTGCAACATCATAGGACATATGTCCATGATGAGGCTCGTATCACGATGTTCCTCGAGGACGCGCCGCAGCCGTCTCATTCGGATCTGAACGACGATATCCGCATGTGGAGCTACTGTAAGGTGTGTAACAAGGATTCTCCAGCCATGCCCATGTGCGAAAGCACCTGGAAGTATTCCTTCGGAAAGTACCTAGAGTTGCTGTTCTGGAGCAAGGGACTGCGGTTGAACGACAAGGCCAATTGCCCGCACGATCATCACACCGACCACATCCGGTACTTTACCTACCACGACGCACGAGTCCGGATTCACTATGATCCCATCGATCTGCTTGAAATCATTGTCCCCAGGCCGCGTATAACATGGAAGGTCGAGCATGATCTGAACCTCAAGAATGAAATCTACACGAGGACCGAGGAAAGGTGGAACCGGTACATGTTATCGGTCAAGGCCCGCTTAAAGAACATCAGGATCGACGTTGTGCTCCCGGAGAAAGCCGACGCCTGCAAGGCAGAAGTGGAAAGGTTGACGAAGAAGGCCCAGGACGATCATGCGGCTGTCATCCGACAGATGCAGCAGACATACCTCACGTCGAAGTACTACGAAGTCATCCCGTTCAACGTTGTGATCCGTCGGATGCTCGAGGTTGCTGGCGAATGGGATACCGACTTTGCTCAATTCGAGACTGACTTCCTTCCGGACAAGGATGTGCGGCAACTCACGGTGCTTCAGCTGAAGAAGATGTTCACGGACAACGAGTCAAAGGAGTCACTCCCTATTACCCCGGATAGTACTGCGGTTTCTACGGTTGAGAGCGAGGAGCGGCTTTCTCAGACGTTTACTGAACCGGATGAAAAATCAACCCAGCCTACAGATTACTCGACTCCAGGCCTTGCAGATAGCACGACCTCGGCCAAGCCGGGTGATCCTTCTACCCCACCAGAGAGTTCCCAGGAGTTGACAGCCACCGATGCGGCCATTGAGCGCGTGGAACCCCTTGACCTAGCTACCAGTCCGGTTCCATCCACTATTGCGCAGCCCCCTGAGGTCACGGTACCCCAAGCACCCGAGAGCCCAGAACAGCTAGAGCTTCCGAAATCAGCTCCAATAACAATTCCAGAGACCCCTCCAGCTGATGTACCAGCCATTACGGAAGAGACAGCGACTCCCGTAGAATCAGCGTCACCAAGCCCGGCATCCCACGTGCCGCTGCCGAGACCGGCTTCCGAACAGACTCTGCAGGAGAAGGTGGAACAGCTGAAGCGGAGGAACAACACAATGCCCCTGGAAGTGTCCAACCGAAGATCAGTGGACATGGCGAACCGGAGGTCGCCCACACCCGAGTCGTCGAAGACCGCCATCCCGGGGAGGCTTCCCTCTCGGAAGTCTGGAGCGAACATTTCGCCGCCGATGATTAGGTCTCGGACGCAGCCGAGTGTTCTCCAGCTGCAGAGGAATCAAGCAGCACGACCAGGTGACCCGCCTATGGTCGACGACGAAGCGCCCAAGCCCAAGCTCTCGGAGAGGCTAGCTGGTGCTTTGAAGACCAGGAAGCCGCCGCCCTCGTCCATCCCTAGATTGGTGCACAAGAAGGAGTCCAAGGTCAGCACGCTAGCCAAGCACTTCGAGCAGCTCAGCCGTGAATTCGAGAACCAGCGCATCCGTGATCGTAATAAGCGCGCGGAGAAGATGCGTCAGCGCCAGCCGAGGACTCTACTACCGCGGACCTCGACGGCAGCAATCGTTGAGGTGTACGACGACGTGAATGAGGCTGTGCAGGAACATGGCCCCTCAGAGCCTGAACCGAAGCGTAGCCAGGACTCGGAGGAGACCCAGGAGTCCGACCAGCCGCCTGAACCCCACGGAAAGGCCCCGAAAGAGCCCGGCGAGGAGCGCGAGTCGGAGGAGAACGAAGCTGAAAGGCGGTCTGACAACGATACCTCTAGCGCCAAGACCCCTGCAGAAGGTGCCGATGACGACGGCGATGCAGAGGCGAAGGCATCACGCGCAAGTCACAATGTCTCGGACGAGGAGGAAACAAGCGACGTCGAGCCGTCTCTCGAGGATCTCTTGCCGGAAGTCAAGGCCATTGCCGACTCCATAGAGCCGACAACGGAAGAGCTGCCGAAGCACCAAAAGACGAGCCTCCTTAAGATGCTGACCAACTTTTGGGCGGAGCGGTCTTCGAGCGGGTGGCAGCCCCTGGACTATCCCGTGAGCCTGACTGACCACATCTTCATGGACTCCGACATTGTCGTGCGCGAGGACGAGCCGAGCTCCCTCATTGCTTTCGCGCTCGGCTCGGAGGACTACCAGGCCAAGCTCGCGGACATCCGCCACCAGTGGCACCTCCAGATTCAGCGCAACGGCTCGGACGACGGTGGCGAGCCGCGGTCATTCCCGTCGACGAGCGGGGGCGAGTCCGTCGACGAGGAGCTCGAGAAGAGCCTCCTCCGCGCGACGGGCACGCATCTCAAATATCAGTTTATGGAGGGCTCGGCGCGCATGACGTGCAAGATCTTCTACGCGGAGCAGTTCGACGCGCTGCGGCGCAAGTGCGGGGTGGCGGACCGCATCGTCGAGTCCATGTCGCGGTGCCTGAAGTGGGACTCGCGCGGGGGCAAGACGCGGGCCGTGTTCCTCAAGACGCTGGACGACCGGTTCGTGCTCAAGGCGCTGTCGTCGGTGGAGACGGCGGCGTTCTTGAGGTTCGCGCCGAGTTACTTTGGGATTATGGCCGAAGCACTGTTCCATGATTTGCCGTCTGTTATTGCGAAGATGGTGGGGTTCTTCCAGGTATTCATCAAGAACCCCGTGTCAAATACGGACGTGAAACTGGATCTGTTGGTGATGGAGAACCTGTTCTATGATCGGTCGCCGGGGAAGATCTTTGATCTGAAGGGGTCGATGCGGAACCGCAAGATTCAGTCTACGGGGGAGCAGAATGAGGTGCTGCTGGATGAGAACATGGTGGAGTATATCTACGAGAGCCCGCTCTTTGCGAGGGAGCACTCGAAGAAGCTACTCCGAGCATCGGTACGTTATCCGCCGGCATCACTATGACCATTGCGAGGTTCGTGGTCCACTCGCTAACAACTGCAGGTCTGGAACGACACACTCTTCCTCGCGCGCCAGAACGTTATGGACTACTCCCTCATGATCGCCATCGACGAGTCGAGGCGCGAGCTCGTCGTCGGTATCATCGACTGCATCCGGACTTACACGCTCGACAAGAAGCTCGAGAGCTGGATCAAAGACCGGGGATTGGCGGGCGGTGGAAGGAACAGACCGACCATCACGAGCCCGAAGGAGTACAAGTCGAGGTTCCGAGAGGCGATGGCGAGGTATGTTTCCCTTGTAAAGATGGGGCCGTGGCGTGGATGGTTACTAACGGGGTTTAGGTATATCCTGCAAGCTCCCAACTGCTGGCATCAATTCGGGGGCCCGACTAGTGGAATCCGGCCCCGGTTCGAGGACCCTAGGGGGGACTGAGGGACTCGAGAGCAAGATGCTGCGGGGTGGATCTCGTGTTCGTGGCATCGCATCCTGATCTTGGCATGGCGAAGTGGGAGCACACGACTACAAGTATATAGACGGGGGCACAGAGGTTCTTTTTTTTCCGTGCTGTGAGCTGCTTTCCGGTGGTTGATGTCATGAGGCGACGGGACGAAAGATTCCAAGTGTCGCGGAATATGAGCGACCTATGTTAGATACCCTTCAATTGCAGAGAAACAATGAGTCAATGACGGATGTAATGAGGTCGGATAGCCCCCGCGTGTTCAATGGCGCGTTTCCTTCAAATACTTGACGGATGGTGGTGTGGGTTGTTAGTGGTCGTGGTGCTGTGACTTGCTCGGTACAAAGTTCACGTAGATTTCATCTCACCGAAACTCATCAGGATCTCGCATCCACTTTAACCCACCATCGGCCATCTACCCCTCCGTCTCAACCACAACATAAACATTTATACATGTCATTCCCCGAATCCGGGATCAGGCAATAGATTATCCATCAGCACTCATCTAAACAAGGTCGTCATCTCCGAGACAACACCCCCCGCCTCAGAATACGCGGCCAGCAAGGAACGCCAGCCGGAAATGTCCATAGACCTCAACTGGGAAACCGTAACGACGGGCGACTCCGGCGACGCCCTCGCCGCGCAGATCCGCGACTTCATCCACGCAAAGTTCCAGACGGTCCCGCTCCCGCGCTTCCTCCGCTCCGTGACGGTCCACGGCTTCGAATTCGGCACCATCCCGCCCGAGGTCGAGCTCAAGGACATCACGGACCCGCTGCCCGACTTTTACGACGCCGAGGCGGGCGACGAGTCCGAGGACGAGGGCGGGGAGGGGCAGCAGGAGGAGGAGGAGGAAGCTCGGGCGGATGAGAGGCGGAGGAGGAGGAGGGGCGAGGGTGAGAGAGCCAACGTGAGGCCCGACCTCGGGAGTCCGTTCCTGGGCGTCGGGACCCCCGGCATGATGAGGGCCGGGAACCTCCATTATTTCCAGGCGCACCTCGCGTCGGGGTTCTCGGGGGCCCAGACGCCGCTCGCTGCCGTCGCGGGCGGGAACCTAGGGAGCGGGTGGGCCAGCCCGAGGAGGAGGGAGGGCCCCGCGAGCCCGCAGGACGTCACGCCCTCGCATAGCAGGAACGCGTCGCACAGCTCCGTGTCGGACCGGAGCTTCGACCCGGGGAGCCTGGCGCCGCCGGAGGGGCTGCGGGAGAAGGGGAGCGTGTCAACGCTGGGGCAGTCGAGGCCGCCTACGCGGGAGACGGCGCCTTCTGGGTCGGCAATCGGGGAGGAGGAGGAGGAGAGCGAGGGGGAGCCCGAGGCGGCGGGGATGCGGACGGGGAGGGAGCCAAGGGTGGAGGATATGCAGGCTGTGTTCCGGATCAAGTACGCGGGAGACGTCAAGCTCATGCTCACGGCGGTTATCCTCCTCGACTACCCGATGCCTAGCTTCGTCGGGATCCCCGTCAAGCTCAACATCACGGGCCTAACCTTTGACGGCATTGGCGTGCTGGCGTACATCCGGAAGAAAGTCCACTTCTGCTTCTTAAGCCCCGAAGATGCCCTTGCGGCTGTCGGACCGGACGACGACGACGGCGACGGGAGTGATGGCAGGAAGGGCAAGTTCGGGGGGCTTCTGCAGGAGGTCAAGGTCGAGAGCGAGATCGGGGAGCGGGAGGCGGGGAGACAGAGCCTGAAGAACGTAGGCAAGGTGGAGAGGTTCGTGCTGGAGCAGGTGCGGAGGATATTTGAGGACGAGTTTGTCTACCCAAGCTTCTGGACGTTTCTGGTTTAGGTGCGCACTATGCAAGCGCCGTATTGTATATTATATAGACAGTCATACATGGAAGTAGTCGTTCAACCCGCAGCAGCGATAGCCACCCGCTGCGTGCAGCTTGATCCCCGTTTCAAAACTACGACAGCGTCCTCTTGAACCCGCCGTACGCCTGCTGGATATCCAGCTCCAGCTCCCTCGCCTGCTCCTCCCCCAGCTCGTCCGTCGCCTTCATCTGGTTTAGCGTGATGAGCCACTGCACGATCTTGGCCCTGTTCTCAAAGTCCTTGTCCGTTACGCGGTTGACCGACTGGATCACGTCCGTCAGAAGCGGGTGCAGCTGGTCCTTGGAGAGGAAGCCGAGCTTGACGGCGTCGAGGAACGTGATGAACTCCTGCGTCGCTTCGGCGATGAGCACGCCGTTGGCGCTCGATGTGGCGGCCGCGGCGGGGGCGGAGGCTGTAGAGGCTGTCACCGTCGTCGAGGGCATGCCAACTCGTATGCGCTCCGTCGCGCGGGGGACTTCGAGCTGTATCCGAGACACCGCGTCAGCGCTGGACATGTTTTCGGCTGGGAAGAGGGTGTCTGTGGAGGCAACGCACATCCCACTCCGCCTTGAACTCCTCGAGTCCCACAAAGGCCTTCGCTACCGTCTCATCTGCGAGGATGGACTTGTACTGCTTCAGCGAGCGGTCGCATATCTCGGCGTACTCCGCCTCGGGGACAGCGTCCTTGAGGAAGGCCTTTTCGAGCTCGTCGAGTGTCACGAGGATGCTAAAGATCTCGGCGAGGGAGTCTTGGAGGTCGCGCTCGGCACGGTTATCGGCGAGCTGGACTTCCTGTTCGCAGCATTAGGAGAGACGTGGCCAAGGCGGTACGGCGAGGGGTCGTGGGGCTCGCGGAGCTCACCTCGTCCAGGTTGATCGTGGCTGATAGTGTCGTATTGGGCACATAGCTATGGGGAGTCGGTGCGTATGGCTGGCGCGACATTATGGGGAGGAGATGTGGAGCGGAGACCTCGCATCGTGGCTCCGTGACTTGTGAGCAGCGGTAGCTTGGTGGGATATCGAGGAGCTCCCAAGGCAACCGTGGGGGATACCTGGGCGCCCAGGGATATTGCAGGTGTCCCCAGCCGACAAGTGGCTTCTCGCGGCGCACGCTCGCGCTACACCGCTTTCCAGATTTGGCCCGATAAGCCCGATAAGCCCCACGCAAAATTTTGGCTCGTGGATTTTTCTCGTCCCTCGATCGCATTTCTCCACGACGAAGGGCTCACCACCGACCAAGCAGACGAGCTCTGCTATCCCACCGCCACGATGCCCGTCACCAAGAAGAACCTCAAGGCAACCAAAAAGTTCCAGAACAAGCACCTAAAGTCGACACTCGAGAAACGAAAGGTGCTGGCCAAGATCAAGCAGCGGAACCAGCTCGGCGAGAAGCAGAAGGCGCGGAAGGCCAGGGAGGCCGAGTACTACAAGGATGGCGACGCTGATAAGGAGGAGAAGACGCCAGTCAGTGGCATAAAGAAGGGGGCTAGGGTCAGCGAGATGAGCGTGGATGACTTCTTCCAGGGCGGCTTCGACTTTATCGAGAAGGGCGCGGGCAAGGACTCCAAGAAGAGGAAGAGGGCGCAACCCAAGGAGGAGGAGCTGCAGGAGGAGGAGTCCGCGTCCGAGGATGGCGCCTTCTCGGCAGACGACCCCGTCGTGAGCGACAGTGACGATGGAGAGGACGAGGACGAGGGTGAGGGCGACGACGACGCCATGGGCATGTCCAAGAAGGCGATGGACGACCTAGCAACGAAAGACCCCGAGTTCTACAAGTTCCTCAAGGAGACGGATCCCGAAGCGCTCGACTTTGACGAGAACGCCGATCTCGCCGAGGTAGACGACCTAAGTGGGGCCGAGGACGAGGACGAGGAAGAGAAGGAAGAGGAGCAGCCTAAAAAGAAGCGGAAGAAGGCCAAGAAGGGCAAGGGTGAGGACGAGGAGCACGGCAACGGGTCTGAGCTGACCAAGGAGATGGTGGCCAAGTGGAAGAAGTCCATGGTTGACGAGAAGTCGCTACGGGCCGCGAGACGGATCGTCCTGGCTTTCCGCAGCGCCGCGCACCTCAACGAGGACGACGAGGAGAGGAGGCAAAAGTACACCATCTCGAGCCCGCAGGTGTTCAACGACGTCCTCGTCACGGCGCTGAAGTACGTGCCCGAGGTCATGAACCACCACCTCCCCATCAAGGAGTCGGCCGCCGGCAAGCTCTACGTGCAGACCGAGTCCAAGAAGTTCAAGACGTTGTCGCTGCTGCTCAAGACGTACACGGCGTCCGTGATCCACCTTCTTGGGACGCTGTCGGACGACAAGACGCTCAAGCTGACCATCTCGTCGCTCGAGCCCGTGCTTCCGTACCTCCTCACCTTCCGCAAGCTGCTCAAGGCGCTGGTCAAGACCATTGTCAACTTCTGGTCGCAGGCCGCGAGCTCCGAGTCCACCAAGATCACGGCCTTCCTCATCCTACGCCGGCTCGTCGTCATCGGCGACAAGGGCATCCGCGAGACGGTGCTCAAGCTGACGTACCAGGGTCTGATCCAGGGATGCCGTGTCACGAACCACAACACGATCAGCGGCATCCACATCCTCAAGAACTCTGCCGCCGAGCTCTGGGGCATCGACCAGTCCGTCGGGTACACGACGGCCTTCGGGTACATCCGGCAGCTGGCGCTGCACCTGCGCAACAGCATCGTGCACAACAAGAAGGACGCGCACCGCGTCATCTACAACTGGCAGTACACGCACTCGCTCGACTTCTGGTCCGTCGTGCTCGCGGAGCACTGCTCGCCGCTCAAGGAGGCAGAGGCGGGCCGCGAGAGCCAGCTCAAGCTGCTCATCTACCCGCTGGTGCAGGTCATTCTGGGCGCCATGCGCCTCATCCCCTCGTCGACGTACTACCCCCTGCGTTTCCACCTCGTACGCTCCATCCTCCGGCTCTCGCGCTCGACGGGGACCTACGTTCCTCTGGCCTCGCCGCTCCTCGAGGTCCTCACCTCCGTTGAGATGAAGAAGCCCCCCAAGAGCTCGACTCTTAGGCCTCTCGACTTCGCGGTCAACTACAAGGCGCCCAAGGCGTACCTCCGGACCCGGACGTACCAGGACGGCGTGGGCGAGCAGGTCATCGAGCTCCTCTCCGAGTTCCTCCTCCTGTGGGCCACCAACATCGCCTTCCCCGAGTTCTCCCTCCCCGTTGTGATCCAACTGAAGCGCTACCTGAAGCAGGCGCGTGGCAAGACGACGGGGAACCGCAACGCCAAGCTCTCTAGCGCGCTCGTGACGCTGGTGCAGAAGATTGAGGCGAACGGCAAGTTCATCGAGGGGAAGAGGGCCGGCGTCGACTTTGCGCCGAGGGACAGGAGCCAGGTGGACAAGTTCCTGAGGGACTTTGAGATTGGGAAGACGCCGCTGGGGGCCTACGTGCTTGCGCAGCGGACGGCGAGGGAGGAGAGGGATAAGGTGCTGGAGGAGGCGAGGGAGGAGGAGAGGAAGAAGAAGGAGGGGGAGAAGAAGGCGGGCGCGGGGGATGAGAGCGGGGACGAGAGTGAGGAGGCGGATGTGGATATGCTGGGCGAGGATGAGGAGGCGGAGGACGAGGATGGGATGGAGGATGAGGATGACGAGGATGACGAGTAGGTCTTTGTTCCATTAGTCTAATGTATGCGGATATCTTCAAGTTATATTGCTTGTGTAATAGCAATTTGTGTGGAAATGAGGTATCATGTTGAACCGAGTCATCTCCAACGCTGCGTCCCGCCTACTCGAAATATTACAACTGCTAGAAGGATACGCCTCCGCTTTGGTCCCGCATCAACTGACACTGCAATACAAAACAAGGCCGCTTCTCCCTCGCCCCGCAACAACACCCGCCCCCGCGCTCAGCCCCGTCAGTCGTACCAAGGCATGAAGTACCGCCTGTCCTACTTAGTCGCAGCTCCAAGCTCGATATCGTCGCCCCGCCTCGGCTTCAGCGGTACCGTCTTCCCGTGCATGCCCATCTTGTTCTCCGTGACCCACACCCTCGCCATGATGAGGTACCGCACGATGAGGAAGAGCACCAGCGTCGCGACGAGGATAATGACGCAGTACGCGGCGACCCATCCGTGTCCGCCTGGGCCATCCGGCCCCGGGTCCAGGAAGCTGTAGGGGTAGAAACCCTTGGTCGCGTGTGTCACGTACGCGAGAGCGAGGTACAGCGCGAGGATGATGACGAGCCAGACGGCGTGAACCCACGGGAGGGGCTCGGTGCGGGGGATGAAGATCTCAAAGATGGCGAAGAAGGAGTTGATGGCATGCTGCGAGACTTCCTTCCAGCCGTCAAAGATCTCGGTGTACCAGGGGTCCTCGTAGAGGATGGCCCAGTAGACGATGGTGACGAGGAAGGGGTACGTCACGACGGTAGAGTAGAAGAGAGAGTGGAGGGCCTTGAGGGGCCGCGGGAAGCGGTGGATGAGCGGCTGGCCTCTGGAGGCGTAGGTGAGAGTGTGGAGCGACGAGAAGAGGAAGTAGAAGAGGAGACCCCAGTATGTGAGGACGGTGAAGAAGGAGAATTCGTCGCGGACGCCGGCGCAGCCACTCTCGGAGTTGCAGGTGTCACTTATGATAACGATGCGCGTGATGAGGATGTAGAGGCCCTGCCAGCGGTGTTAGTCGGAACTGCGCGCGCGATTTTATCCTCTGGCATGCCGGTGTCGCGTGCAGAGTGCGCGGCGAACTCACAAAGACGAGGCGCAAGGCGCCAAGTGCGGCGGCAGGGAGGACCCACGAGGACACGAAGCGCTCGGCAGGATCCCAGACGTCATGGCCAAAGGTGAAGGCCTTGAGCACGGCAGCCATCTTGCCGTCCAACCGCGGCGAGTCCTACTTTATCCGGCGATGATTGGGCGACTTGGGAGTCCCGGGGAATTGGTTGGGAGGGTAGACATCGGCGATGGGGAGCCGGGGTAAATAAGTTTCTGCGGGTCGTTGGACTGCCATTGTGCGACGATGCCGCGATGTTACGCTGCTGATTAGGGTCCTTGGTGCGCTGGGGGTATCGTCGGCCGGGCATATGCATGACCGGGAGGCTTGGTATTAGGCGATGTTATTGGCGTTATTCAAATAACTTCGTCGAGGCGGCGCACCATGTGGCTGCGAAACATCGTGACACTGCGCGTATTCAAGATGGGATGATGGTTGGGGATGGCGCTGAACAGCGAAGCCACAGTAGAGGGCTGCATTTGTGCTACGCAATGCCTGATTCTAGCATTGCGGTCACGGGACTCGCGCCCTGAAGAAGGCGCAAGCAAGATTGTTGTCCCCCACCTTCCGTCGCTGATTATCCTGGACATGAACACTAACTAACCCCTTTGGAGTCACTCCCGGGCCGTTGCAGCCCGCCGCGTAGCCCATACGCTTTCGTCATCGCTAATCGCCGAAAAAAAGGACACGGCATTCGGACCTAAACATGGTTCACCCACAGGGCGGCCAATCTCGTATTACAGCTTGACCTTTTTGTCATACTCTTCGGGTTCTTCGCTTCTCGGTTTCCTTTTTCGTCTCGTGCTCCACAGATACAAATCGAGCTCCGGACACCCCGAGTGAAGATCCCCCTCATGGCCGAACGTCAGGGCCCATCCTCCGGGGGTCCGACGGGGACTATGCGGATCGCGCTGGTTGAGTGAAAACGCCGCCTGAGCGGATCCGCTGCCCAGACCCCGCCGTGGCTTGGGGACCAATGGATCCACCAGATGCCGCGAAGAACAGCATTTGGCTGGGCGGGGGCCACCGGACAAGCCCCTGCTACAGTGGGTCCTTTGGCGGTGGCCCTGAAGCGGGCTCTGACATAAGACAGTTGAGTGGATGGAGGGGCAGTGAATACGAGCTGGCAGGGTTCCCGGCTGCCCCTCTTACCCCCCCGTTGCAGGGTCGAAGACTTCCAGCCCCGGGGGGCGGAGCTACCACGGTTGCCGGGTCGGGCTCGCCTCATATATTAGCGTTGGCGTCCCCCTCCGCCGTCTCTGTTGTTCCATCGCCATTCCGAATTCCCCCTCAATCCACCGTCCTCCCACCTCCTCCGACCACCAATCGTGCCACGTTCGTTCGTGTCAACCCGCAGAAGCCACGAACCCGCTCATCTCAAAACACACACACACACACACATACACGACTCACACAATGGCTGTCCCCAGCACCGATAGGGTCGCCGAGCTGCGAGAGCAGTACGCCCAGGCCGGCCAGGACCAGGTCTTCACCTTCTACGACGGTCTCGCCGACGACGAAAAGGCCGCTCTCTTCGAGCAGCTCCAGAACTTCAAGCCCGAGTACATCAACGAGATCACCCACCGCGCCCTGAACCCTCCCGCCGTCGGCGAGGGCAAGGCCGCCGGCAAGCTCGAGCCGTTCCCCGAGTCCGCGCGGGCGAGTATCCTCGACTCGGCCCAGGATGACATTAACAACTGGTACGACCAGGGCCTGGACCTGATCGCCCAGAACAAGGTCGGTGTGGTTCTCATGGCGGGTGGCCAGGGCACCCGCCTGGGCAGCTCCGCCCCCAAGGGCTGCTTCGACATCGGCCTCCCCTCCCAGAAGAGCCTCTTCCAGATCCAGGCCGAGCGCATCCGCAAGATCGAGAAGCTGGCGGCCGCCAAGTCGGGCGGCGCGGCGCCCGTGGTGCCCTGGTACGTCATGACCAGCGGCCCTACGCGCGGCCCCACCGAGGCCTTCTTCAAGGAGAACAACTACTTCGGCCTGAACCCCGACAACGTCTTCATCTTTGAGCAGGGCGTGCTCCCCTGCATCTCCAACGACGGCAAGATCCTTCTTGAGTCCAAGTCCAAGGTGGCGGTCGCGCCCGACGGCAACGGCGGCATCTACAACGCCCTCGTGGTGCAGGGCGTCATCGCCGACATGCGTAAGCGCGGCATCGAGCACGTCCACGCGTACTGCGTCGACAACTGCCTCGTCAAGGTCGCCGATCCCGTCTTCATCGGCTTCTCTGCCTCCAAGGACGTCGATATCGCTACCAAGGTCGTGCGCAAGCGCAACGCCACCGAGTCCGTCGGCCTGATCCTCCTGAAGGACGGCCGCCCAGACGTCGTCGAGTACTCCGAAATCGACGAGGCCACCGCCTCGGCTGAGGACCCCGAGCAGCCCGGCGTCCTCAAGTTCCGCGCCGCCAACATCGTCAACCACTACTACTCGTTCCGCTTCCTCGACTCCATCCCCGCGTGGGCCCACAAGCTGCCGCACCACGTCGCGCGCAAGAAGATCCCTTGCGTCGACCTCGCGACCGGTGAGAGCGTCAAGCCCTCGAAGCCCAACGGCATCAAGCTCGAGCAGTTTGTCTTTGACGTCTTCCCCATGCTGGAGCTGAGCAAGTTCGGCCTGCTCGAGGTGAAGCGCGAGGACGAGTTCTCGCCGCTGAAGAACGCCAGGGGCACGGGCGAGGATGACCCCGACACTAGCAAGCGGGACATCATGGCCCAAGGCAAGCGCTGGCTGGAGGCTGCCGGTGCGGTTGTCGAGACTGAGGCGCCGGAGCAGGGTGTTGAGGTGTCGCCTCTCTTCAGCTACGTGAGTTCCAATCCACCTCACTCCTTGCATTCGTGTGCATCGCGGCTCCGTGGAGTCTGCGGCATGGCTTTTCTCGAACACGGGACTAACATTATCACAGGGCGGCGAGGGCTTGGAGAAGCTCAGCGGCAAGGCTGTCAAGGCGCCTGCTGTCCTCGAGATGGAGTAAGAGGACCACATGGTCCACCGAAGATAACACAACAAAACATACATAATAATGGATTTGAAAGCATGAGACGAAGGTTGTGATTAGGAAAGGTGGGTGTGTTGTGAGGCGTTTTGATGAGCATGACTTTGAAGGCACAAAGCAGTAGGACTGCGGGTTCCAGGACTCGGTCGCCCGGGAGAGGGTTGGTATATTACAACTTCTATAAGTAACAAAATTAATGCAAACACCCTCGATCCCCATCTCATGCGGAAGTTACATCTCGACATAAGCAAGACGATGTTTTCAGTATTGTGCAGATGCAGACATGGCGCAAACAGTGGCTGAATCCAAGGTCCAGCCACTATTTACGCTCCCGGTGGCGCCACGGGCGAATAGGAAGCCTCCATGACTCACCACGGCTCCGATTTACCCCTCCATCCCGACCCCTCGTCGACCTTTTCGCAAAGTGCTGCATCCGTATTCCTCCCTCACGTACAGCCGAACTTCGAGAGTAACCCTGCTTCCACAGACCCGAATCCCTGCCCCACACTAGCCTCCTCAATAGGGGCGTCCTTCTCTCAGCCTCTTTCGGACTTTCGGGTACTTAGACGGCGATTCGGAGCCATGGTGGAGTCACAGAAGTGTGTGAATCCCATCCTGCCGGAGCCCGGCAAGCGGAACGTGCTCATCACGAGCGCGCTGCCCTATGTCAACAATGTCCCCCATCTAGGAAACATCATTGGCTCCGTGCTGTCGGCCGATGTCTATGCGAGGTACTGCAGGGGCCGGGGACTCAACACCATCTACGTTTGCGGTAAGTGGCGTCGGCTTGTCGGGCTCGAGGTCGGGCTCCTATCTACGGCTAATGCACTAACAATGCACTACAGGAACCGACGAGTACGGAACCACGACCGAGGCGAGGGCGCTCGTAGAAAAGGTCACCCCCAAAGAGTTGTGCGACAAGTATCACGCCATCCACAGGGACATCTACAAATGGTTCAACATCAGCTTCGACATCTTTGGCCGCACCACGACCCCGGAGCAGACCGAGATCACTCAGGAGATGTTCATCCGGCTCCACGAGAACGGCTTCCTCGAGGAGCGCAACACGACGCAGCTATACTGCGAGGAGCACAAGTCGTTCCTCGCCGACCGCTTCGTCGAGGGCGAGTGCCCCAAGTGCGCGTACCCCGACGCCCGTGGCGACCAGTGCGACGGGTGCGGCCAGCTGCTTGACCCGCTCGAGCTCAAGAAGCCGCGGTGCAAGGTCGACAGCGCGACGCCCGTCACCAAGGACACGAACCACATCTTCCTCCGGCTGGACAAGCTGCAGCCCGAGATCGACAGCTGGTACCAGGAGTCGGCGGACAAGGGCGCGTGGTCGAGCAACGCGAAGCAGATCACGGCCGCGTGGTTGAGGCAGGGCCTCGAGGCGCGGAGCATCACGCGGGACATGAAGTGGGGGACGCCCGTGCCGCTGCCAGGCTACGACGACAAGGTCATCTACCCGTGGTTCGACGCCTGCATCGGCTACTCGTCCATCACGGCCTGCTACACGGACGACTGGCGCAAGTGGTGGCAGAGTGACGATGTGCAGCTGTACCAGTTCCTTGGCAAGGACAACGTCGTGTTCCACTCGGTCATCTACCCGGGCACCGAGATGGGCACGCGCGACAAGTGGACCAAGCTCCACCACCTCGCCGCGACTGAGTACCTCACCTATGAGGGCGGCAAGTTCTCCAAGTCGCGCGGCATCGGCGTCTTCGGTGACTCGGCGCAGAAGACGGGCATCGCGCCCGACGTGTGGCGCTACTACCTCCTGTCGCACCGCCCCGAGGTCAGCGACACCGAGTTCAACTGGGAGGCCTTCATCAGCAACAACAACAACCTGCTGCTCAAGAACCTGGGTAACTTTGTGAGCCGGGTGGTCAAGTTCGTCAACAGCAAGAACTACGACAGCGTGGTGCCCGACTACACGCAGTACAAGGACCCCGCGGTGGACGCCTTCAAGGCCAAGGTGGACGAGTACCTGGCGCAATACGTGCGGGACCTCGACGCGGTCAAGATCCGGGCGCCGCTGAACACTGTCCTCGAGATCTCGGCCGAGGCCAACGCGTTCCTGCAGTCCAACAAGCTGGACAACAAGCTGCGGGAGACGGAGCCGGCGCGGTGCGCGGCGGTGGTGGGGCTGGGACTCAACCTCATCCACCTGCTTTCGGCGCTTCTGGCGCCCTACATGCCCGACACGGCAGCGTCGATCAACGAGCAGCTCAAGACGGAGGCCCTGCTTATCCCCGACACGTGGTCGGCAGACACGATCAAGCCGGGCCACGTCGTGGGCAAGGCGGCGTACCTGTTTAGCAACATCAAGCCGGAGAAGGCGGAGGAGTGGAGGGAGATGTTTGGGAGCGATGAGGTGAAGAAGGCCAAGGAGGAGGCGGCGGCTAAGAAGGCGAAGAAGAAGGCGGCTATGAAGGGGGGGAAGAAGGGGGACAAGAAGCAGGAGGACAAGAAGGGGGTTAAGGAGGAGAAGGAGGGGGGCGTTGTCCCGGCGGAGGGAAGCAAGGATGTTGCGGACGAGGGCAAGGAGACGATTTATGTTGTTAGGGGGGGTAAGGAGGGGGACAAGGAGGAGAAGACGTCATGAAGGATTGGAGTGTAGGCCCTGCGGCTTGTGTCGTCTTGGAGGGTACACCCGATCCCTCGCCCGTCGCGATACGCCCTGGTGCCTGAGCCTTGAGTATCACGACGTGTCGCGTCTCCAAGCGCGGAACGCAGTGAGGGTGTCAGCGGAGGTTGGGCGAGCGGGGTTTGCGACCATGTCATGTACTGAGATGGTTTGGTGGGAAGTTTGGGGAATGCTCCGCTGGTTGTGGAGTAGGTAGATGTAGGACCCTGATGGATTGGGTCGGAAGAGAACGAATGTACTTTTTTTGGATGGGCTTTGTGGGAGACGTTTCTCTTGCTCGTGACGCTTACAGGTCTCCACGGGGGAAGGCCAGGATATTCCAGCCTGTTAATCGGAAGCTACCTCGTACAAGCACTTGGAGTCCTCACTTTTGAGAAGTCATCTCGAGATCCAACGTTCGTCGGGGTTTGATCACTGATACAGCCGTGAGGTACGCGAGTCCGCGATACAGAAGCGGGCTAATTACCACTTCTCAGCAAAAGTTCTCGCTTCTAATAAAATAAAAAATAAAACAAAAATAAGAATAAAAAATAAATAAAAAAATAATAAAAAATATAAAATAAAATAAGAATACGGGGTAACTACAGGATGAGCGCGTCAGGTGCGAGTTCACCACCAGATACCTACCGAGCACAAGGGACCGGCGCCCTTGGAACCGGCGCGCCGGTACCCGGGAACTCCAACGACGCTGGCATCCAGGCACCCAAGCCGTTGGGGGCCCAGCAACGAAACCGATTACGCGCATGAACACATCTCGCAACTACATATATCTTGGCCCGGACTGTTTTGGCGCATCCGAGCGTCTCATCGTCCGCTTTCGTCAACAAGAGGACCAAGGTCCGCCGCGGAAAATAGAAACGAGAGGCCCGCCAAGACAACGGGGCGGTGCTGGCGGGGAAAGGTGCGACGCAATGACGCAGCCACCGGAGGGTTGTCGGCTGCCAAGCTGTGGGCAGCCCATTATAGGGTGCGTGCATTTGTGCCGGACGGGAGCGAAGGGTGGTGGGGAGGGTGTATGCGGGCGGGTGGGAAAAAACCTGGCATCTTGCTTACCGCCCGTTTTTTAGACGCCTCGTTAAACGTTGGCAGGGATCGAGACGGGGTGTCGAGATTGACTCGTACGAGGCGAGATAGTCTGAGACGCATGACATGGCAATTTACCTTGAGATGACAGCGGCTAGCGGGGTGGCGGTGCGACGGACGCCAGGGGAGAGGACGTCTTTTGTGAGGACTCACATCGGATGGATCACGGGTACGGCGTATTTATCACCTGCGGGATGGAGGTGGTTCCCTAAAGGGGAAGTATTGAGGGCGCGGGCGAATCGGAGGAGAGAACGACGGCGGGGGGAGGAAGCTAGGTTGTGGTGGGTTGTTGTTTGTATCCTCGTACTTGGCGGGGCAGGGGACGGAGGCATGCCTGGTCTGGAATGCGGACGATCCGCGCCCTCGTCATGCTCCGTGGTCCAAGGATATCCACGGGGTACTTCGACGTGCAAGTAGAGTTTGATGAGGTCATCTCGGGCTTTCCCCCTTTGCCAACGACCGGAAAACACGATGGGTAAGACCCTGTCCCGAGGTGTTATGGGGCCTGGGCCTGTGTGGATGCGACGCCGGGCACGGACGCTTCTTTCCTCCCGAGGCGCTTGGGTGGCATCTCGTACCGAATCCAGCGCTCGGTACGAAGCCAGGCCCCGTGCTCGTGATGCTTGGCGCCCCGCGCCTGTGCTCCTCCGCAGGTGCCGAGTGGCACGGGCGATTACATACAAGTACACTGCACGATTGCTTCGACGCAATCACCTGCGCAAGTTCCAGGCACGGAAGGAAGGCGCGATCGCGCGGCCCTACTCTTTTTTTTTCTATTCTTTTTGTTTCCTTCGCACCCTGCTCCGTGAACTCGCAAGGACCAGGATTCGCAGAGGCCATCCGGATACCGGCCACGCTCAGCAAGGAAGGTATCGACACGCGGGCGGGTCCGGCGAACAGCAATCGAAGATCGGGGACCTCGCCCAGCCAGAGCTAGCCAGGCAACGCTAGCCGTTCCCGGCCACCCAGCCCAGCGACTGGCCGGCGCTTACCGCATGCGGAGGCCCCTGTTCCTGTTGTGCCTGGCGCCAGCTGCCCTAGCGCCGTGGGACCCGGGGGCTTGGCGGGCGCAGGACCCTTTTCCCAGACCTGGCTCCGCTCCGTCCGCTGTGCTGTTCGACCTCGGAGAGTCACCGTGTCACACTTGGGGCCGCCAGGACCAACCGACCCCCTGAGCGATGAGCGCCCCCGTTTACCGGAGTCGCCAGCGTCACATTATTGCCATCGCGCCGCGGCCATGCTGGCGACCCCACACAACCGTGGAGCGAAGGGGACCACGGGATCGGCAGAGCTGGCCGGTCCGATCGAGACCACGGACCGAGTTGCGCGCGTGAAAGAGGCCTCGTTCCGGACGGGGAAAGGGTTCTTCTCGCGCGTCTCAGCCGCGATGCAGGACGTCGATCGCCGCTCGGGGATGGATGCGACAGTGACGGCAGCCGCCCTACTTGGACATGTATTCGTCTCTCAGCACCGCCCCCCCCGGTTTCAAGTCACTCGTGTCGTCGAAACGAAACGGAAGCAATCACCCCCTTTCGCGCACACACACACACACGCATGTCCAGTGGATGGCTTGGCAAGATGCCCATGGCACTCGGCAATGCAACCATGGCTATTACCTCGCTTTCCCTGCCCCAGGAAAAAAAAAAGGGCTGTCATTTCCCCTGCACGAGCCCACCGCAGGGATGCCCCCAGGATCCGCCCCCTGCTCCCCGTTCTCCTGGTCAAAACCTCACCCGCGGCCCCCCACCCACACCCCTTTGCATCTCTCAGCCCTTTTCAATCCGCTGTTGGGATGCTCCCTATAAGCTCTTTCCCTTCTCTACTTTGTGTCTCTGTCCGTTCCTATCTGGCCGAGTTGACCTAAACCCCTCGCTGATGGGATTCGCGCCTGGAACGATCGCTGCGTGAAGGCTTCTCCAGACGGATACTTGTGGGCCTCGGGCATCGGAACTGAACGGGTTGGGCTGGCCCTTGGTGTGATACTGTCATTCTAACGGCTTAATGGTGATATCGGGTTCTTTATGCCCTCGTCCGCACCGGCCACCTTGCGACACTTTCCTCCCGAGACTCCGCATATAGGATCGACCGTCCGAACTGCGAGACAGTCGTTGCCGACCTCGGACAATAAGCTCACGGAGAGACCCTCTTTTTTATACATATTCGATCGTCGCGGCCCTCATTCGCCCCACACCAAAGCGAGGAATCGATCGCGACGGGCGGCTCATTCAGAGACTGTAAAGAAGACGGCACGCAGGGGGGGCGACCTGTGGGCTCCCTTGCCGACCAAGCAAGGACACTTTTCTCATCGCTTTGCACCGTGGTCCTCTCAGGAAGCGTAGCAGACTCAACCGCCTTGACGACGCCATCCGATCTCTCAACCGGACGATCTACCTGACGACTCGAACGCGATCCGCGATTCTGACCGCTCCCAGGCGGGCTTTTTACACTTCGCTCTTGACGCCAGCCGAGCGCCAACGACGCGCCAGACCCCGCGCAAGATCCGATGCTGCAGGGCGGCCGGAGCTGTTCGGTCCGACCATCCGATCTGTCAATCAATATTAACCCACATACCAACAAGGGCTTGCGGGCGTTCGCCGAGGTGGTGGGACGGTAGAGGGGGGAAACGGTCATTTACAAGTTTCTTTGTGCACCCTCGTCGCCCACCATGGCTACCACGGAGACACCCGCGTTCACCATCGAGTTCGAGGACGTCCTCCCCATCGTTCTGCTTCCACCCTCTGATGACTTTGGGAAAACTACCTGGTTGCAGGACGAGGATTCCTCGGAGCCTGACGACTGCGCCAGCGAGCCTTCGACACCGGACGACACTCCACATCGCGCACCATCGCCACGGGTCGAGGATCGCTCCCCGCCCGACGACCCTCCCCATCGCGGCCCTTCACCCCGGGCCGATGGCCGGTCCTCGCCCGACGACGGCATGAAATCCTCCCCTCGGAAGACGGCCCCGCCCGAGACGCCGTCCCACAAGCACCCGATCCCGTCGATGCAGGACGCCTTCAATGAGTCGCTCGTCGAGTCCAAGCAGGGCGTCAACAAACCGCGGCTCCGCGAGCACGACGCCAAGGGGCGCCGTGAGCGCCTGCTTGCCCAAGACAAGGACGACGATGTTCCCGGTATGCGGTGGCGATACCGGCCCGGCCAGGAGCAGCACGAGCTATGCAAGCTCATGTCGCAGATTGCGTTTGGCATGCATCTGCTACTGCGGGGCATGGCCAACAGCGACGATCAGGTCGTTACCATAATCCAGGGCCACATCGACGAGGTTGACGAGTTCCTCGAAGTCGCGCTCGAGGACCTGCAGCTGGCGTCTTCCGACCTCTCCGAGCGCATCCGCCACCTGCGCCTGCCGCTTGAGCACATCGAGGTATTTGAGAAGATACTCGAAGACCGTAGCTACCGCGCCGACCTGCTGCGGAACAACGAGATCATCGAACACGTCCTCTCGCGGACGGCAGTCATGCTTGGCCGCTACGAGAAGGACACGACCGAGGGGCTGAGGTCCACCAAGGCCTTTTCCAACTACCTCGGCGACGAGGGGCATGGCGAGGCGCTGGAGGGGAGGCCCGAGGTGGCGGAGATCTACGAAGCCATGAAGGGGAACACCAACGGGTGGCATAACGCCCTGCTGGAGCTGGATGAGGAGGTGCAGAAGCTGAATGGGCTCATCACGGAGCTGACGGTCATGGTTGGCGAGATGCAGGCCAAGGCTGGGGAGGTCAGTAGGCGGACCTGGGTAAGTTGTGTCGCTGTTAAGCATCATTGAGGGGTCAGGCTAACAGCCACGTAGAACATGATTGAGCCGTTTAGCGTTCCAGGCGTCGGAAAGAGCAACCCAACGTCGCCGTCATTCACCTCGAACAAGAGCCCAGAGTCCAACAGCATCAGGGAGTCGGTGTCCACCGTCAAGGCGCCTTCGCAGCGCCAACTAACTATCCGCACGCAGCTAGCTCCTGCTCAAGAGGACCCCTTTGATGATCCGCGCCCGGTTAACGATGGCGACTCGGGGACGTGGTCGCAGGCGGACGCCGTCAATGAGACCGACGATCTCTACATCCTACAGCCAAAAACATACACTCCGCGGCTCCCTGCACCGCTTCCCTCACCCATGGTAAAAGACGACGCGCCCAGCCGCCCTACCACCTCTGCCGCAACCTCAGCCCCTGCCTCCACCCCAGCGCTACCTTCCAACCCCGGCATCCCCAAGCGCTCCTCCCTCCGCCAGCGCGTATCCCCCAAGGGCATCCTCCCGGAGTCGATCCAGATCCCCCCGCCAAACATTTACGGCGCCCACGCGCGGCCCCGTACCTCCTCACCAAAGGTGCAGTGTCCCCCGGACTCAGCCTACGGCTCCGACGTCGAGCGCAACCGTCCCGGCACCGCGGAGCCGTCGCCGACCCTCCCCCGCGCCAACCGCGCGATGCCCTCGCCGAGGTCCGACTTCCAGGCGTACTACCCCGTGCAGGCGAGCCCGTACTCGCCGCTGCAGCAGAGGCCTCACACGTCGCATAATACGGTTCGGTCTGCGACCCCGCCGGCGACGCCTCAATACCACCAGCCGCGGCACGTCCGGAACCAGCCGTCGAGGCTAGGCGGCGCGAGCACGCTTAGCAAAGTGACGACTTTGACCTACGAGTCCGGGACCTCGGTTGCCGGTAGTGGGGGTAACGGTGCCAGCGGCGAGAAGAAGGTGAAGAAGAAGAGGAGCGCGTTTGGGTGGTTGAAGAAGGCGTTTGCGCTGGATGAGGACGAGAAGGCGGCGTTTGAGGCGAGGAGGGGGGCCGCGGAGAGGAATCTCTACTATGAGGAGAGGAGTAGGGCGTTTTTGGATGGGAGGAGGGTTAGGGAGGGGCAGCAGGTGCGGATGGGGGAGGGGGGGAGGGCTAGTGCGAGGTCGAGAGCCGAGAGTCGGCAGGTGAGGTAGGTGTGTTGGTGCTGTCGTGGTGCCGGGTGACGTTGGACTTGCATGGTTACTTTGCGTCCGTGGGATTGAGTTTCCGGGACCCCGGCGGTCTGCGTGACGGTCTTCAGCTGGGTTGAAACCAGCGAGGTTTCCATCGTGAGTAGCGGGGGATCATTCGCATGGGAGACTCAGTTGGAGACTTCCTACGTCGCCTATACACGGGCACATACCGACCTCGTCTTGTCGACGTACCTTCACGCCAGTCACGCCATTCGACGACTTCTACCCGAGGCGCGTCCCGCTCGGACCGCGAATGACCACCTCTGGGCTCTTATGGTGCCGGCTCACCAGGGACGCTAAAGGACGTCCCTAGGGCGAACGACTCGCCTGCTCGCCTCGCTGGCCCATCTCGAGCCTATCCACCGACCCATCTCAACGATCGAAACGGCTCATTCATGCCTTGGGCATTGCATTTGCGCGAAGCACAGCTATCGTCAGCAACCACTCTTGATTGTTCATTCGTCTATTTTCCGTCTTCGTTTATTGCTATCATCAGCCGGCGCAGGGGTGGTTTTCAGGTGCGATTTTCGCACCCTCAGCGTTCTCACTCGCTCCATATGACATGCGCGTCATGTCGCTTTGTATCTAATGTTTAAGGAATACGAGGGGGTTATGGGGAAAGGGCTCTGGCTGGGGAGGTATAATGTCTAGACGTTACGTGTTCTAGAGTTATGATGAGAGGTTGTACTACGGGCTGCCGGGGAAGGGGGCTTGGGACAGGACTGGTTTACACGAGGGACTGCAGAAGACTCTATTATATACCGAATTCGAGCCTGTATGGAATCTAAACCAGTGGAAATCACACCCAGGCCTACCGCTAGCTCAAACTCCCCATCAAATTCAAAGCTTCACACTCCTGCACTCCCCCACACCCCCGCACGCGCCCTCTCACTCACTCACTCCCCCACCCCATAGCTCCTCACCCGGCTAAACAAAAACGGCCTCTCATTCCTCCTCATAAACTCCCCCCAGTCGTCCGTCAGCTTGTTGTAGCTGTAGAAGCCCCTCCACGCCAGCTTGTTGTTCCTCGCCGCCTTGCCCGCGCTCCTCAGCGCAAGATGCATCTTGTAGACGTACCTCTCCCCCGCGCCCTCCGTCTCGATGACCAGGTCCCCCTCGCCTTCGCCCGCGGAAAAGGTGCAGCCTAGACGCCATCTTCCCCGCAGCGTGTTCTTCACGACGGCGGAGGGGAGGTGGAGGCCCGCCCCGCTGCGGTGCAAGTCTATGGTGGCGCGCGTAAGGTGCGGGACCACGTCGACCGGCTCGGAGGTGGTGAGGAGGCTCGCCGCCGTGCCGTCGCGGAAGAAGCGGAGGTAGCGGTAGTACGTGACGATGTGCACGGGGGAGTTCCACGAGATGTGGTTGGCGCCGCCGTGGCCCGCGCGCATGTAGTTCACCGTCGAGATGTAGCAGCCGTTGAAGCGGATGCGGGGCCGGTGGCGGAACATTGCCGTCCAGGTCGGGTACGGGGCCGGGTGCAGGGCCAGCGTCGCGGCGAGCTTCCGCTCCTCCTCGCTCGGCACCTCTACCTCCGGGTCTGCCTCCGGGTCGCGCCCTGGGGGGAGGGGCTCGTCGTCCGGGAGGGGGTCCCAGGTTATGGAGCGCTGGAAGCGGTAGTGCATGCCGCCGAAGCCGAACTCGGAGCCGAGGCACACGCGGCGCCAGACGCGCTGCTCGGAGGAGACGAGGTGGGCGAAGCGCTTGCAGACCAGGGAGAGGCGCGCAAAGTCGGCGACGTCGTGGATCGCCACGTCGCGGAGGATGTGGGCGAGGAGTTCGTCCGGGACGGAGGCGATGGGGCAGGGGGGCGCGGGGGTGCCTTCTACCTCTGGGGGTGCGGGCTGTATGGAGAGGTTCTGGAAGGTGGAGATGAGGTCCGTCGTGGACTGTTGGATGGGCGGCCGCCTGGGGGTTGGGGCGGCTGCTGGGGCAGAGGGCGCTGGGTGAGGCGGGGGGTGGGAGGCGGGTCCCGCGGGGAAGTGTTTCCTGCGGTAGCTCCTGTCCACCTCGCTGTCCATCTACGGCAAACGTGAGCAGGCGAGGTCGGCGAGAGGTGGGGCGAGGGGACTTACACGGAAGGCCTTCCGGTACAGACTCAGGCTGTCCCCCAGATTCCCCTGCGCCTCCCTCACGACGGCGGCCTCGAAGTGGTCCAGCGCCGACACCAGCTCCCCCGCCTCCTCCTGCGCCACGTCCTTGCCCTTGGCCGCCGCTAGGTCCAGAAGGTCATCGAAGGCGGGCGGCTGGAGCCGGTCGTCGTCGTCGTGCGCCCCCGGGTGGGGATGCCCCGGTGCGGCGAGGTGGCTCTTGGTTGCCGTGGGCGAGGTCGGTGCGGGGCCGGGGCCGGGGGCGGGGGCCGAGGCCGAGGTTGTCCGGCTGTGGGAGGTGCGGGGGGGCCCGGCGGCGGCGGGCTGCTTTGATTTCACTTCCGAGAGCCACTCTCGGCGGAAGGCCTCGAGCTCGGACTTGAGCTCGGGCGCGGGCGGGTCCATGGCGGCGGTGGGTGGGCGCGGGCGACGACGCGGGCGCGGGCTACGGGGCCATGGGGGCTTGGGTCTGGGGGTGGGCTGTATTCAATGCATGCGTTCGGGGGAAGCTGGTTTCGGGTTCGGGGTGCAAGGGCGTCTGATGAGTCTGATGTGCCTAGGGGCTCAAGGCGGCGGCGGCGGTGCCGGGGTCACTCCCAGGCGCGTTTTGAGGCTGGCCGCATTACTCATCCAGGGAGCGCCCCACCGATGACGCGGTCGAGACGGCGGGACTGTACCGTGCGTTTAGGCTCCGCGCTCCGGCATCTCTCCCGCGCCCAGCATTGGAAGGCCCATGGCCGGGCCTTCTGACGCGAGCTCCCGGAGACACCGGTCCATCGAATCAGCGCTCTCTTGGCGCGCCCGGACTGGGCTTGTTCCGTCGAGACGAAGCGTGAGCCTGGCCCTGCACGCCGCGTGACTCGTCCCCGCCGGCGCGATTCCACCTCCGCTGACCGACGCGCCCCGCACCCGACAGGTGCTCGCTGTCACGCCCTCGCTCCAAGTCGGCGAGGCACAAGCCTCGGCTCCGCCTCGCCCCCCGTCCCGTCCCGCTTGCCAGCCCCCCCGACGAGCGACGGCCCACGTGCCCGCGCGCGCGCCCGGCATTCGCAAGCTCCCGCGCAGATGGCGTGCGGGGCGTCCTGCATGCACATGGCCCGATGCAGCTTGGACCCCCTGTGGTTGGCAGAGCTTAATTTCCTCGCCCCTCGTTGCCAACGCGGACCTGACAGTCGACGTTGTCGCCGAACGGGCCCCACGCGAGGAGTTTCCTTCTTATTCGGTGCCTCGCCTCGCTTCGAAGCCCCCATCGCGGGTGCCTGCTCGCCGTCCATCGATGCATGGAGCCAAAGGTCCCTCGCCGCCCTCAAGCCCCGGAACTACGTGCTCTCCCCCCCCCCCCCCCCAACCACCACCCGTCTTTGCCCCGTCCGGCTCTGCCAAGCTAGCGCGCCGCTCCCCCGACCCCGTCCAGAATGGGCGTCCGCGCGTGGCGCGGCTGGGACCGCCTGCACCCCGCCGTCGTTGCTCTGCAGCTCAAGAACACTGCCCGGCAGTGCTGGCACATGGGCTTCACCTCGTTCGGCGGCCCGCCGGTCCACTTCAAGATCGTGAGCCCCCTCCCCGCTATGCCACAGTCGCGCGGCGTCGGGCGTCACCGAGTCTCGCGGGCGGGCCTGTGACGTGCTTACGCTTACAACACGTGAATAGTTCCACGACAAGTTCGTCGAGAAACTCGGCTGGATAGACGAGCAGATTGTGAGTTCCCCGCCTTCGCCACGCCTTCACCAGCTAACACCGGTCCAGTACCAGGAGCTCTTCAGTGTCACGCAGGCATGCTCCGGCCCCGGTAGCACAAAGATGCTCTATTGCATCAACCTGATCCACGATGGCTTCCCCGCCGCCGTCTTCGGCTTCATTCTCTGGAGGTATCCACCTGCCCACCCCGGCCCTACCCGCGTGCGCCGCTGACACCTCCAGCCTCCCCGGCGCCCTCGTAATGTACGGCCTCTCCGTCGGCGTCTCCAACATCGGCGACTCGCTCCCGCGCCCCGTCTACGCCCTCCTCTCCGGCCTCAATGCCGCCACCGTCGGCATCATCGCCCTCGCTGCCGTCCAGCTCTCCGAGCGCGCCATCACCGACCGCCTCACGCGCCTCCTCGTCTTCTTCGGCGCCTGCGCGGGGATGCTGTATAATGCCCTCTGGTACTTCCCCGTCCTGATGGCTGCGAGCGGGGTGTGTACCGTTGTCTATGATTTCCGATGGCTGCACCCCGCTGTGGGGGCCGTCGCAACGTTTGCCAGGGCGCCGTTTAGGAAGAGGAAGGGACCGCCGCCGGAGGCGCGGGAGGATGGGGCCGTGGAGAGCGTCGAGCTCGAGAACCAAGGGCGCAGCACGGCCGTCGCTGGACCCTCGACGGGCCCCGACACGGCGTCCCAGCGCCCCAAGCCCGAACGCGACCCCGGATCCTCCCTCCCCACCACCGAACAGCCTGCCCCGACACCCCCCTCTCCCCGCATCGTCCCCGCCGACCGCCGCCTCGACTTCACCTGGAAGTTCGGCCTCACCCTAGTCCTCTTCTTCCTCGCAACCTTCACCGCCATCATGGCCGTCCGCGGCGCGGCCCAGGACAAGCCACCCCTCTACGACGTCTTTGCAAACTTCTACCTCGCCGGGACCATCATCTTTGGCGGAGGGCCCGTCGTCATCCCGCTTCTCCGCGAGTACGTCGTCTCAGAGGGGTGGGTTTCGGCCCGGGACTTCCTGATCGGGGTCGCGGTCATACAGTCCCTCCCCGGCCCCAACTTCAACTTCGCGGTCTACCTGGGGAGCCTCGCGGCCATGCAGCTAGGCCACCACCCCGCCGCCGGGGCGTTCCTGGGCTTCCTCGGCCTCTTCACGCCGGGGCTGATAATCGTCCACGGCACAATGGGGATCTGGGGCTCCATCCGCGGCCTCCGCGGCGTAAAGTCCGCGATAAGGGGCGTCAACGCCGCGGCCGTGGGCCTGATTTACACTGCGGTGTACAGGCTCTGGCAGATTGGGTTCATCGACGAGGGGTTCCAGCAGGGGAGCAGCCTTGCGAACGACCCGTGGTGGGTGGTGGTTACGGCGACGAGTTACGTTGGGGGGTACTGGTTCGGGGTCAGTCCGCCGGTTGCAATCGTCGTTGGGGCGGCGCTGGGGATGGTGAGGTATGGGGTTGTGACGGCGTAGGTGTAGTCGTGAGGCTGGCGGTCTCGGATGAATGGACTGATAGCGAACCCAATGTCGTGTTGATGTAGCAAGCCAGCCTGAAGGAAGTGGCTACGAGTCTCAGCCCGAATGCCTAGCCCAGCCAAAGCACAGGTGCCTTCGTAGTGATCTCGTAAGTACTGCCGCGGTCCTCCGGAGAAGAGCATACACGAGGAGTCTATCGAGCAAGAGTATTCACCCTATCCATGCTTCATATACCATGTGCAAAAAGAATGACACGTAACCCTGCAAACCATACCCAAGACAAACCCAACAACAGTCAAGCACACCCCATCATGACCCCTTACCACGCCGAGAAAAGAGACTGGCCCACCGACCAAAGCCACCAAAGCTTCGTCAACCACTCCCTCCCGAACCCCCCGAACCCCCAACCACTCTTCTTCTTCTCCCCATACGCCTGCGACAATTCCCACCAAGCCCGCATAAGCGCCATGCCCGAGTTCTGCGTCTCGACCGTCCTCCCCCTCCCGCGCTTGTTCGGGTCCTTCCTCGACTTGTTCCCCCGCGACACCCGCTGCTGGTCGCCTTCCTCGCCGTGGTACGACGGCGCCGAGTCGTGCCCACCGCGCTCCTCTTCCACGCCGGCAAGCGGGACCCGGGCGCCGGGCTCCGCCCACACGCCGTCGTCCGGGATGCCATAGTTGCGGTAGTCGCTCCAGCCCGGGCGGCGGTACTCCATCTCGTCAGGGTCCCCCCACACCTCGGCGGCGTCCCCGTACATCGCGGCGCCCCACCACTCCCCAAAGACGCCCCTCTCATCGCGGACCGTCAGCGCCGCCTCGGCGTTATACGCGATCCACGGGAGATAGGATTTGCACGCCTTGGCGTGCGCCGCCGCGACGACGCCAAAGGCGTCATCGTCGACATCCTCCTGGGTCTTGGCGATGGGCATGCAGAAGTAGTTGAGGTGGTGGAAGTAGATGCCCTTGAACGTCTGGCCGTTCTGCGAGCACTTGCCCGTGGCGTCGCACCGCTCCTCCAGGATGCCCACTCGCCCGATCCCTCGCCACGGCGGGAGCCTGCCCGGTTCGATCTCGTCTACGGGGGCGTCACGCTCCAGATCCCACCCCGTAGCGCGGATGACGTTCTGGATAAGCTGGTGGCCGTCGCGCAGAAAGTCGGGGCTCCCCGTCGCCTCCCACAGCCCGCGCTGACCCGTGAGCAGCACGCCCTGGTTGTACGTGTACACCGACTCCTCTCGCTCGTCGCACTCTGTGTTGTTGGCGGGCGTGCGCGAGATGTGCCACCCGTCCACGAAGAGGCCCGCGGAGTTGGTCATGTTGATGTTCATCAGCCAGTCGTAGCCCTTTAGCGCGCTCTCGAGGTGCGTCAGGTTGCGCGCCTCGCGGCCGTTGGAGTAGGGCGACTGAATGCCGTCGCCCGGGTAGTCGAGGTACATCCTGGCGGACGCGGCGATCCAGAGCTGGTTGGTGATGGCGTTCTTGTACACGAGGAGGTGCGGGGTCCACCGCATGCCGCCGCCGCAGAGCGTCTCACCCCAGCCTTCAGTCGCGAGCTCCCAGAAGACGCGGGCCCGGTGCGCGAAAGGCTCCATCCAGTCGTTCCCGTGCCACGGGCGGCTGATTAGCGCATCGCCGAGGCTAGGCTCCGCGGAACGGTGCTGTGCAGCGTGCCGCTGCATGACCTTGTCGTCTCGCGGGTAGCGCAGGGCCGAGTGCGCCTTGATGAAGTTGGTCGACTCCAGCCAGCCGAGGACGACCCAGAGGATGTCGTCGTAGGCCTGCTATAGGTAAGCGCGCCGGACGCGGCAATTACAACGCCTGTGTTCGCGGATGGCATACCTGGTCACGGAGAGCCATGTAATGCTGGCCAAAGTAGAAGCCCACGATCTGCGTGAAATACGAGTCTACCATGTTCCAGATCATGCTCCCTTCGACGCCGTCCGCGTAGGACGGGTCCAGGGCCTTGGACAGCGTGTCCGTCATGCCCGAGAAGGCCGTGTGGACGAAGGCCGAGGTCCAATCGTTGGTGCTCGGCCAGTAGCCACTATAGTGCTCCCAGAACTCGCGCTGCATGACGGCCAGGGAGCTGTACGCGAGCTCCAGGGCAGTCGTGTCAAAGACGTAGGACCGGCTGTGTGAGGCGCTGACGCCATTGTCGACGAAGGCGGTTGGGATGTCGGGTTGGCAGTTATGCCGGTCGAATACGGGCTCCTTGAAGATGGAGCAGTAGCCGGCTTTGGGGCTCTGGGCCAGGGCGCTCGAGCGACCGAGCCAGAGGGGGAGGAGATAGAACAACAGAGATGATCTCATGGCGGCTAAACGGACTGAGAATGAGCAACTGGAGATGCAGGGAGAATGGTGCTGTTCGTTATGTCGTTACTGGGCGGTCATGGCTCTCGTCACCATGGAGTCTCGGTGAAGCTGGTCCGCCGATCGAATGCTTCGCGGACGGCGCAGTTCCTACGGACACACCGACCGTACAGCTTGGTCTAGATGGGCGCAATGAGATGAAGCAAAAGCGAACGGCCCGCTCCCGTCTACGTCCCTAGGGCGAGGTGAAGCGTCCCGGATGGCACAAGGACGCAAAGACGCGGGAGTCTGGGGAGGGGGATGCTATAAGTAGAAATGCTTCGAGGGGTCCATCTGAGGGGCGAGCTTCACATTGGATAACGCCGCCACGTGCGAGGGAGGGCGGGAAAGTTTAAACGGGAAGGAGCGCAGGGGCGTCAAGTTCACGCACGTTCCTTCTCTTACACACCACCCAAGGTGTCGGACCGCGCGGGGCATCTCCACCACCCCCCTCCACTTGCGGCTTGAGGCCCCGGGCGCTTTGTTACAGTGGACCCACGGGAGGCGGGCATGCGCTCTCACTTGCGGAATCAGGCCTGGAAACCAGTCAGTGCGAGCTATCCCATGCCCGTCGCGCCGACTGGGTTCTGAGCGGACGCTTGTCGGTGGCTTGGGTGGTTCGCTCTCGAAGCTAGCGCTGCCCCTCCCGCCGCTCCTTGATCATACCCCGCATTCGAGACGTCATCCTATCGGAGCAGGGAGAACCCGATCCGGCCAATCGCTGCAACCCCCCCTTGATCCGGAGGAGTTCGCTCGCGGCAGAGGTGGTGTGGCAGGGGCGGCGGCTGATCCGATCTTGCAGGGAAAGGGTCCGAGTGACCCCAGCATGGCCGCGAGATGGTGCTACGCCGGGACCTTGCCATTGACGACGACTTCTCTGAGACGTGCTGTGTTGCCGGGAGGCATACATACTATATCAGGTCGCACCAGCGTGTGCCTTCTATGTTGGGCTACCCAGGGCGATATCCCCGCTGCTCTGGATTCGAGCCTTGTACTCCCACTTCTTCCTCCGCGTGAGTGAGCTCTGGTTGAGCTCCGGGCGGCGAGCAATGTCCTGGGCCCCGGTGCTTCGGCGCTCGTCACACCCCCAGATGAGCGCGTGAGCTGAAGAGACCAGCCGCTGTCACATGGCACAGCGCGGCAGCCACCTGGCACAGTGTACGGAGTACGTCCAGCCTACCGGGTAGCGCAGACTCGACGGGCTGCCCCAAGTTCCCGCTAGCACCACAGGCCTGCCCCACAGGGCCGCACTGGGTTTGTTTACTTTCCACCCCGAACCAGACCACCCAAAAAACACACGACAAACACCATCCCTCGACTAACCTCGCGATCCCCATCCAGCCTCCCGTGCCATTTCCACCACAACAATTACACGCGTCAACCCAGCAATCAGCCCCTCAATATTAAAACAAGAGCCTATGCCCAGCCATCAGGGAGGCCCCTAAACATCAGATCACCGCGTCCGCTCGTCGCGGGTGCCAGGGAACGCGACCTACCAACATCAACACCTTGAACTCCCACAAACTCCCCGCCGCGCCAGACGCGTCGCGGCGCCGCACACCATGGATACCGACGTAGCTACTCGATATCGATCCCGCATCCTTAGAGAAATGAACGCCAACCGCGACAATCCCTTCAACTCCCCCCCCTCGTCCACCGGCTCCCACGGCACCGTCAGCCCGACCCTCACCTCGGTGATCTCTGACGTCGAGGGCGAGTCTACCCGGAAGCTCAACGCCGACATCGCTCGCGTTACCGGCAAGAAGTTCCAGGTGAACTGGGAGGCCGCGCACCGCAAGTGGCCCGAATTCTACGACCTGCCCTCGGCGCGCAAGGAGAAACCGACCTCGGTCTTCGCTGCGCGGTTTGACGACGACTCCACGCAGGACCCGTGGCTCGGCTCCGCTAGGACGCGCGCCCAGATGCAGCCGAGCGTGCAGAACGAGTCTGACACATCCACCGCCCTGTCTGGCAAGGAGAACTTCCAGTCGCCATCTCTCCGCCTCCCCCAGCTGCACAAGGAGAGCCCTCTTGACCGGGCCAAGTCCAGGAGCCCCTCTCACCGCCAATCCCGCGGAAATTCCCCGCCGCGCAGGACGTCGGCGAGCGAAATGCTTAACAAGCTGCGCGCCGCGTCCGGCAGCCCCGGCGCGGCGAGGCCGGCGTCGAGGCAGGGGCACTCGTTTGACGACGCGATAAACTCGTCCCCTACGCTTAAGAGCTCCACGGACCAGCCGCCGCCCGAGGGTAGCCCGCGCCACAACGAGACTACGGCACGGTCGTTCTGCCTGCCTGACATATCATACCTCGGCGACTTTGTCTCTGGCTCCCTGCGGTTTAACGGCAGAATAAAGAATGGCGTGCCGATTCTTGTCAAGCACGGCCGCGTCGTGGACCTCGCGAAGCAGCCGATCAGCGAGCACGCCGAGGTGGACGGACTAGAGGTCCCAGAGGATGAGGAGAAGATCTTTGTGTCGATGGATATGATCCGCGACGAGATAATCGCGCTTCAGGACCACCACGACGGCGTCGAGAAGTATGCCGAGAAGCTGCAGACCGAGGTTGAGCAACTTCAGTCGCAGGTGAAGAAACTGCAATCACGGAGGTCCGTCGATAGTGGGTTCGCTTCCGGCGGCGGCGAGCCTGATGGCTCCATGTATGAGCAGCTCCTGTCCGAGAAGAAGGGTAAGTGCCGTTTCATTAGAATTGCCTGAATCTGTTGATCAAACTGGTCTGACCTTGCGACAGGGCTCGAGAACAAGGTGGCCGAGCTGCAGCGCCTACTGGACGACGCCAACCGCAGGCTTAACGACGAAGGGACCAATAACGATACCCTGTCCGTGGAGCGCGACCGCGCCGTGAAGAAGCTGCAGGAGGCGTGCCACAACATCGGTGACCTCATGGACAAGCTGGACCTCCGGGACCGGCAGCTCCAGGACACGCAGAGGCAGCTAGACGCCACTCTGCAGTCCAAGGACGTCAGCACCGACCTCCGCGCCGAGATGAACACCTTGAAGCACGCCCACGACGGCGCCCTCCGCGAGGCTGAGTCCCTCAAGGAAACGGTGCGGAAGCTCCGCGAGGAGCAGAAGTCGCAGAACGAGGAGGTCGAGTCGCTGCGCGCCGACAACACCTCTCTCCGTCGCGAGCAGGAGTCGCTGCTGAGTGACAACCGGTCGCTGCGCACCAACGCCCGCAACCTGATGAGTGAGATTGAGATCCTCCGCAAGTCGACCGATAATGGAGAGATCGACATGCACTCGGTGAAGGAGGACCTCGAGAAGCTGCAGCTGGCGGTAAAGACTCTCGAGCAGGAGAAGGCGACGTTCAAGGAAGACAACGACAGCCTTGTCCGGCACAACGAGAAGTACTTCAACGAGAACAAGATCCTCCGGCGGGAGAACTCGGGTTTCGAGCGGAGCCTTCACGATCTGCATGACGAGAACATTCAGCTGAGAGAGGAGGTGGAATTCCTCAAGCAGCAGCTCGACCACGTGCGCCCGGTCGGCCGGGACGACGACTTCAGCGAGCGCTTCACGCGGGGCGAGGGCGACGAGAACATGACGTCGGGCTTCATCATCCCGGACATCACGCTCGCTCGCAAGGAGGCGGCCGAGCAGGGCAACACCGAGACGGACGTTGTGCCCCCTGCGGATGTGACGCAGACCGAGGAGTTCACCTCGGAGCAGGACAAGTCGGTGGACGTGCGCGAGACGATTGAGAAGGACGACAGCCTGGTGGTCCGGGAGATGGACGGGAGGGGCAAGAAGAAGAGGTCGGGGCGCGATGCGTCGCAGAAGGTGGCGTTCTCGGTGCCGGAGAAGGAGAACAGGACAAAGCCTAACGTCGCGGCGAAGAGACGGAGTGCGGCGAGGGAGAGCAGCAGGGATGACTTTGCGGGCCCCATTGACTTTACGCTTGACGAGAGTACGGGGTACCAGACTACTGAGCCGACAACGACGCAGACCCAGACCCAGACCCAGACCCAGACTCAGACGCAGTCGATGGCGTTGAACACGACGCAGACGCAGACGCAGACTGGGCACCCCACCAAGTCGCGGACCAAGCACGCCGCTAACACCAGCGGGCAGAGGACCTCCTCGCGGGCGGGTCACCGCTCCACCCCCGCCCCCGCCCCCTCGTCGCGCGCGGACAACGCAACAGGGACGGTCACGGGCGCCACGTCGCGCAGCGCGTGCCCCGCGCTCTCGGACCGCGCACGCCGCGTCCTCGACGAGCTGTGCGACCACAGCTGCCGGAACTGCGTCGTGTGCAGCCGCATCGTGGGGCACAAAGGGACCATCTCGGCGCCTGAGATGGCGGAGGGGAAGAAGAAGGTTACGGTGCAGAGGCCCGTCCCCGTTAGTGAGCGGCCCGCCGTGTCGGAGGACCCTACGGTCCGGCCGTCTGTCCCGCCCGGGCGGGCGCTAGCGGTCGTCATCAAGGGGCTGGAGGACGAGGCGGCGCATCTGAGCATGAGGCTCGCGGCGCTGCAGGCCGAGTACAACGGTTCCGACGCGTCGCTGGACAAGAAGGGGCGGAGGGCACTGGCGGGCGGGATCCAGGAGGTGCTGAGGGCGCTGGAGGCGAAGAAGGACCAGGTCTACGGGCTGTACGACGTGCTGGAGGGGCAGAGGGTCGCGGGGCAGGGGATGAGCGAGGAGGAGCTTGAGCTTACGGTTTTCAGCATCGCGGGGGTGTCGGTTAGGGATGTCAGTGTTACGGACCAGGGGACGTGGAACGGGATTGACGGGTAGGGCGAGAGGACGGAGTGCAGCGTGAGATTGTCTTGGGTTTCCCTTGTTTGGGTCTGCATGGGGTTGGCGCCGGGTATTCTCTTTTTCTGGTCCTCGGGCTTGTTTCTGAAGGTTCTGGGGTTCTCTGGGGTGTGTTTTTATTTTTTTCTGGGATTGGCCTAAGCCTCTGGGTTGGGGCTGGGCTGGTGTATCATTTCCAGCTGGAATTGAATCTTGATCATCATCTTGTTCACATGTCCTGGTTTCTGAGCTTGGGCTGATGCTTGGTCATTTTTCGGGGAGGGACGTGAGGCGAGGAGCGTAGGCCTTGATTCATGAGAGGATGACGGGCCGGGGAGCGGCTGGGTGCGCTGTTGGCTGCTGCATTAACCACTCCTGGTCTCGAGGGGCAAGTTTGGATATATCTTGGACATGCCATGACCAGGATCTAACCGTCTCCACACCATGTTTCTAAAGAAGGAAGAAAAAAAGCGTCATGTTGTCCAGGTACCGGGTAAGGAATACCGCCTGCAGTCGCGCCCGCGGCATCTCCAGGATCTCTCGGCATCACCGCCCCTCACAAGCTCCGCCTCAACAGCGCCTTCTCCGTCTGGTTGTCGTCGAGGATCTTGCCCAGCGGCACGTGGATCTCCCTGTCCGGCTCGTTCCGCAGCTCCTGCCACGAGCGCCAGACCCACTCCTCGCCCTCCACCGCCGGCTTGACCTGGAGCGGCGTTAGCCTTGGATCCCGTTTCCCCCCCCCCCCCAAAAGAAGAATAACCCGCACAGGCAAGTTGGGAGGAAGGGGCCAAGTGAGAGGAGGGCAGACGAACCTGCACCTCGTCGGCGTCGTCCTTGAGGTCACACAGCACAAAGATGGTGACAATGTGCTTCTCGGTGCCGCCAGCGTGCCATACGTCGCCCACCACGGCGACGACGGACCGCGCGGTTACCTCCAGCCCGGTCTCGCGGCGGACGCAGCGGGCCGCGCAGGGGGGGAAGTCCTCGCCGTACTCGAGGGGGCCGCCTGGTGTTTCGAAGCAGCCTGCTCCGCGTGAGTCGCGGTGCCGGGGGGTGGGCGTGTAAGTCAGGGTGTGAGGGGCGCTGGGGGAGAGAAGAGGGATGAGGGGACAAGGGCGGAAGGACGTGGGAATTGGCGCCTTTTTTTATTTTCTTTTTTTTTGCCGGGGGGGGGCCGGGGGTTCTCACCCTTGTTGAGTGTCCCCGGGCGCTTTGCGACGAGGAACTTGTCCTTTGCGCGGTTGTGAACGAGGGCGGAGACGAGGACGTCGGGGTTGTGCCCCGTCGGCTCCATGTCCAGATGCTCTGCCATGATGCCTTGAACTTCAAGATGAGGTTCCGAGTAACAAACTGAGCAGACACATGTAATCTTGGCAAAGGATATCGTATGTTGAAACGGAGATGTTCTATAGATATTAGGTTGGGAGTCCCATGTTGACATCATGACGTCCTAGCTTGTTTCCCGGTATGCCGCCTCGCTTACACCGGGCTCCTCCTCCGTTTGGTCAGTTCTAAGTGAGAGCCCGATGTTTTTTTCCCCGTCGCCGAATTTTCTATTTTTATCCCCGATATCCCCTCTTGTATAAAAAACAAAATCCCGGGACTCCAACACCGAAAACGAACCAAAATCGTACAAAGAACCCCCCCCTCCTTCTCTCCCTCGCCATCTCAACACTAAACAATAACAGAGAAAGAAGAGCTTTTTTTCTCCTATTTCCCCTTGCCCTGCAAGTCACCAGTAGTAAACACGGAGAACTTGACTCTCCCCAGACTCACCCCCTGCAACACCAGGTAATCGGCCATCTCAACCATGAACTGCTCCGGCCCGCAGATGTAGTACTCCGCCGCGCCGTTGCTCAAGTGCAGGTCCTCGGCACTGACGGCCGCGAGGTCCATCCGCGCGTCGTACCCGTGGTCCACGCCGACGAGCCCCATCTCCGCGAGCCGCGACCTGAAGATGTTGAGCGAGACGTTGGGGTGCCGGTCGTGGATGTCGCGGACGTGCTCCTCGAAGGGCATCTCCCTCTGCGAGCCGTGGATGAAGGACACGGGCCTGCCGGGCTGCGTCTCGACCACGGAATTGAGCATGGAGACCATTGGCGTGACGCCCACGCCCGCCGAGATGAGGACGAGCGGCATGCTGGGCGCGGCGTGCTCGTCGAGGAAGATCTCGCCGGCGGGGTGCGACACCTCGAGCTCGTCGCCCACCGTCTTCTCGTCCACCAGCATCCCCGAGACGACGCCCGGGTTGACGCTCATCACGACGCCCGCCTTCTTCACCTGCGTCCCGCGGTCCCTCTTGACCGTGATGCGGTAGTACTCGGGCCGCGGCGCGTCGCTGAGCGCGTACTGCCTCGGCTGCGTGCACCCCATGGACCTGACGTCGAAGCGCACAGAGACATACTGCCCCGGCATGAACGAGGGGAGCGGCTTCCCGTCAACGGGCACCATGTAGAACGAGTACATGTCGTCCGCCTCCCGCGTCTTCTTGACGATCCTGAACTTCCGCCAGCCCTTCCACGCGGGGTCAAAGGCGCGGTACATCTGGTCCTCGCGCCCGATCAGCATCCTCGCCAGGACCCAGTACGCCTTTGTCCACGCGACCCGCACCTCCTCCGTCATCGCCGGGCCGAGGACCTCCCCGAACGCGTCGATGAGGTACTTGGCGACGATTTCGTAGTGGCCCGGGCGGATGCCGAGGGAGCAGTGCTTGTGGCAGGTGCGCTCGAGGCGGGCGGTGAGGGAGGAGATGTCGTGGAGGTTGGAGGCGAAGTGGAGCATGGTCGCGGTGAGGGCGCGGGGCTGGCGGCCGTTGGCGAGGTTGACGTCGTTGAAGATGGATTGGAGGGAGGGGTTCGCGGTGAGCATGTTGCGGTAGAAGGTCGTGGCGATCTGCTCGCCGTGCTGCTTCAGGGCGGGGATGGTGGCGCGGACTTGCCGGGACTGCTGGTAGGAGAGGGCCATTGTAGTGGTGGGTGGGTGGGTGGGTGTAAGTGTGGGTGTGTAGGTGTGCAAGTGCGGGCTGGGTGGCCCCGGAGAGCGTCGGCCCGGTTCGTGGAGTGTGGTGTAGCGACTGTCGCGGTGGAGGCGTGGGAGTAGCCCCGAGGTAGGTCGAGGTCAAGTGTTGAAAGTAACCAATGTTGTTGTAGTAGAAGAGAAGCACGCCGAGCTCCGAGTGCTGTTTGTGTAAAAGTCCACAAGAAAACGGTGCGTTCAGACGAGAGAGCAGGGGCACGCGATGCAACCGGCGAGGAGCCCCCAGTCTTATACCCGCATACAAACTCAAATGACGCGAAAACCATGGATGACGAACTAATAAGAAGAGTGGTATCCACAGGCACAGCAAGGCCCAGAACAACGAAGCTAATAGCACCGAGCAGTACGTATCCTGCGGCCCCAGCATCATCCGGTTATCTCACCCGCCAAAGCATCCTCGGTCCAGACGCGCCGCAGCTTTTCTCTCTCTCTCGCTCTCGTCCCGGATCCACCGTATCCGAGGGTGGAGGTAGCCGCGCAGTAATTAAGATGAAAAGCCACGGCCAACCCCAGTCGCATTGTTACTCGTCCCCCGGATCCCGAAAGGGGGCATAGCGCAGGGAGGCAAGGCGGAGGCGCAACAACGGACCAAACGGAGGCTAGCGGTGATGTTACGGGCCGTGGGTCCCTCCGTTGGCAAACTTTGAGTACATACATGTACGGGCGAGTGGCTTCCTCTTGTTCAGGTGCTGTGGGGGGCCATCGAACGTGGAATGCGCGTTGGTCCCATGCCAGTATTCGGCCATAATATGTGACGTCTCGCAATGAAACCCGCCGTTTCAGACGAGTAGGGTCATCGGAACGGCAGCTACTCGGCATGCAAGTCGCGTGAAGAGAGAAATAAAAAAAAAAAAAAAAAAAAAAAAAAAAAACAACGCTCTCCCCACCTACACCCGCAAACCTGGACTCATAGACGGAAACAACATCATCACGCGTGGACTTCCCCTAGGTAGACTAGCCCGTGCGGCCGGCGACACCCGGGACCCACAGAGCCCAGAGTGGGGCGGAACGATTTTTTTTTTCTGGTTCTTCTGGAACGTGAGCTGGGGTCTGGGCGTTTTGGGATATTGGCGAGGTGGGAATTGCGGTTTTGCCTCTAGCGTGGAATACCGGGCGTGTGGGGACGCAATCGTACGATTCGGAGCGGTGGGGGCGAAGTTTGGGACGTTTGAGACCGGGGTCCAGAGGCGTGGAGATATGGGAGGTTTCGGATGGGGACAGGGACTTGTGAGGTGTATCATCAGGCAGGTACGAGGTACGAGTACGCGCTGCTATCGCTTATTCAGCATACCGAGACTCTCAAGGCCCGAGGCGAAGCGTATCCATATCACGGCGTCACTCGGTATACGCGAGTCCGGTAGAAGCTCCCGGAGGGCTCCGACGGCCGGGGGAGCATCGCGTCCGGCCGCACACTTGCACACACTCGTCTCGGTGGCCTTACCAAGACAGCAACAATCCCCGACCCGTCTTTCCCTCCCCCCCTTCGAATGCCGGAACGGGCTGACGTCGCAGCGCGTCCGGCAGTCGACACGCCCGTCCTGCATCGGATGAGATCCCGCGCGACGTGCTTGGCGGCACCGTTTCTTGGCAGGCACGTCAGTTCACCGGAACGGGCAAGTACAGCAGTACTTTCCTTTTTTTTACCCGTTCTAGACCTCCATTGGCGCTCCGCCGAGAGAATCAGTCCAACCCAAAAAAAAAAAAAAAAAAAAAAAAAAAAAAGAGGAAGCAAAAAGGGCCAAAGGGGAGGAATAGCCGCGACTTGGAGGCTTGGGGGTCCCTTGCATTCTGCTCGACCCATACTCGCATTCGGCGGACCGCGTCGTCGACAATCATCTGCGGGCGAGGGATTGCCCGTCCTGTCGGGTGATGGCGCCGGGGTCATGTAGATCATTGTGGCCCGGGGAAGAAGGGGCCCTTGACCCGAAGAGCGACGGGGGAGGGGCCCAAGGGACGAGCGCGCCCGCCCGGGCTCGTGATCTGCGGTCTGCTTCCGCTGTGGGCTATGTCTACGCTAGAGGCATGTCGGGCTCGGGGGCGGGAGCTAGAAGGAGAAGGTCGGCGCGGGGGACCTTGTACAAGCATGGCAGGTGGGCGATTGACGCGCCTTGTTCATGCTGTGCGGGAAACCAAGGGTGTAAGCGGGCGGGAAGGGGATCAGCAGGGGCCCCCACGCAAAACGTGCGAGCCACGTTTTCCCGCGAGACACGATCCTTCGAACGCAGTTTTGTCTCATCCCGCCCCGGGATATTCTTTTCCTGCCGCGCCACAATCGCGTGTCTCGCAACCGCCCGGTACCAGCACCCTTCTCGGCACGAGCACGCCCCTGCTCGGCAGTGCCGCGCCCCTCAATACAAGCACGCGAGCGGACAACGCCCCGAGTCATGGACCACGGAACGCGCCGTCAGAGAAAAATCGGATATTATAGCGCCCAAGAATCGAACCATGTCCCAAGACGCCCCACGGCGGAACCGGGGCGGGGGGGGGGGATACGGGAAATGGCGCCAAGCGACGGTGGGGGTCTCTCCCGCTGTAACCTTGCAACGAACTGAGCCGCCCGAGGGCGGCTCAGAAGCTTTCCTGCCGCATCGCCCTGCCGTTCTCCATCGCCTTGTCCGTTATGCGGCTGATCTACTGGCGTGGGAGGCATTGACGCGGAGCACCACATGTGAGGCGAGGCGACCGAGGGCCCCGGGAGGCGCGGGAGCGCCGCTCCTGCCGAGTGATTAATTGCCCCAATGCTAAACGAGAGAGTCCACAGGGCAGGCAGGGGGCCCTGTCGATTCATCTCCACACGCCGCGTGTTTGCCTGCGCCTTCACCGTTTCCACCGTTCAGTTGAGTCGGCACCCGTACATACCGAGTACGACGCATGCAGGAAACCGGTTCTTTTTCGTCCAACTTTCTTTTCGTGTTTGGTCACCTAATATCGGAGATAAGGCCAGAGGGCGTCTAGGGCGATGTCACGGGTTACCCGGGGGAAGGGATCCCGAGCTGGGTTTCTCCAGCCACGGCACGTATGATGCTTGTTGCCGAGGCCCGCAGACTTCCATTGTCTCGTCTGGTGGGCATCCGCGAGCAGTTCCCAAGTCGGAACGCTTCGGGCAAACTACGAGAACACGTATCCGCAGACCTCGCGCGTGCCCGGAGGAACATGGACGCTGTGTGGCTCGCATGGGGGTGAAAAGGCCCGAGGTCTGCGTGACTTAGAGAGGCCAGGTCGGACCAGCCCACCGCTGGTACGCACACCGAGTACTACCCACCGACGCGTGACGCAGGACAGCGTGTCTGCACAGCCCTCGGCGGCGTGGTGTGATGCGCAGTCGCGGCCCCGACTCCCCGAAACGGCGTCGCGGCACGGGCCCCGGCGGGCTCGGAGTCGTCTCCGGGTGCGACCTTGCGTGCTTCATGGCCTGACTCCGTGGGCCTTGAAGGCCAGCGCCCTCGAATGCAGATATTCAACCGCGGCCTTTTCCTGAATGCTGGGGTGTCATCGGCGTTTCTGCTGGCCCATGTGACTGACAAGGCAGGCCGTGCAGCTGCGTCCCGGCTTCCGCTTGGGAGGAACTGCTGTGCACCGCTCACTTGCAGGTATCCTCACGTCGCAACCGGCTAAAACGAGACGGCCGACACCTCGGCTCAAGAGGGCAAGGGCTCCGTGGGGGAAGGCAATCCAGATAACTGCCAGGTTTTCTTGCTTTCCAGGAGGCTAGGCTCTCGGAGCCGGAGGATGCTTGGGCCCGGCCCGGCATGGTGTCGCGCTTCGGCACGGGTGCGGGTTCCCGGCCCGGCGTTCTGGAAGGCCCAGCACGGCGGTTATATTGTCGGGACTTTTTGTCTTTTTTCCCCTCCACCCCGAACCTGACGGCCGCGCATACAGTATTGAACTCATCTGGAAGGGGATTGGCGACGCTTTTACGTAGCTAGCCCACTGCAGCAGTGAAACCCTGGGTCAGAAGGACTCTACCTGGCTCACGGCGGTGGCAGTGGATGACTGAGCCTGACGGGTGAGCTTAGCCATGGTTGGACCCGTGCAGCGACACGCCGAGACTCGTGCCGGGTCCGGCCCCATAGTCCCATAGTGGTGATGACATGACGGAAACCGCGACTGCGGAGGGTGCTCGGCTCCCCCGGTCCCGCAAGGTGGTTGCATCATAAGATGCATGTCGTCATCGACCACGCTGCTGCTTACGAGAAGCTCCCGTACCGCCAACGCATTTCCCCCTCCCCCGCCTCCTTGGCTCGGGAGCTCGTAGCCTGCAGCGCCCCGCCCCCCTCTCCATGCAGTTCCTACGGGTATCGACGCCGTTCGTTGATTTCACGTCCAGCTCTGTTTGCGCTCTGCAGACCCCGCGCCAAACCTACCGCGACTTTTGGGGAAGCCACTCGCTCCCCTCACCACGATGGCCCTCCCGCCCAAGTTCGCGGCTCACCGCATGACCTTTGGCCAGCCCGTCTCCCACGACGAGGCCGTGCCTCCTACGCCGCACACCATTGAGATCTATCTCGACTACTGCGTACGTCTCTAACCCGCGGCCCCCCCCCCCACCCCTCCTCCCTCCCGGGGCCCCAGCTTCCCCGCGAATAAGAACGAGCCAAGGAGATGCTCACAAGCGACAGTGCCCCTTCTCCGCCAAGCTCTTCAACACCCTCGTCACGACCGTCGCCCCCCTGATCCGCTCCAACCCGGCCTGGGCCCCCCGCGTTGAGCTCATCTTCCGCCACCAGATCCAGCCCTGGCATCCGCAGTCCACCCTCATGCACGAGTCGGCCCTCGCCGTCAACGACGTCGCCCCGGGCAAGTTCTGGGCCTACAGCAAGGAGCTCTTCTCGCACGCCGAGGACTTCTTCGACGCCAACGTCGTCAGCGAGACGCGGAACGAGACGTACGCGCGACTTGTCAAGCTTGCGGGCGAGGTGGGGGTTGACGAGGGGGAGGTGCTGGAGAGGCTCAAGGTCTCGGATAAGCCGGTGGAGGGGGGGATCAATGCCGGGAACGGGGTTACGGCCCATGTCAAGACCGTGGTCAAGATGGCGAGGTTGACGGGGGTGCATGTTAGCCCGACGGTCATTCTGGATGGGGTTGTGGCGGGGGAGGTTAGCTCTAGCTGGGGGGAGGCCGAGTGGAAGCAGTGGCTGACGAAGAGCATCGTCTGAATGGGAGAATGAGGCGCGAATCCCTTGGACTTTCCATAGCGATTCCACACATGCTGGGACACAGTTGAAGCCCAATGTACCGTCAGTACGCTGTAAAAGCACACACACACAGTACGGATAATCACTCGGTAGATCCGCGACAACGCGATGGTCCGTGCGCCTCGAAGAACCGCTGCATCTCGAACCTCACCTCAACCGACTTTTGTCGCGTCACCACCGCCCCAAGGCTCACGCAAGCCCTCGCCCCAGCGCTGAAAAAAAAAAAAAAAAGAAACAAGAAAAAATGTCGTGCTGCAGGATACTTCTCCAGAGGGCCCCTCACGCCCCGAAACACCCCCCGTCAACCCTCGCCAGGGGCTCCCTCCGGATCCGCCCCCTGGCGCCCACGCCCCGTCTAATCCGGAGCTTCACGGCGACGCGGCTGCGGCTCGGCAGCGGCTTGCCGCCGAGCCACCGGCCGGCGAGCAGGGAGCTGTATCCGGCGCCCGACAGGTCTAAGCGATATCGTATGTTTCGTCTCGGGAGCCCGTTCGGCGGCAGCATCTGACACTGGTAGTTTTCCCCGAGACGCTCGTCATCTATCATGCCGGCACGGGCAGGGTGCTCTACCTCGCCGTCCTCAAGCTCACCACCATTGTCCTGTCGGCGATATTCTGCGGCGTCCTGGTACCGGCGTATATATCAGATGAGAGGCCCTGGCTGGAATGCGCCGGCCGTGAGTTCTCCCCTCCCCCCCCCCCCCTTCATACACGCCTACGCACACCCATCTCCTGAGCCAACAACCAAACTAACAACCCCCAGTGGCCGCCTGCGGCATCATCCCCCTGACATTCGTAGCCTACACCACCGCCCCCTTCGTCTCCATGATCCACATGCACCTCCCGCCCCTGGCCCGCCACTCCCGCGAGTCCCTCTCCCGCTTCGTCCGCGCCCTCCCGCCCCAGACGCGGCTGCAGGCCACGACGCTAAGCCCCATCGCCAAGCCGCGCGTCAGCTACTTCACGCTCGGCGAGCTGTTCCCCGCGCGGCGGAGGTGGGGGATCGTGAATTACGCGCGGGACACGGCGTGGGAGGAGAAGGGGAGGAGGTGGTGGAATTTCAGGGCCGTCGGCGGGTTCAACGTGCAGGGGAGTAATAGGGGGGTCAAGGAGGGGTGGGTGTGGGATGCCGTCAAGGACAAGGTTGCGAAGAATGCGGCGGCGGGGCGTCCGTAGGGCGTGGTTGGTGTAGGACTACGTGTATCAAAAGACATTCCTGTTTGAACCATGCCGTCCAGCGGCCTGCGGTCACGGGGCACGCCTTCGTATCCGAAGCCGTTCCTGGTGCAGCATCCTCCGGTCGTGCCTTGTGCCACGATCGTCGGCTGGAAGGTCCAGCCCGCTCGAGATGCGCACCTTGGTCCGTTGTCCACTTCCGGGAGACGAACCCAGTCTTCTCCCAAATCGTTGATCCCGATTGCGCTGTCTGAGGGATTCGCAATGATGTTGCCAGGAGGATCATGGAGTAGTTTCCCTTGCCCTTTGCGTGGCAGATGACACTCCAGATAGCGAAGCCAAAGACGGTCGAGCGGACGCTCGTAGAGACGCTCCGACGTAACGCATCCCCGCGTTCGTGTGCGAGTCGACCTTTATCCGCACACCACAGGGAAGCGCCGCTCATTCTCCAGACTGCAGGCTTACCGCCGGGTTCGTAACCCTGGTGGGCTTGAGAGACGGAAAGCGGGCGTGGCCGTGCGGCAGGGGATGTGGTGGTGGCTCTGAAACGCCCATGGCCATCTTGCCGCAACGGATGGGCAGGTGCTCTGTCGAGTGATGTAAGTCTGGTCGCCGGAGAGCCAGGGATCATGGCCGATCTGCTGGAGCAACCCGCTCACAGGCTCGCCTCCGAAGCCACTGTCGTGTAATCGTGGCTGGGTAACGAGGTCTGCGGGCTTCAGGGTATGTTTGGCCCGGTAGACCTCGAGACAAAGGCCCCGGACCGCGCGGGGGGGAATTCCATCTTCTTGCGTTTGGGGAAAGGCCCCGATGAGCGTCGCTGCCTACTTGTAGGTGCAGCTCGTGCGTGACGCGCGGTAGTCTCAAGAGCCCGTGTACACTGCGAAGCCGGCATGTGTCCCCGGTGTTTGTAAGCGAGTCTTGGTTAGCAAGCGCTCTCCCGTGTAAGCGAAACAGTGCCGCTTCTGACAAGATGCCGGGGTTCGTACATGGTGGGGCCCTCGGGAAACGCGGGGCGCGCGGGATCATTATCAGCTTGTTTTGCTTCCCCTTGGCTTACCAGCACAGGATTGGCCGATAAACTTTCAGGGGTATGTTGGGTCGGCCCTCAGCACCGCCACTCCCGAGAGACGCCCAGGCCACCAAAACGGCCGAGGGACGACGCGAATCCGCACCTTCGCAACTCACGAATCCATCCCCCGCGCGCGCCGACAACCCAACCACTCCACGCCAGCCCGGCATCTCCCACGCTCGCCGGACCGACGACGCCGTCGCGCCGTCAACACAATTGCCGCACCAGGCCAGCGCAACATGCGCTAAACACCCGCGGAATCCCGCCAAATCCCGCGCCTCGACGTCCCGTCCAACCTCGCGAACCCTCCCCCGACGCCCCCGAGCCGCCCACCATGGGCGTAATCTCATATCTCCGCGCCGTCTACGACGTCGCGACACTCGACACGCGCTTCACGACGCCCTCGTCCGCGCCCTACAGGTCCGCTGCTGACGTGCGCGACGATCCCGCCCTCGTCAAGGACCATGGCGCCGCCGTACGGGCCTCGGCTACGCCGTCCAAGTGGAGGACGCTCGAGTACAAGTTCTACTTTGTGGTCCTCGTGTGGGCCATACCGAACATGTTCCGGATCGGATATAGCGTCTCCAATCGTACGGGCCGGCCCTCCCCGTCTCGGTCTAGGCGCCTTGTTGCCGGTGGCAGCTGACAGCCCTTTTTAGCTTCTGATCCTCGGTACACCAAGTACGCGTACGCGCTCTCGCCCGGCTGGATGTTCGGCCGCAAAATCGTAAGGACGGACGACCTCACCCAAGCGAACCACGCACGCGACAGCTGACGGACCTCGCTAGGACAACACCGACCCGCAGTACTACACCTTCCGGGCGAACCTCCCGTACATGACGGCCCTCCTCATCTTCCACCCCCTCGCCCGCAAGCTCTACAACGCCGTCTTCCCCGCGCAGCTTTCCCGCCACGAGAACAAGGGCGCCGCGAACCTCAGCCAGCGCGCCTCCTTCGACTTCGCCTTCGCGCTCCTCTTCCTCTCCGCGCTGCACGGCTTCTCCGTCTTCAAGGTCCTCCTGATCCTCTTCGTCAACTACAAGCTGGGCACCGCGCTGCCGCGGAACTATGTCCCGCTCGCGACGTGGGTTTTCAATATTGGCGTGCTGTTTGCGAACGACCTGTGCAATGGGTACCAGTACAGGGTCATTGCGAGCGCCATCTCGCCGCCGAGCCTCGAGGCGGGCGCCGCCGAGCCGCTGCTGGTCCAGTGGGGCGCGTGGCTCGATAGTTACGGTGGCATTCTGTCGCGGTGGCATATCATGTTCAACATGACGGTCCTGCGCCTCATTAGCTTCAACCTGGACAGGTACTGGGCCACGGGCTCGGCGCAGACGAGCGTTCTAGAGGTGAGCGCCCCCCCACCCCCCACCCCCCCCCCCCCCCGGGGGGGGGGGGCCGGGGGGACCCCCCGAACCCCCCAAAAAACCCCCACAATACGCCGACCGCCCCCCCCCCCCCCCCCCCCCCCCCCCCCCCCCCCCCCCCCCGCGCCCCCCCCCCCGCGCGCCGCGAAACACTGAGACACTTACAAGTCAGCTGAGCGGCCTGGCCACCCAGTCCGCCGTCCGAAAACAGACTGGGCGCCGCGGGGCTCCCGGAGCCGGGATTCAGCGACAGGCCCGACACATCGCCGTTGGGCGATATCGCAGCCGGGGTGGAACTGGAAATTGAGTTGACGCGAGCGTTGGTCGTCGTGGACGGCGGCTCGACCGAGGCGACGTGCCTGGCGACGGCGGCGTTTGCGGCTTGGAGCTGATGGATGTTCTTCCTAGATTGTGGGTCAAAATGCGTCAGTCCCGATCATGTTCCAATCTCATCTCATGAGCACTTCATGGAAATAACGCGGCAAAGGCGTGGGCGGTGTGCGAGTTGCGTCATGGGCCGAAAAAAGGTGTTCCCAATGAGGAAATCGCACGCCCGACCGCCGCTCGCCCGTGTCGGCCGCAAGGGGATCGGCTCTGCGCTCGGTCCCGTTTGTACCGACCTAGAATCGGCACGGGACACCGGGAGCGGCTGTGCAGCAAGGCGACGAGCACGGTGAAAGTGAGGTGAGGGATCGTTGAGGAATTGAAGGATTGCGGACGAATCCAACCGGAGAGGGGAAAAAAGACTCACTTTCGCCTGCGGCTCTCCTGCACGACACACTCGACGTTGTCCCATCTGCAGTTCCCACAGGGCGCGCCCTCGACAACATCACAGCGCACTTTCCGCGCGCGACACGAGACGCAGGCTCTCGCAGCGCGCCTCTTCGTGATCTTCCCCGGAGCGGACGGATCGGTAGTGCTCGCGCGCTTCTTGGGCGCTGCGGACGTCTGGGTGGCCGTCTTTGGCGGGTTTATCCTCGTCGCCGCCGGGGCTATAGTCTCCGGCTTGGCCGTCGCAGGCGCCAGGACCGGCGGAGTAGGAATTGGGGCCGGATTGCTTTGTGCCGACATTTTCGTTGTTGGAGACGGGGGAATCTGGAGTCGGTCTCGCTGGGGCAAACTTGGTGGTGGGCCTTTTTTTTTTTTTTTTTTTGGTGATGTGTATTTGATTTCCGGAGCCAGGGATAGCAGAGCTCAGTATAATGCAAGAAAGAATTAGGCTCCGCGCTGTGTGAGCTGAAGCAAGAGTGGAGATTGATCTGATATTCAAAAGGCGTCTTTGTTACGGCGACATCGAAGTGATAGCGAGGTGTAACCCTTTTTGCGTGGGTTTTGATCTGGAGCTATAGTAGCACCTGTTTGGACTTTTACTTCCCATGGAAGCTTCAACGCCGGATTGTTCAGAGAGGAGTGTTTGCCGAACCGGGAGCATTGGACGGAGCGGCAGAGGTAGGACGGGCTATACGGCGAGTATAGACTTGAGGAGGACGGCTATACAGCGGCGAGTATAGGATGCCCGTGAAGGGAGGATCACGAGGACGCCAAGGGTAGGACGTGATAAGGGATGATGATGACGATGGCCTCAGCAACGATGTCTAGACATTAACACTGGACGAGAGGTTCTAGAATGGAGATCGGTGATAGGAGGAAGGGGATCGTGAGCCATGACCAAGCGAGTCAAAGCAGAATCCAAAAGGAGTCAAGGACACATCGGTGGGATGGGTGGGGGAGGGGAGCTTCGTTATTATACTCCGACGAGAGAATCTGGAGTAAACTGTCCCCCGGCGAGAACCGTCTCCACCATCTTCCCACACGCCCCCCCCTAGCAGTACCCACATGCATGTCATTCATGTGGCTCAGCGCCACCAAGGATAGCATCACAAAACGGAAAGTCTTGGGATAGAGCTAGGGTGCCTCGGGAGCCAACTTCGGCAGGTACGTACTTTCCTGAGTGGCAGCACAGAGGAGAACGGCCGCGCATTTTGCGACGCTAGGCTCCGCGGCTGGCCGCCGGATCGAGCAGGTAAAAATGGGTCCGGGGAGGACCTGCCTCGAAACGTCGTCGTCACCAGGCACGGTCCGTGTCGCAGGTAGTTGTACATGCTTTCTACATGACTCGAATCGATGAGATTGAAGACAATGCGATGACATCCATATGAGTGCAAGGAACAAGCTCTTGATGGACATCTATAGCACGAGCTGAGCTCCGAGATTCTGCTACAATTCGCCCGGATTTTGTTGAGTCTTTTCTAGTCATTTGGCAGCCGCATCGCGCTCATTCTTGCATCGAAAGGCGGTCGTGGTTCTCGGAATAGTGGCGCTTCTCGTACCTCGAGGTATCGCGCCATTGGCCCACCGGCGGCACCTTCCTGCGTGAAGACATTTTCAGTCGCGCCTTCCGTATCTTTCGCCAACATTCCGCCAGTGATGTATTTGTCCTGCATCCGATGATTTCCCTCTCGCTTCGTCGTCTATTACTGCCGTCTCGATCCAGTGATGACCATACTGAACACCAACAATCCCGTCACATCCCGCTGATCGCTGAATCGCACCTCGAAGCCGCGGCTCACCCGTGTGTCCACATAAAAATGATGGGGCAAAGTGGGCCCTTATTTGATGGTAAAGCCCTCCGACGGAACCGAAGCCGGGATTGGATTAATACCGCCAGTCTCACATGCCAGGAGCTGCCGCAAGCCCAAATTACCCGTCAGTAGGTGCTACTTTTGAAGAAGAAAAGCTTTCAACTCACGAGACGCGAATCCTGCAGTATAGGGGACGATTGCAGGAGATGCTCACCGTGACCCCCCGGCAACGAGTTGAGAGGCGTGCATGATGCCTGCTCGTTAGTCATGAGGACCAGATTCTCTTGGCTCGCAATGTGGGGAAGAAGCACCGAGCCTCGCGACGTCCATGGATGCCCACCATAGGGGATGCTAAGAACAGGGCTTCGCGGGGGGTGTATGTACATGTCCAAGGCCGCATTGTGGCTAGCTCCGACCATCGACGCCGCCCCGGGTTTGTGCTCACCCGCACGGAAGACAGGGGCGGGGGAGTTGGGAATCAGCTACTCCGTACCCGCCCCAGTGGCTCCTAGCCCCCTCCGTGGTAGCGCTAACGGCTCCAGGTGGCGGAGGACTTCCACACCAACGGAGGACGAAATGAGACGACGGTATTCACCCACTCGATATGCAGACCACGCCCCCATCCTCCAACAATCCAGGGGGCGTTCCCACTTGCGGCTCAGTCCCCACCGAGCAGTATTCTCCCCACAGCCAGCCCAGCCCACATGAGATTCAAGCAATACCCCGACGTTGGTGCGAAACTACGCCGTTGGCGAGTTATCCCCGCGAGTCGATCAGGACCAACGGAGTAGATGTGGGCGACTAATCCGCCAACGGAATGGTGAGCGGGGGGTCTTGGCCTGCATCTACTCGCAACTTGGCGAGCATCCTCCCGGGTGCAGATGCCCAATACGGACGGCCCTTGACAGTGCGGCTCCCGAAACGCCGCCGGATCCGTGGGACGGGTCCGTGTTCAGAGGCGCCGTTTCGCGATGTAAACGTTCCGCTGCAAGACGCCACGGAATTTGAAGACGGCGATCAACATCACGATATCTGCAGGTCGTCATGCCCGTTTTCAAAAAAAATAAAGCTTCGCTCCCCCGTTCTTCGGAGGCCTACAGTCGAAATTGCTCCCCAACTCCGGCCCGCTTCTGAGTCACTCCTTGATCGGAGTAGGTGGTTCAGGTCTATTTCCGACTCGACGATCAGGGGCAGGAAGCGGTATGCGGCCAACTTTATAAGGAGGCTAACGATCCACTAGCCCACACGAGGCCATGAACGGCGGCCCCCAGAGCCCCGTATTTCTCCTCGATGAGCGTCTGCCGTTCGCCGGTGGGATTTGGCCCACACCGGGGGCTGTCCAGTCAAAGCACAGATAAATCAATGCACGGAGGAGCAATCTCGATTAATACGGGTCCTTTGGTTCGCCTTTCCCGCTCTTACCTAACACCGCGACGCAGGCCTCCGACGTGATTATCTGAATGGGATCTGGAAAGCTTCAATGTCCGCTTCGTCAAAGTGAAGAACGCCACTTTCAAGTCATTGCAACACGCTCTTCTTCTAGAAACAACCGCCCCTGACCCCGGATACCAGCATTCGCCCCCCTTTGTCCGATGGCCATCAGCTCTTTTCGCCACGCGCCGAGCGGTCGGTGGAGGACCGCCGCATGTGGGCCTCATCCAGGTTGGGTGTGCCCAACTGGGCCAGGCCAAGACGGCGCCCCGTCCAATGGAGGGGTGACCCATGAGACAGCAAGGTCTTTCCAGGACCCCGTCTTTATCGCTTCAGTCAAGAAGCACGCCCCCTCCACGCGCGTCTGCACCGAAACGCGCGGTCACTCAATAATACTTGGACGGAGATTCGCGCGATGCCACGCTAGTACGCTAAGACGAGCAAGGATCGGTAAATGTCGGTCCCGCCCCAGCAGAGTTGCTCCAGCCTCTGTAAGCCTCGGCACGGACGAACCGTACTTGCAAAAGGAACCGTGATGGCTTCAGACGGAGGAACGTGAGCCGCTTCTGCAGGTCAGAATCCTACTTTCGCCGGGATCGACCGGAGTGTGTGTGTGGGGCACAAACGCCGATTTCTCCGTGACGGCGAGTCGAGGAACAATGCGTGCGCCGTTCCACGTCGCTCCCCCGAATAGTTGCTCGATCGCCGATGAGAGTTGCGGAGTGGGACTTTTTGGTCCCGTGGCTGTCTCCCTTCGAAATACGGGGTAAAAAAAAATACTCCAGGGGACCACCAGGACTGCAGGATATTAGGGCAAAAGTGCAGGGGGCCCGGACGAGGTGCCATGCGCCGTGCCGCCTTCTCCCTTCCGGAGCCCCGATCCACCGTGCCGAAAATCACCGAAGCTGAGGGGCCCCGCCCGGCGGAAGCCCAAGCCCCCCTTTGCTCCGGGAAGGGGACTCGGAACGGTGCCCAGGGATCTCCCTTCCGCCCCTCCCCCTCCCCTCACCCGATGGGTGTGCCAGCCGTCTTCGCCACCCCCTCCAACCCCGGATTTCTTGGAGAAAATTTGGAGACTTCGCCCCTCCTGTCCCACGAAAAAAAAAAAGCGAAACCATGGGGAAAACCGTGAGGGGTCCAAGCAAGCAAACATAAAAAAATCCCCTGCTCACTTCATCCTCATACATGCTTGAAATACACCAACTCCACCGCAGACGGGAAACCACAAAATCAGACACGAACGCGCAATAAAAACTGGCCGTCAAGGGGGCCTCAGAAAGGCATGGGCAGCGAGCGAAGACGTGCCGAGGGACGTTTCCTTTCTCGCAGGGAAAAATTTCGAGCACGTCACCTGCGGCCCCGGAAATGAGGGGAGGGGCGCCCCACGATGCACCCATGAGCGGATTCCCCTGCTCGCGGGCCCCCCCCCCTTGCCCTTCCCACTCTTCCCACCACACCCACCCCCCCTCCCCGCCGCTCGGTCTGGTCCCGGATCCGCTCGGCGACCGAGGTGGCCCCACCCGTTCCCTTCCCCAATATTGCCCCGGCGTCCTCCTCTGTGGCTCCCAGGGCCCGCCCTTGGGCTCGTATTATGTCAACCCGCCCTGTTGCTAGCTCCTGGCATGACATCAAAAGCGGCTTGGGGAGGATGCCCAAGAGGCGTGCGGAGCGAAAAGTTCGACGTCAGGTTGCCGGCGGAGCCGCTTTCGGAATGGGCCATGTTTCCGCGGTGAGCTAAGGGAAACGGGGGTGTGTGAGGGGGGCGGGGAAAAGGGGAGGGGCTCAGAGAATATCCCGGGAGTTGCTGATGCGCTAGAGTCGCCCACGTTTCCTGGAGCCGGCATGGCGAAATCCTCCCCTCCGCAATCATTCCCCGGACGTTGGTGCTCATCGCGGGCTCCAATCACTACTCACGGAAGCTACTTGACACCGAGGTATTCCCCCACACAGCAGTGCTTCCCCGTGCTTTGGCAATAGCGGCACTAGCGTGGTCTGGACCCCTCATTTTTCTTCTTCTTTGTACACTACAATGGCAAGGAGCCGGGGTGGAAAGAATGTACAGGCGGGCGCCTACCCCGGCCCTATCCTCGCGTTCGCCCTCGCCAGCTTTTCCATAGACTTCTCGTCCAGCCCGGCATACCACTTCATCAGCAGCCCCGCCTGCGCCCCCTCTTCCCTGCTCACCTCCATCGGCGGACCCTTGATCTGCGGGAGGTCGTCTTCCCTGTCCCTCTCCCACACCGCCCAGCTCGAGGTCTCGCAGCTCCGAAGCCCGAACCCCCGGCCGCGCAGCGCCGTGACGGTGAACTGCCGCAGGAGGATGGCGTCACCCTCTTTCACGACGGGCAGCGACTCGATGTGCGGGCGGAACACCTGCACGGCGACGACATTGTTCGGCGCCATAGTCTGGTCCGTGATCGTAAGCGGTAAAAGATGATCCCTCGGCCCGCTCTTGGGCCGCTGCGGGTTCGGCGGCTGCGCCGTCGCGACGCCAAAGACGTCGACTTTCCGGTTGATGTTTGCCCGGAGTACCTTCAGAGCCGTCAAGTCCAGCAGCGTCAGCCGCAGAATCTTATTAAGCTGCAGCCTCAGCAGCGTCTGCGACTCCCGCTCCGGCTCCGGCTCCGCCTTGTCCCCTAGCTCCGGCGACTTGACCTCCGGCTCCGGGCTGGAGCTCATCTGCGTACTCCTCGTCCGCGAGCGCGTGGTCCGCGTGGTCCGCGGGGTCTCCACCGCGACCGCCGCGCGCCGCGCCGCGAGCGACGCCTTCCCTAGCTGCGAGTTGGGGTCCCCCTTCGAGGCGCTCCTCTCCCGCGCGGCGAGCGAGTCTCTAGCCATCCGCCTGCTGGGGTCGCGCTTCGAGGGGTCCTTTTCTGCCGAGACGCTGCGGCTGTGGCCGCGGTTCCGTAGTGACTTCATTGTAATTGCGAACCCCTCTGCGGAGCTCGGGGGCGCGACGTGTATCGCGCCTTCCGATCCCTGAGAGGGGGCCGATTCCGTAGTTGGCGATGCGGCGTCCCGGCGCGTCTTTGGGGTTGTTCTGGTCCCGGGCGCCTCGGGCTCGGGGGTCGCCTTCTTCGCCCCCGTGGACTCCTCTTTGCGAGCCATGTCCATCGCGTCCTTGAAGGACTGGACAGCTGAAGGTGGCTGAGTGGCGCTTGGTGTGGGTAGGTGGTCGGCCTCTAAGCGCTCGGTCACAGCGGTGAGTTCCTGGGAGGCGGCACTTTCCGTGACTTCCACCTCGTGGTGTTGTGTCGGCTGGGTCAACGGAGGCGAAGCGAGCGCTTCGGCACCCTTGGTTCCAGACGGCCTGTCCTTTGTCCCTTCAGCCTCGTGCGGTTCCCCGCCGCTGGCGTCTTCACTGGGTTGTTCCGCAGCACCCTTGGCAGCGGTACGAGCGTCGTCGCGGTCCACGATTGAACTCTCCATTTGCCTCTCGATGTCGGCCTGTATCTGCTCATCCAGAGACTCGTGCGAAGGCTCAGCCTCCACGGCCTCGGCTTCATCTCGTTCTTCCTCGACCTGCTGTTTACGTTCCTGAGCCTTGTCCTCGGGCGAGGTTGCACGTTGCGATGTAGGGCGCTCCGCGGCAGGACTGGCCATCTGCACATCCGCATCCGCAGCCGTCTCTTGTGCAGACGGTCCGCTCTCGTCCACCTCTGCTACAGGAGCCGGCTCCTCGGGATTGTCTTCAACAGGCTGGGCGACGTCTTCCTGCACCTCCTCAGTCATGGAGACATCAGCGGGCTCCGAAACCTCGGCAGCCTGCGTCCTGTGCTCGTCTGCGGCCGGAGTTTCCGTGAGCCCAGGCCCAGCCGGCTTCTCCGCCGTTTCCGCATCTACCGGCGAGCGGGGTTCGTCCCTCGCCTCCTCGGGTCTGAGCTGAGCTGGCTGCTCCGGTTCTGTGCGCATCGGCGAGGAAGCACGTTCTGCCTCTGTAGTTCCAGGATGCGGCGGCTGTTCCTCTGTTTCCATACGCGTTGGCGAAGGGGCTCCACCCTCTGCCTCTGTGGGTTCCCCCTGAGCCGGCTGTTCCACAGTTTTCGCACATACGGGCGAAGACGGCTCCTCGGGTGGCGGCGAAGATGGGACAGCCACATATTCGGTGCCTGTGCCTGCCATTTCCACATCTCTTGATCCCTCGGCCTCATCCTGTTTGCATGCAACGGAAACCCGACCGGCCCCCTCTCTCCTTTCATGAGGCTGGCTGGGAGATGAAACCTGGTCCTGCGGCTGGGTCGCGGAGTGAGTGTTCTCGACCTCTTCTTCTTCCTTCTCCGACTCTCCTCCCTGCTCGGCGCTTCGTTCCTTTTCCTCTCTCCCCTTCTCCTCCTCGCTGTCGTCGCTTTCAGCTTCTTCGTCCACTTCTTCGTCGCTGTACTCCTCTTCACCGGAGCCATCCTCCGACTGCCGGCCCTCCTCAGCCTCGCGATGGCTGTCAACCGGTTCATCCCTCTCCTCCTCCTCCTTGACCTTGCGCTCTTCTTTTCGATCTTTAGCACCGTCGCCTCGACCCTGGTCCTCTTCTTCCGAGTCGGAAATCAAGTCAATAAACACCGGAGCGGACGATGCAGGTGGCGGCGGGCTAGGTTGCGTCGGATACTCCCATTCCTCATACTCTCCTTCGCCCTCCTCTTCCTCCTCCCCTTCTTCGTCGTATTCCAATCCATCCTGATCGTAACCTTCCTCCTCGCCATAGATATCCTCGTCCTCATCGTACATCTCCTCGTTCCTCTCGCCGTAGTCCTCTTGATCCTCATCAACATAAGGCCGGTCGTCATCATCCTGCAGGTCGGCGTAATTCCGGGTGTCGTAGTCGCCTCCCTCGTCTCCATCGTCAGAAGGGAAGGACTCGGCTTCTTCCACGTCCATGTCCTCGTCGACGCGGCTTGTCATTTCTGGGCCGGGTCGCGGTTCCGTGTGCTCGACGGCCTTTACCCATTCTTCCTTGGGGGGCTGCGGGGATAATAGCGACTTGACATTGTCTTCAAGGCGCATCGGCTGCTCCCCCTCTGCTCCCGCCGCAGGCTCCTCCTCCTCCTCCCCATCGCTCTTAGCAGACTCGACGTCTGAGGAAACCAAGTATGGCTCGGTCTGCTGTGGCGGGGGTTGCTCTACTGGCGTGTTTTCTTCACGCGCAGGTGGCGCCGGCTCTTCCATATGAGGTTGTTGGAAAGGACGGTCAAAGGGCTGCTGGGGAAGATCTGGATAGGGGGATTCCTCTTGTTGAGGCGCGAATGAGCCGAACGGTAGCCCGTAGGAGGAACCCATGGTCGGGTAAGGAGCAGATGAGCCCCACGGTATCTGCTGGCTGCCGAATCCCCCGAAAGGCGCGCCAATCCCCGGCTCGCCGATATGTAAAGCCTGGTCCTGGAACATCGGAAAGGGTGCGTGTCCCGCTTGTAAGGGTTGAGCCGGAGCGGCATCGTCGTGGCCGGCGCCACCAGGGATAGCCTCCTGCGGCAATCCGCCCGGCTGAGGATGGTCCATCGCCGCGTGGGGACGTGTGGGCGAGGAGACCGTTTCCTCGACCTGAGTGAAAGTGGCTGACGTGGGGCCAGATTCGTATGTGATGGTGAGCTCTTCGCGTCGTGCTGCGGGAGTAGGTGTGGCTGGCATGAAGGAGGTTTCAACCGTTTGGGAGCCGCCATCCGTCATCTGGGCCCGTACTGAGGAGCGAGGTTCAGAGGGCGGCGCCTCGGCCGGAGTCTTTGGCCCAGGCTCCTCGGCCCGGCCGCTTGACTGTGCCTCTTCTTTGCCAACCGTCGGTTCATGTCGCTCCTCCACCTGGCCACTTGGCTTTGCTTCGTCCTTGTCTTGCGCCGCTTCGCCCTTAGGCTCCTCGGCTTGTGAACTCATCTCCTCGCCAGGTTTGTCCTGCGCGGTTTCCTGCGTAGGCTCCCCAGCATTATCGCTTGGCTCCTCTTGCACCACTTCCGGCTCGGGGCTCCTAGATTGACTCGTATACCTCCACGCGCTGCTATCGCGCCCAAATCGCGTGCGCTTCCGACCCCGGGTAGGAGTCTCGGGTTCCTCGTCAAAGAGGTCGAATCCGCCTTCGAATAGGGAGCCGTACGAGAGGCGAGCTCGCTTGATGAAGGCCGGAGAGGCATACTCTCCGTCGCCGAGATCTTCCCGAATTCGGCGCTTAGCTGGGAGGATGGGTTCCGGTGTCATAGGCCGGGCAATGGGAGATTCGGTCGGCGGCGATTCGATTGTGGATTCGGCGGGCGTGGGGGGTTGCGGGTCGGCATCGGGGGAGCTCTCGTCTATCGAGTCGGCGCGAATGACTTTCGGCTCCTTGAACTGTTCCCCGGTAGCCTAGGTCGCATTAGCAACGTGCCGTGAAGAGGCAAATCGTAGGCGCCCAACATACCTTCAGAAGAGCTCCGGAAGGGAACGTCGCCTGCCACCCAAGCTGTTTGCCAGGGCCGGGCACATGAATATCTACCCACTCCACGCCATCGAGGCTCAAGAGAACCTCATCACCACCACCTATCGAAGCCTCTGCAACCGCCTTGGCGCACGGTCCGGAAAAGGTAACGCGCACCTGACCCTTCTCGCGGCGCAGTCGAAAGTCGGGTTCCGCGAGGACGAAGGACAGCGACTTGGTGACGGTGCTGTAAGGCCATACGATGGTCACGACGCCCTTTGTAGCCCGCGTCGCAGTGTCGGTGAGGTGGGGTCCAAGCTCCGCGATGGGGGTGACCGTCGCGGTCTCCAAGCTAGGCGAGGCGGGCTCCCCGTCCGGTAGGTCCGCGTCCATCTCGAGGCGATCGATGAGCGCGGCGGTGGCACGGGGCGATGACTCGATTGTTCGTTGGTTAAGAGAGGAGCTGCGGGAGTAGTCGGCTCATTGCAGTCGCGTCGTGAGTTTAGCAGGGCAACGGCATAGTTATTTTCCCGGGGAGCGATGGAAGCCGAGGATTCGCGGGGTCGGTGTGCTGTCGCTTGCGGAACCGGGAGGGAGCGACGGAAGTGAGGCTGCGAGTCGTAGGAGCTTGCGCCGTCACAGGCTGGGGTCGCGCCGAGCTGGTAGAGGTACTTTTCCAACTAGCGTTAGTGCGGTGGTACATGGTTGCCGGACGCTGATGGCAGTGTGACGGATTGGGCAGGCGGTGGCTTTACAGTACGCTTGTGACCTACTCAGGCTGTCAACACTGTGTGATTGCAGCAGCTGCAGGCCCCCGTCATAGGTGCAGCCCTGCGATTGGTCCTACCTTCCCGGAGCGGGAGCGGAGCGCCAGCATGTTGGTGACACAGAACAGGGCAATGCCCGCCGGTTTCAGGCTAGGCGAGGGCGTGGAGCGGGGGCACTTTCGCGATCATATCACCCGGAGCCCTCGACAGTCGCAGACCCCCCCATCAACCAGTGAATCGATCCAGGGCGAGAACTGCCTCCCTTTCGTTCTTGTAGCATCGGAACCTAGTGTTCTTTCTTTCCACCACTTGCACGAGCTGGCAGTCCGGCCCAAAGCTCTCACGCGGAATCCACGCCCCTGCCGCTCCGGGCCCCATCTTTGCCGCCTTGGGATCTCGCCACTCCCGGGACCACCTCCTTTGCGCGGCGCCATTGGCCCTCGTCGCCAGCTGGCGCTCGGCACCGGGCCCGGCTGCGTCTCCCCCTCGCTTGCGTCGATCGGCCCAGAGGTCAACCCTCGTGCACCACTCACTCAGCCATTCCGCACCCTGCGGGGAGTAATTCGTAGACATAGCGAGGAGAATGGCAGCTCTACCCACGAGAGATTCGGGCACCCGCGCACACACGGCGTCTCATGCCCGCCGTCTAAGCCGTCTTGAAGACCCATGTCCACGGGGGCCTTGTCGGTCCCAATCTTGGAAGGCGGGTCAGCGCCTATCCAGCCGCCGCTGTACCCGCAAGGCAAATCGATCTTTCCCGCATCGCGCAGATCAACCGTCCTCATCGGCGCCTAGATGTATCGATATATCTTCGCTTCCGTCTCCACTGCCCCAGACGACGTGCCTCGGGCGCCAATCGCATCGGCGCCCAAGCGCCGCCTCCCCATCTCCAAGACGCGGGACCCTGCCGACACCTTGCCGCCGCCGTTGGTCGTTGCGGGGACGGCCCCGGCCTCTGTCATGCCGCCTGCAGGGAACCGTGGCAATGGCCGATGGACATGTTGGTTGTTGGCCTGGGCCGGTCGTCAGGACCGGATCTACTTAAGACGTGGCAGGTCTCCTCGTAGTCGCTCCGCCTTGACCTGTTCTGTGACAGTCCCTATGTGATTCGAGTGTCGCCATGGCTTCCAGCGCCAACTATTGGCAGCCCGTCGACGCCCCCGGCGATGGTGAGCCGGAGGCTAGTCCTCCCCCTTCACGAGATGGTGCCACGGATAGCAGCGCCTCGAGCGTAAAGCGGTTTGGTACTTCTCTCTCGTGGAGGAACTGGATAAAGAACCTCAAGTCGACGGCAGATTCCGAAAAGAGCCAATCCTTCCTACAGAGTACGTCTCGCTACCCTCGATTCCGTTATCCCTTCAAGCCGTCTCCGCTTAACACCCAAGCAGCGTGCAACCATGGCTGGAAGCCATACACCATGCGGAAGAGGGTGCTGGTGCCCATGGCGATATGGACCGCCGCGTTGGCAGCTATAATCGAAGTCCTCGCACAAAAGAGCGGCCGGGAGGGAGGCTTGGCTTTGTCTCCGACGGCCGACGACATCTCTGACCTCGCCCGGTTCAGCTCCGAGTTCCTTCCCACCATCATCGCCGTGATATTCAGCATTGCGTGGACGTGGGTTGACTTGGATGTCAAGAGAATCCAGCCATGGTTGGAGTTGTCGAGGGAGGACGGTGCGGCCGTCAAGGACTCGCTCGTCCTAGATTACCCTTACGATTTTGTTGCTTTTGCCCCTTTCAAGGCCGCGAAGCGAAGGTATGAGGCCCCCTCTACCTACAATGGAGATAGATGGGTTCAACTAACAAGATGGTGGTGTAGGCATTGGACGGTCGTTACGTCCGGGTCTGTCATGTTGTTGATCTTCTGGGCCATCACTCCCCTTCAAGGTGCGATCTTCGGTACCGGACCCGTTCACCTTCATCAACCGGCGTCATTCTACGCCTCCTCCGACCTGATGCCCGTCGAGGACCAAGCGACGGCAACGGACACATCGATACTTCAAAGGATGTATTCCATAAAGTATCTCAACCAAGAATACCCTCCATACACGACAGCCGAGTACGCCCTCCGCCCCTTCAAGCTAGAGTCGGACCCCCCGCCCGGGACCCAGAACTGGACAGCCACCACCACGAAGCTCTGGACAGACCTGGAATGCTGGCCGGCAGAGTGGGAGCTTTCCAATCCTTACACCGGATACTTCGACTTCGACAACGGTCAGGGCTGCAACGCAAGCGGCATCCAGGCAGTCTCCTTGAGTGGTCTACTCAAGCCCAGGATGCACTACCTGGCCTGGTATAACAGCGCCTGGGCTTCACAGTCCCTCCATCGCATACCCCACTGCCCGGAGAAGTTCTCGCACCAGTTCCTGGCCATCGCGGCGGACGAGAGGCCTGAAAACGTTACCATGACAGCCCTGTTTTGCGAAGCAAAGTACCACAAGCAGAAGGTGAGGGTGTCGATAGCCGGAGACACCTTCCACCCGAACAATGCCTCGCTTACAGCACTGGGTCCGGTGGAGGAACTCCCCGGCACCGAGTTTAACGCCACTGGTTTTGAGCACGTCCTTGGTGCCAGTGTCTCCGAGGTCCAGGGTGTGACCCGGGACTACCCCCACAACATCCTCGTCGACCAGGCCGATAAGGTAGCTGGCATGGACCTAGGCTTGCCGATATCGCCGCTCGTTGGGTACGCTGTAGGCGGGGAGCAACGCAAGTTCGAGGATTACTATGACGAAGATGTACTCGCCGACGCCTATCGCGGCGTTCACAAGGCACTCTTCTCGATCGCTTACAGCTCGCTTCTGACCAACGCCACGGCCTCCAATGCGACCGAGGAGGGTACCGTCGAGATTGCACTCCACGGAGTCATCGTGAGCAGGCTGTTCTCCGGACTAATAGAAGGCTTTCTCATCGTCGTCTCGGCTAGTTCGGTACTCCTAGCCGTACTAAGCAGCAAGGCGAAGAGCAACCTCTCCGGGGACCCAGCAACCTTGGGTGACCTCATAGATATCCTCCAAAGCAGTCCCGAGCTGGTGAAGGCGGCCTGCGAGACCGGTTCCCCGACAGACACTGCTGCTCAGGACGAAACGGAGCCGCGGCTTCATCTTCGGTGCGGTTGTCAAGAGGCGGGCGGGGGGATGGCCATACAAGTTGCGGGCCAGTCACTGTCCATCTCTTTGTCTGACAAGCCGGAGGCAAGGAGGGAGTCGAAAGCAGGTGAATCAGGCATGTCGAAGCCTCTCGCGCTCAGGAGGTCAGTCGGGAGCGCCTTCACATTGTTGTTGATTGCTGCGTTTGTCGGACTGCTCTATCTACGGCACCAGGAGCAGAAACTTGGTGGTAAGCGTCCGCCTCCACGCCGTAGCATTCCCCGTCTTTCGTTCCACTAAGAGGCATCGCAGGATTGATTCGGCCGACGGAGAGCTTCGAGGTCCTCCAGCTCCTCGAGAACTACATCCCGACCGCCATCGCGACAGCCATCGAGCCTTACTGGGTTCTCCTAAACCGACTCCTCGGCATTGTCCAGCCGTTCCGCGACCTGTGGAAAGGCAAGGACAAGAACCAGTACAGACGAGTTATCCGCGCCAGATATTCCTCGCTTCCGCCCCAGCTGTCCATCTGGGGCGCCCTGAGATCCGGGCACTTCTTGCTTGCAGTCGTCTGCTTCATAGCGCTCCTGTCCAACGTCCTTGCCGTCGGCCTGGGTGGTCTGTTCAACGAAAAGAGCACCCGGGTGGCGTACCCGGTGGACCTCGAGTATCTCCAGTCCGGAGAATTCGACATTCAACGGAGATACATAGCTCCATATGTGCCGACTCAGCACGCCAACTTCTTCGGGGTTCAGGGGAACCTGAGCTTCGGGACCCCCATGCCGCCGTGGGTAACGGATGAGTATTATTTCCAGCCATTCGGGCAGCAGGGGGGACTGCAGAACAACGGCACGGAGACCCTCCGCGGCCGCACGCGCGGCTACGGACTCGACATCACTTGCGACGAAGTCCAGCAACTCGCGCCGCCCGACAAGCTGGACAAGGTGGACATGCGACCGTATAAGCAGAAGCACGGAATCTCCAAGGACCAGTGCGATGACTTCCATAACGAAACGTTTTACAGGGGCCATCCGGGGGCCGTGGCCGTAGAGGGCGCGACTAGCATCTGCTACAACACCCTGCTCTTATTCTGGGGCCGCTCGACGCAGGATCCACCCGGCGATGACCTGGAGATTCGGTACTTCGCCTGCTACCCGGAGCTCAAGACGGCACTATTCGACGTCACCGTGGATCCGGAAGGTCACGTCCTTACGCACAAGCGAGCCACCGACTTCGGCGAGCTCTCATACCCACAGGCGCAAAACCACACCAGACAGATCCTGGACTTGACGCTGGCGACAATGTCCATCGGCACATCAGACTGGCACAACGATACCGTCTCTCGCGGCTGGGTCTGGGACACCCTGAAACTGATAGGCCACGAGGACTTCCTCGATCCACACGAACCGAACCCCGACCCGGATGAGGTCCTCCCGCTCGTTCACGATATCTGGCGCCGCTCGTTCGCCTTCACCCTCGGGTCCAGGGACATTGTCACCTACGCTCCGGCGGCAGCCAACCAGGAGCCGTTCAAGGGGACGATGCACGTTAGCGAGACACGCATCTTCATCTCCGACTCGGCCTTCATCGTCAGCGCTGTGGTCCTCGCGGTGAACATTGTAGGCGCGGCGGCGATATTCGGGTTCTCCGTCTCGTGGTTCCTGCCGCGGATGCCAACTACTGTTGCTGCTATCCTGGAGTTTATGGGCCCGAGCAGGGCGCTCGCGGAGTACTCGCCCAAGTCGGGGGCGCGGCTTCGATTCGGGGGGTATATAGGGCGCGATGGGAAGAGGCACGTTGGGATAGAGTTCAAGGAACTCGTGGTGCCTGAGAAGGTGGGATCAAAGTCTAGTGAGAGGGCCGTCGGAGGTATGCGGCGGAGATGGTTTGGTAGGAAAGGGGGTTCGCCTCTAGGAGGCGGTCAGGAGGCTGTGGTTTGAGCGGCGGGTGTAGGGTCAAGGGACGGCCTTCGCGTCTTTGGCACACGTAGAACCGCTGACATCCCTGCACGCCTAGTTTAATACAATAACTGAGAAGGTCAACAGCCTGGTTCCAAACGCCAAAATGGGCCTATCATTGGTGTGAGTGAAATGCCAACGAACCTACCGTGGAAGTTGACCCGTGCCTGAGGACGTCGAGGACGTCGAGAACAATGCCGCGAGTGAAACTACATACTTGGACTGTACTCCGGTACACAACTCCCAGGCCCGAGGTGTCGGGCCTAGGGGCGGCGCCCGACGTCGCGGGCCCATGACGGTTTCCATTGTTCGCCGCGGGGGGAATGCCGAGATGCTCATGTTGGGACCGGGCTTAATTATGGGCCGATGCAACCACGACCGCAGGGAGGGTCCGTCCTGAGCGCACGTGATAACCATAACTGAATGACCGATCGACCATACTGCAAGAAGAATCACGAGGATCACGCCAAGTAAGGAGTCCATGAGCGCAAAAACAGTCCCATCGAGGGGTTTATTTTCCAAAAGTCCCAAACGGGAGATTCAAAAAAGAAAGTGTGACCAACCTTGAGGTAAGGTCATAAAGTACAACAAGGAGACATATACAGTCGAAGTAGATAAAAAGAGTCCTCCCATCCAGAAATCTATGCTTCTCACTTCGTGAAACCAAGAACGCCCCGTGACCAGCCCGGAATCCCCGTGTAAACCGCAATTCGCCGTGCGTAGCCTGTTCATCTAGAGCAGGAACTTGGCGCCGAAGCGGGTGTTGCCCCTCTTGCGGACCATCTGGATGCTCTCGCCCTCGCCCGGGGTGCACTCGGTGCCGGCAGAGAGCTGCTGGACGGCAGACCAGGTGCCGCTGCCGCAGCGCTGGAAGGACTTGCCGTCGACGCAGTTCCAGGACCCGACGGTCGCGCACTCGCTGCCGACGGGGTAGCCGCCACTGCTAGACCCCTCGCTAGATCCCTCGTCAGTCTCGCTGCCCGAGTCATCCTGCTCGCTGTTGTTGGCGGGGACGTCCATTTCGGGAAGGTCAGGCTGCTCATTCTCCTCGTAGCTGTCGTCGACGGGCTCAGACTCAGACTGGTCATCCTCGGTGGGTTGCTCATTGTCGGCGGGCTGCTCATCGGCAACGGGGGTCGTCACAGCCGGCGCCTCGGGCTCAGGAGAAGCCGGCTGGGTCTCCACGGGAGCGGCTTCCTCCGAGGTGGCCTCCTCAATCGGGGCGTTGATGGCACCGGGGACAGACTCAACAGCGCCGGGAAGAGACTCTACGGGAGAAGCAGGGGCAGACTCGCTGGGCGCCTCAGTCTCACCGCCGGTCTCATCGCCGTTACCGGATCCGTAGTCGCCGCCGGTCTCGCCGCCAGTGCTACCACCGGACGACCCGCAAGACCCAGTGGGACCCCTCAGCTCACCGCTTCCGAGACGCTCGACAACCTTGCCGGGGTTGGGGAACTTCAGGTCGTATCCCTCTTCAGTGCTGCACCCGTTGTCGACATTGGCAACGAACATGTCAGGCAGCGCGTTGAAGGAAGCCTCGTCGCCACCGTCACCGACAGCCTCAGCGGGCGCACAGTTCATGTACATCTCGCGGTTGCCGATCTTGTTGAACCATGTCCAGGCAAGGGTGTATTTGCCAGCAGGAACGTCCTCGGGAATCTCGAAGTCGTAGTCAAAGGGAATGGCGAGCTCGGCGTTCTCTGGATAGTTGCCATCGACACCCTGGGCGGGGCAGCCACCCTCGATGGACTTGATGACCTTCCAAACACTGTCCTTGGTCGGTTCGAGGTCCGTAGTGAGGGAGACCTGGCAAGACCCACCACCGTGGACGGCGGACCCGGTGAACTTCATGGGCTGGCTCTGGCCCTTCTTCAGAACGTTGCGCTCGACACTGGTGTCGTAGGCGACGCCCTTGCAGGGAAAGTTTTCACCAGTGTCGAAGAGGGGACCGTTGTCGACAGTCCAGACATTGGGGGTGTTCATCTTGACGTGGGCGCTGGCCGAGGCGACCAGGCCGAGGACGGTGTAAAGCGTGTTGGCATGCATGTTGATGGTACAAGTCCTTGTGCGTGCTTGTGTATGCGTGTATGCTTTTGCTTGTTCCTTAACGTTCCAGACGAAGGATTGATTCTCTTTCTGAGGGAATGTGTTGTGCGGCGAACAAGAGTTTTATGTTCGTCGGTGTAAGGCAAGATCGCGTCGATCTATATCTTGTTTTCTGTGCTTTGTTCGACAAAGTTCGGACGAGGACCGATAGGTGTTTCGTTTTCCACGAGGGAAAGTCTTTGTGTGCTCCAGGCAAATTGTATAAAATGAAGAGCCAGGTCCTAGCCTTGGGTCTTGAAAATGAATGTAAGAGTGAGGGTGTTGTTCAAAAAGGAGTGAAACAACAATCCCAGACTTTAAGAAGGATAGACAGTATGAGAGGACTCGTGTGATCCACAACAAAGCGATGGAAAGACAGGGACGTAAAGGTCGCCGGGAGGGAGGTCTTATATCCCCGTCGGGGGGCAAACGAACGACAACGAACCAGGTAGGCGCAGGTCGACGGACCCTGGACTCAGACGGAAGATCCTTGGGAAGGGGGGGGGAGTGGAGTCGCAGGGAAAATCAAGCTGCATGTTGCACGACCTTTTCCGAAAGGGGGCAAGAGTGAGAGACAGGGGAGCGGGCCATTAAGCCGCAGGAACAAGTGGCGAGGGCTTGGGACCTGCGTCCATGGAAGGGTACGAAGATACTTGGCACCGGACATGGGGGCGTGTGGAGATGAGAGGAGGGACGAAGAAAAGGTTCCATGGGGTGGGTGCCGTCTTGGCTTCGGGCACACTCCCGGAGCCTGAATTGGGGTGAACGAACGAGATCCACTCATCTCGTCTTGGTCCGCTTGGAGTTCCCCACCACCCAAAAGCATCAAAAGGCTCTCCCAGCCAGTTGCGCGACGCCATGGACATGTGTGCGCCCGACTTGACGCACCGGAGTGATCGCCGGACCCATTGTTCGTGTATGGGGCGTGCCCGAGGAGGGGAAGAATGATCCGCTAGTCAGGGGCAAGACAATGCGGGGCCGCCCTGATAGGCTGGCTATGAATGACACTTTGTTCCTCATGTTTCGAGATGATAAGAACGGATGATAGGGAACAGGGCGTGCGAAAAGGAGGGCATCTCAAGCGAGGGGTGTGTGGAGCAAGCAAAGCGCAATCTGGATGTTTCCATGCCCTCCTGCCTAATTCTTCGTCGTCGCGTGAAGCGGATGGAAATCCATAAACAAGAAGGGCCGAGAATGACCACAAGAGAAAGGCAGCCCGTTTGCTCCGTTCGGCGAGATGGAATGGATCAGTGGGTGGGAGCTCGGTGCTCAAACCCCAATAGGAAAGCATTGACAGGGGCGCGGATCCAAGCGCAGTTCTGCCCTTCCATCGCTGGGGGGTCGACCGAAACGCTTTCTTGGTCCCGTTTGCAGGCAGGCATCTCGGCACGAGCGGCTGCCAGGATGCGGGTAACCTTGACGCCGCTCAATGGGTGGTTGGGCGCGACGCTCTGGCGGGATATCCGTAGATTCGCGGATTATGGACATGGTTCAGGCTAGTTGATGACCACACTGGGCCTTGGGATACGAAGAGGTCCAGGGCCCCCGGCTTAGTCAGGGGGGGGGGGGGCGGGGGCGCTGCCACGGCGGCCTCTCGCTATGACCGAGAGGGAACGTTACGCCACCGCCCCTTCCTTGGAACGCCAAGTGACGGGTCCGATGTCTCTCACAGCCTGCCCAAAAGTCAAGAAAAACAAATTACAGCCGGAGCGAAGGTATCAACACGTCCTTGGCCTGGTTACATGCAGCATTGGCCCTCGGAAAGATGAGAGTCCGACGACACTTGGTGGCATCGAAAGCTTCTCCCCGATTCCGACTAGGCACCCACCAGGTCCGGCCGGGAAAAATTCGAGAACAGCAATTCTGGCTTATTGCCAAGGCGGCTTCCCGGTCGATCCTGTTAGCCTCCATGCGGAACCGAGGGGACAAGGTGGAAGCCCCGTCTGGACCCCGACACGAAAAGTCCACTCGCGCTCTCCACTTCCCAAGCCTCGATCTCGGCGCCGTCGTGGATCGGGTTCCCGGCAATGGCGTCCACTAGATCGTTTCAACCTGCCTTCCCCATCACCCCAGTCTCGATGGACAGTCGTCAGTCCAGCTAGCTCGAATATCGGCGCGCACACGGGAAGGGCCCGAGCCAATGGGCAGCGGGTATCGGACTTGACTTCAGGGGCACAAGAGTTTTGTGTGCATCCTCCCATTTTTGCGCAGCCAATCCCGCCTCTCACATGCATCTTTCATCCTCTTGCCATCGGAGTTTCCTGGAAGCGGGTGGACAGGGGGTCGGTGAGGTGTTTTTCGATCCCTGCTCGCCCCTCTCCACCCTGTTGCGTCGGCTGGTTTGCTTGGTTGCATCATAGACTCGCACTGAGCTGGGCTACAGGGGGTCAAGGTGCGGGGTACAAGCTTATGGGAACATTGTGTGCCGTGTCGAAGGGTACCGAGCTCGTGGCGGTACCTGGGGAGGGTTCCACTGGGCGCAGAAGCACATGGGAAAATAGGGGCTTCCACCGCGGGTGAGCGGGGTAAGGTGCCTTGGATCTTTGTGCGCCAGTCGACGCATGTGGCTGGATGTGGACCCCCGTGCCTGAAAAGGATGACGGTGCGGCGGAAACTTTTCCACTCGCTCGGGGAAGGCGATTCCATGTGGTCGGCACCTGTCATGCGCTAGGCGGTGGCAAGCCATGCGCGGCAACTGAGCCACAGGGCCACCAAATCCACTGCGGACCTCGCCGTCTAGCGCTCGTATCCCCGGAGGCCTCGGCAGTCGATACGGTGATGGGAGATGCTCAGCCGCTGAAGCTTACCCTGGCCGGAGCTCGTGTGCCGAAAATTCCTCAACTCGGCCCTCTCTCTTGTGGAACCACACATGCGACGGATGAGCCGTGAGCCGAGAGAGCACGGGGACGACGGACGCTCTTGCCCGCCTGTGGCACAGGGCGCCAGCGCATTGAACCGTCCCATCTCGGCCAGGTCATCTCAACACGTCAGGTTGCATGCCATCCATTCTTACACGCCATTCAAAGCGTCTCGGCACGCCTCTACCGGATTGACTTACCCCGTTTGCGTGTGCTTGCCGCCGTGGCGGTGATGACGACAGGTCCGGCGTTTCACCGCCTTGTTTATGGGGAGACGAAGCACAACATCCAACGTCCGGTAGTCTCACCCATCGACGTGTACTTGGACGTTGTCGGGTATGTGTGGTCCCGTCGACGGTCAGCGGCGCGCACCGCTGACACGGATCTATCCACAGAGCCACTTCCAAAAAGGCCCGTGGCGTCGACCGACTGGTTACAGTGGGCCAGGCCCAGTGAACTTCGCTAACCCCTGCATTGGGTTACCGGGATCATGGGTGCACGTACCCACACTAAAATGGTGAAACACGACCTGTTTGAGGCCAGGGGAAGGGTCTTTTGGCCTTACTCATCCTGCCGCCCACAAATTCCCCTCCCACTTGCCCAAATTGGGCAAAGAGCACGGCCTCGCCTGCCGGTGCGATGGACCCTGAGAGCAGCGACTGCAGCACAAGATACCGACGAAGGAATTCCTTCGCTTCCTACCGAGGAGGCCGACGATGGTGAAACGATACAAGGAGCCACTACCCTCGGTGCTAACCGTCCCCCCCCTCCTTTAGAATCGCCTAATGAGGGGTAAAAGGAAGCATGATCCACAGATTGATCCGCAAGTGCAGCCGATCTGCTTCCCCTGACTCGTGCCCCGCTAAACAGAGTGCCTTGGCCACGTCTCATCGACAGAGGTCATCTGAATTTTTACCATCCCCATCCAGTCCGTCGGCCAAACACCGCTACTTTGGCGCCCAGCTTGAAACGAAACAACGCAGTCGCTCCTTTCGTCGGGCCACTCGTGCGTGCGCTGGCTGCTTCCCGAACTCTGACCGAAAGACCTCGGTGACCAATGCGAAAGACGTGTGGTACCACCCTGTCGTGGCCGTTCGATTGGGCCTCGCAGGCCGATTCTGCGACCGCGGTCGGCTGGACTCGGGGGCTGTTGGTAAGACCCAAACCTCGAATCCTTAAAAATCCCCGACTTGATGGGGGCCACAGAGGGTAACTGGATCTCGGGCGGGCCAATCAACTGGTCGCGGAACGACTTGACCCTGCTTATCCCCGCGCCGGGACTGATTGCAGACCTCCCCTGACTGAGACTTTTCCAGCATGAACCAGTCCTGTCACGGTGGCGTCGAATATTGGCGCCTGTTCAAAGGTGATCCAATTGCAACTCTCGAAGCAGGCCGAGTGCGCGTGTGTGCAGTGCTTGAAGCGCTCCTCTCTAACGGCATGCCTTCGTTCCTGGCAAATGAGCGAGGACCTGACTCGCGTCCCATTCTCCTAACGGAAATTGAGAGGGGGGTGTCATTCTCGACAGAGTCGGCACTATTGAAGGGGTTTATCGATGCCTCTGAAACACCCGAGTCATTTTGGGACACTTTTTCAGGTTGTGTAAGTCCGCGCAAGGATGCCTCGCATGTCCCGTTGCCAAAATTAGACCTCGCCGGCAGGTCTCACCATCATTGTGCTTGCTTTGCAAAAGTGCGCATGCGGAGAACGACTCAGTATTACCTCATAGCTGGCTAGCTGTGGCGGCGGACGAGAAACCCGTCCGCGCTGGGCATACGCGCTGTATCCGCGTCTCTGCAGCGCGCGTGCGTTCTTTGCCGCTAGCATCGCCGGTTGCCGTCTCACAAGCACAGGTCACAGGTAATCTCGGAGAACAAAATAAGCTGTCGTGGCCAAGCCGGCCGAGTCATTGAGGATCGTCCGGGCCCCCAGCCTTGCGGGGGTGCCCTTGAGACGAGATTACTACCCCCCACGAGAATGCACCCATCGGCCTTTTGCGGAAATTGCTGAGCTCGGGCGTCTTCTCCACTCTGCTCGTCTCGGTGTCGAAGAGAAGAGGGAGCAGGGAACACCCCGGGACTTGGTCGATCTTCTCGGCAACAGATGGAAGGCAAGAGAAGGGGACAGGTACGATTGTAACCTTGGCCTTGTCCGGGAGGCGACGTTGCAATCTCCCCGGGGCTGAAATTATATCATTTCGCGGATGGTGATCTGATCTCCGGATTTCATGCCTGCTTGGCCTCGCTTCGCTTGGGGATTGGGGCTCCTCTGCTACGATGCCGGGATGGTGCATGTTCTTCGGGTTACTGCCGGGATCATGGCATGCTGCTGGTCGTTGAGATGGGCCGATTGATCTTTCTCGGACGGCGACGGACGTCACCTTCCTGTTGTGATTTGCACTGATGCTGGGGATGGAGCGTGATGCCGGGGAACACTCGGTGTTGCACCTCATCGTTGGATTGCAGTCATGTCTCTGCCCTAGATGAGATGCATGTCTTCTTCAACGGAGACGGTTTTCTGTTGGGGTAGATTGCCAGCGACATCGTGTTTTCGTCATTTCGGTGCTGGCAAGGTCATCTCGGCCCTTCCGCCTCGTTTCCTAGACATTCCCGAAGGTTGGAAAGTCTGTATGAACGTGTTTTCGCTGGCATGGTGGTCTCATTACCTCGGTGCTAGCCAATCCGCCACAGCCCCTCCGTCTCATCTGCTAGTCATTCCTGAAGATTTGAAAAGACTGGACGAACGTGTTTTTGGCAGCATGGTGATCTCATGACCTCGGTGCTATCCCTTCCGTCTCACCTGCTGGAAATCCCTGAAGATTGGAAAAACTGGATGAAGATGTTTATGTCGATCCAAATGGGCCAGATCTATCACCTGCTAGCCCGCCGAGACATGGTAATCCCGGATGATGCCTACTGGGACATCTCTGCGCCATATCAACACTGGTGATGTCAATGATGGTCTCGTTGCTCCAATACTGAAGTTCACGCTCACTTCTATGATGCGTCTCTATAACCCAACAAGGGAACAAAAGAGAGGTGACCAAAGTCTCGTGAGTACCTCCTTTATCCAAGAGCAGACAATCAAGGCAGACGCCTCGACCAAAGCGCCAGCTTCTCCCTCTTGAAGTGCTCGAAATCCCACTCCTTCGCCTCCAACTCCGCCGGATTCTGATACACATACACAGTAGTTTCTACCTCCTCCCCCGTGTCAACCAGCCGCACCTTGGCCGTCTCCTTGACATACTCGGTTCCCTCGAACTGGTCCAGCTTGATCATGTTCGCCTCGGTGAGCCCAGTGGCGTACACGCCGCGGACAGACTCGCCTTCCTGGGGGATGATGCCTGGGTAGTCGGCCCACTTTACGCGGTGGCGGACGTAGCCGTCGAGGACGCCGGGGTGGAAGGTGTGGAGGTCCTCGAACACCTTGCCTGGGTTCATGGCTCCGTACACGGCGGAGAAGAAGACCTCCGGCGCCATCTGGAGTGGTGATGTGTTAGCATGACCGAGATGGGAGTGACGCTATCGCCGGATGACGGAAGCTAGCTACCAAGGTCCCTGTTGGCAGAGTTAGCATCATTATTCCGGAAGACGGCATGGTACGGCTTTCTGGCGTAGACAGCCTACGCACCGTAGAAGAATGCTGTGAATTGGCCACTCATATCTGGTGCTGCCGGAGATGCGCTGGAGCTGGAGGTTGCCTGAAGGCGCTCCTCACCGGACGGCTTATGCATTGCAGCAGCACTCTGGGTGATATTAGTCAGATATGGGGGGAGCGAGATGGCGTTAAGGGTGCGGCAATTCCACCGAGTACGCTGGGCAAAGGATTCGTTGAAGCTGGGGTAAGTGTAGCTCGAGGATCTACGAGTTTATACGAGCAACACCTTGGGTGCGAGGCTACGCGGGGTATATGCTGCCGCTGCCGCTGCCGCTGCCCAGCCCGAACCCCGGACCAGTTCCCCGCCGAGAGGGGTCATGGGAGCTTCCAGCTCCATGGCCACTCTCGAGGCTCATCTGCGGTGATGTGGGGTGGGAAGCAGTTAATTCGCGGGGGCCTTATCGATAGAAGGTACATGCTTGGGAGGTCCACTTAATGACAAAGCATTCAGCTCACGACCACTCATTGGCTCGGAAAAACATTTGTCCTCCCCCTAGCGTAGGGTGAATTCGCGACTGCTATCCCCCGACCGCGACTTCCACGAAATTTCCGTGACCTGTGAGGCTGCGTATTGATTCAGGAAGCTTCACTTAAGCACCACCGCAACGGCCGCGTCGCGCCTTCCCACCAATCCCACTCCCTACCACCTCCCGAAGCCGTCATCTTAATCGCACGAAGACGACGAAGGCCGATTGACGACTTCATAGTTTAGTGCGCGCTCTTGGGATGCCCCACTAATACATTACTGGTCGCACTCCCTCCCCCGCCGACGATATCGCGAACAACAGAGCTACGATACCCACGCCGAACCCGTCGGAGCTGCGGTGAACGCACCAGAAGGGCTGGTCTCGGACCACGCCTTGGAGATATTGATATCGAAATCCATGGGCCTGCGCGGTGCGTAGGTTTGATGCGCCCGGCGCGAACATGGCCAGCCTCGAGGATACCGTGAAGCGGCTAAGCACGGCGGACTTCGGTAGCGTCCACCCTCGCCCCCGGGCTTGAGCTCCCCTAAGCTAACATGGAGTCTACAGAAACGCGGTTAAGGATAGAAGCGGCGACGGCGCTCCGCGACAGCCTCGAATATTACACAAATGGACATAATTATGCCGCCTTCTTGCAGCGGGTTATGCCCGTCTTCATCGGCATATTGCGGGGACCCTGTATCTTCCAGAGCAACTCTCCGGAGCACGTGCGTATATTCCCCCTAGAAAGTTGAAACAGATTCTCACACGTCACATCAGAGACTGCGCAACTCCATATTAGAGATCCTACATCGGTTCCCCACGCCTCCGATCCCGCCTAACAACCCGTCCCCGCCGACCTCGCCTCTCGAGCCGTATGGCGAGGAATTAGTGGACCTTCTTATGAACCTGGTCCGGAACGACAACGAAGAGAACGCGGCGCTGTGCGTTAAGATCACGTCGGATATCCTGAAGCACCTCGCGAAACCTCTGGCTTCGAGATTCCAGCCGTTCCTAAACCTGATCCGCGACATCTTCGATCAGACCGAGAATGTCGTCCGCGAGCAGCTCGACAACACGTCCCTGTCGACGGGCGCGGCTCACGGGGCACCGTCGACCCCGGGTAGCGTGCAGACGAACTTCCAGTCGCCGCGACCGGGCTCACCCGTGGCGTCAGTCACCGACCTTGGACCGGATCCTCAGCAGCAGAATCGTATGCTCGTGAAGGGCATGCAGTCGTTCAAGGTGCTCGCCGAGTGTCCCATTATCGTTGTGTCCCTCTTCCACGTGTCTAAGCAGCTCGTGGGGCACAACGTGAAGCTCTTTGTCCCCCCCATTACCAATGTCCTAATGCTGCAGGCGAGCACGCAGAAGCAGGCCCACGAGGAGGCCAAGGTTCGGGACGAGATATTCACCGGCGTGAGCCCCTTGATCAAGAACCGAGCGGCTTTCGGCGACTTCATCACTGCCCAGGTCAAGACGATGAGTTTCCTGGCGTTCCTTCTTCGGCAGTTTTCCCAAGAGCTGGGTAACTTTATGAAGGTCCTACCCGATGTTGTCGTTCGGCTATTGAAGGATTGCCCCCGTGAGAAGTCGGTCACGCGCAAGGAGTTGCTGGTCGCTATCCGCCATATATTCAGCTACACCTCGCCCAAGATCTTTTTGAACAAGATCGACGAACTCCTGGACGAGAGGACGCTTACTGGCGACGGCGTCACGGTGTACGAGACGATGAGACCAATGGCGTACGGGATGCTTGCGGATTTGATCCATCACATCCGCGACTCGCTAAAACCCGAGCAGATCCGCAAAATCGTCGAGGTTTACACGAAGAATCTCTTGGACGACTTCCCGGGCACCACTTTCCAGACCATGAGTGCCAGACTCCTCTTGAATATGCCGGAGTGCATCGCCAAGATGCCTAACAAGGCGGATGCCAGGTACTACTTGATCGTCATCCTGAATGCGATTGGTAACAAATTCGTTGCCATGAACCATCAGTACCCCAATGCCATCAAGCTGTGGAAGAAGTACGAGAAGCAGGCTGCCGAGGGCATCACCGAGTCTTACCTCCCTGATGAGAGGGCACCCCCTGATTGGGACGAGGTCGATATCTTTAGTGCGACGCCCATCCGGACGACAAACCCTCGAGACAGGGGCTCCGACCCAATTGCGGAGAACAAGACTCTGTTCCGGTGCTTAATGAGCGTGCTGAAGGCCACCTTCTATCAGTTACGTACGTGCAACATTGGCCCTGTGGTGGACCCGAAGAACGCGCCCCCTCACTGGCATGACGTTGCTTTTGGATTCTCAGCCGAGGAGGTCAAGGTCATAACAAAGCTCTTCCGCGAGGGTGCCAGGGCCTTCAGGTACTACGAGCCGGAGAAACCTGTCAACGAGCCACAGCCCAACTCGCCGGCGGAGTATGTGGCGAATGTCTCGTGTAGCAAGGAGGAGAAGGATCTTCTTGAGACGTTTGCGACCGTTTTCCACTCCATCGACCCCGCGACCTTCCACGAGGTGTTCCAACAGGAGATACCCCAGCTATACGACATGATATTCGACCATGCTGCCCTGTTGCACATCCCTCAGTTCTTCCTTGCCAGCGAGGCGACGTCTCCCAGCTTTTGCGGCATGCTACTTCGGTTCCTGATGGACAGAATCGACCAAGTGGGGTCATCAGACGTTCGGAAGTCGTCGATCCTCTTGAGGCTTTTTAAACTAGCTTTCATGGCGGTGACCCTGTTTGCAAGCCAGAACGAGCAGGTTCTGCTGCCGCATGTCGTCGACATCGTCACGAAGTCGATTGACTTATCTTCAAAGGCTGAAGAGCCTATCAACTATTTCCTCCTCCTTCGCTCACTGTTTAGGAGTATAGGTGGCGGCAAGTTCGAGCATCTTTACAAGCAGATCCTTCCGCTACTAGAGATGCTTCTTGATGTATTGAATAGCCTTTTGATGGTTGCCCGCAAGCCATCCGAGCGGGATCTGTATGTTGAGCTGTGTCTCACTGTGCCGGCGAGGCTCAGTAACTTGCTGCCACACCTCAGTTTTCTGATGCGGCCGCTTGTCGTGGCACTCCGGTCTGGAACCGACTTGGTAGGCCAGGGGCTCAGGACACTCGAGCTGTGTGTGGATAACCTTACAGCCGATTATCTTGACCCCATCATGGCGCCGGTCATCGACGAGCTCATGACGGCCCTCTTCGACCACCTCAAGCCTCACCCGTACAACCACTTCCATGCTCACACGACAATGAGGATTCTGGGAAAGCTCGGCGGGAGAAACAGGAAATTCATGACGGATGCCCAGCAGCTTGCATACAAAGAATTCTCGGATGATCCTTCCAGTTTGCAGATTCGGCTGGTCGGCTCGAAAAAGGATCGTCCGTTCCCCGCCGAATTGGGCGTCGAGCTTGCGATCCGGAAGCTTACCGAAATCCCGAAGAACAACAAGGCGAACCAGAGTCGCGAGCTCGAGACCTACTACAAGAAGCAGGCGCTGCAGTTCCTCAGAGCCCAACTGAAACTGCGGATCGGCTTCGATGGCCTCCCAGAGGACTATCCCAGGATGCTCCGCCTGCAGATTCAAGATCTTGTGGCGCGCCGCAAGTTGGACTTCGACCTGCGCCCCTTTGTGATATCTGCTAGGGACGCCTCGATTCCCAAAAAGGATGGCCAGGACGCTCTTGTCAAGCGATTGTTGAAGGCGCTCATGGCTGCCGAGGCCATGCCCGAGTTCAAGGAGGGACCTGGTGGTTTCCTCATGAATATCTGCCGCCATTTCACAATTGTCGAAATCGGGAGAGCGGTCGTCGACTTCAGACGTGTCTTGGCTCCATTTGATCCAAAGGCAGGAGAAGGCCCAATTTGTATCGACACAAGGGTGATTGGGGATGCCATTGTCGAGTCCCTAGCGTCTGATCAGGCCGAGGTGCGCGAGGTCGCAGAAAGTGCGTTGCGCGAGATCCACCAGACAAGCGTCACTCTCTTTGGAAAAGAAGCCTATATTGGCAAGCTTCCGTTCTTCGCCTACCTGTCGAGCACCTTTTGTCACAGCTGCTACGAAGAGGAATGGTTCACCAAGACCGGCGGCACTCTGGGCGTAAAGTTCATGCTCACTGAGTTTGACTTGGGGGATGCCTGGCTAGCTACCAAGCAAGGTGAGTTCATCCGCGCTCTCTTGTATGTCATCAAGGATATACCCCAAGATCTCCCGGAGAAGACTCGGCGCTATGCGCAGGACACCTTGGAAATCCTCCTGAAGAGGATTACCAAGGACATCAAGAAGGAGGACGCTCTGCACCAGCCGCCCCAGCCTGGCCAACCGCAGGCCAAGCCGTCACGGCTGGCGCAGATATGTATGCTGTTCAACTCGGAGCTCTGCAACATGAACCGCCATGTGAGAGAGACCTCGAAGCGATCCCTTAGACTCATCGCGACGGCTGCCGGCTGCCCGGTTTGGGAACTTGTGGAGCACTACCGAGATCGTCTGCTTCAGCCAATTTATGCGAAGCCGCTCAGGGCTCTGCCTTTTGCTGTTCAGATTGGCTACATTGATGCCGTCACGTATCACATGAACCTCAAGCACGACTGGGTCAAGTTCGATGGCGACCTCCACCGCATGCTCATGGAGTGTCTCGCACTTGCCGATGCCAGTGACGAATCTTTAGCCAACAAGCCCGCCGAGTTCAGGACGCAAGAGAACATTGTGGCCCTCAGGGTTGCCTGCATCAAGCTCCTCAGCACTGCCATGAGCTTCCAGGACTTCGCCAAGGGACAGAATAGCGGCACTCGGATCAAGATCGTTGCGGTCTTCTTCAAATCCCTCTACTCTGAGTCGCATGCGACTATTGAAGCTGCCAACGATGCTCTCAAGTCGATCCTTTCGCCATCAATGAAGCTGCCTAAAGAGCTTCTCCAGAGTGGACTTCGGCCGGTACTCGCTACCCTTGCAGAACCCAAGAAGCTCACCGAGCACGGCCTGAACAACCTGGGTCGGATCCTTCAGCTCCTCACCAATTACTTTAAGCTAGAGATCGGTTCTCGTTTGCTCGACCATGTGAAGGCCATGGCAGACCCGAACGCCCTTCAGCAGGTGTCCTTCACGTTCTTTGAGCAAAACCCGTCGATGAAGATTATCGTCGCGGTGTTCAACGTCTTCCACCTGCTCCCGGATGGTGCTGAGGGGTTCAAGGAACGCCTCATTCACGCATTGCTGGATCTGGAGGAACAGCTTCGCAGAACTCAGACGAGTCCTTTCCGGGCACCGTTCTACCGATACATCAACCGGTATCCCAAGGACATATGGCAGTTCCTACTCGACAAGATCGGCGAGCTGAAGTTCGGCCGCTTCTTGGCACAGGCCCTGGCCGATCCTACCAGTGGTCCGCTGCGCGAGACTGCCAACGCGGAAGTTGCGTCTTTGATTCAGAAGTGCGGGGAGATTGGCCAGGCCCAGCCCGATGCCAAGTACATTGCCATCGTCAACGTTATCCACATCCTCGACTCGCTGAGCAAGTGGCCCGGGGCCGAGGTTTGGATGCAAAAGGACGACACTCTGGGATGGCTGAAGCAGTCGGGGCGGGAGCTTGAGAAAGATCTGCGCAACTTCTCTCTCCCCACGCAGCTCCGTCTTCCTGCCGACCAAGCAGGCGCCCAGGTCGTGTCGATCCTCGTCAAGGCTCTCGAGCAGTCACCCGAGGACCTCGAGCCGCTCTTCAGCCTAGTGGATTCGGTCACATCGGGTGACTTCCAGGCGACGCGTCCCCTCTTCTCATACATTTATAACCACATCATCTGCAGCGACTCTGTCGACTTCTGGAAGGCGGTATTCCTCAAATGCCTCGACATCTACGGCTCAAAGGCCTCCTCTCAGAAGACGAAATGGTTCCTCTTGCACAACATCGTCAACCCCATTGTCGCGATGGACGTCATGCGGAACTGGGGAAAGACTGAGGCGGCGACGGGGCCAAAGCTCATGGATCGCACCGTCCTTGATGCTGTGACGAACCGGATGTGGAAGGTGCACCCAGAGACGAACCCGGAAGACTCGGTTCAGCCAGGCATCGACCACACGAGGTTCGAAGCGCTGCAGCTGTCGGCGATGATTGTCAAGTACTGTCACAGCTCCCTCCAGGATTCTCGTAAGGACATCATCCGGTTCGGCTGGACATACATCCGCCTCGACGACGTCATCATCAAGCACGCTGCTTACGTCGTCCTCGGATACTTCATCGCGCTCTTCGACACCCCCCCGAAGATCACCACCCAGATCTATGTGTCTCTGCTCAGGATCAACCAGAGCGAGGGCAAAGCACTTGTCAGCCAGGCCTTGGAACTGGTCGCACCCGTGCTTCCCAAGCGGTGCAATACCTTGCCTAGTGACCGCACTGCGGCCTGGGCTATCGCCCCGCGCAGAGTGCTGGCAGACGAAGGGCAGCCTACCCATCAGATGACTTCCATCTGCCACTTCATCGCCAAGCACCCCGACCTCTTCTACTACGCGCGCGACAAGTATGTCCCTCTCATCGTCTCGTCTCTCAGGAAGGTCGCCACGCCCCCCAATCCGTCCAACGAAAGCCGGAAGCTGGTTCTCAGCATGATGTGGCTCATCTGGCTTTGGGAGCGGAGACGTGTTGAGGGGAGACAGGCTTCGGTGTCCAAATCGCCATCAATGTCACCCGACGCGAAGAGGCCGAGGCAAGATTCCCTGGGTTCGGTATCACCCTCCGCGGCTCGGCACGGACCTCCTTCTACTCGAGCTTTGTCGGAATCTCCCACTGTCAAGAAGCGGAAGTTGGAGAATGAATCACAGGCAGAATCCGCCTCGCCGTCAACGACTCGGGTGTCGGCGACTCCGGTTGAGAAGGCCGAGTACGTTATTCCACCGGCCGCACGACTCAGGATGATCAAGTTCTTGGTCGAGTTCCTTGCTCGACTCACCGACCGGTACCCGTTGCCGTCAGCCAAGCCGAAGGAGATGCTGCCCCCGAATAGTCCGATCATGCCGCCCAACCCTGGCGAGATGTGCAGGAAGTCCATCCGGCTATTGTACAATCTGCTGCAGCCGCAGTACTGGGGGGACTTGGACCTTGACCTCTTTTCTGATGTTACCACGCCGATTCTGGCGTCCGACAAGACTCAGGCCGTCCTCGCTGCCGACCCAGCTGACAAGGAAAAGTACGACGAGAAGTCTATGACCAGCATCATCAACACTCTACAGGTTGTCAGGGTCATCCTTCACTTCAAGTCAGACGACTGGATCAACAAGAATATCACCTCTGTGCTGAAGGTAGTGGAGAAGTGCCTCAAGTCGGAGAATCCCGAAATCCAAGACTGCCTTCACGTGGCCGATAAGCAGTCTGACGATGGCCTGGAGATTAGCCCCATCATCAAGAGGATCATCGACGCTGTGCCGGAGGACGTCCCTATGGAGGATGCGGATGCGGAAGGCGAGCAGGAGACTCATACCTCGGAGACAGTGTCGACCCTGTCCACGATTGCTGGTGAAGCGATGGCGAACGGAAATTACGCATCTGGTGTGAATCTGCTTTGGTCGTTGGGGCAGCGCAAGCCGGCTGTCATCGATCAACACATTCCAGCTCTCATGAAGGCTTTGCAAAGTCGACTTGCTAGGGACCACGTACAGCATTACACTTCTCTAGCTACTCAGGCGGGTCAAGCTCGCTCGCAAGATCCTAATGCGCCACCGACAGGGGAGATGTCCCCCTACGAGCTCGAAGTCCAAACGAAGATCATGCTAAGAGCCATCTCGACTGTTGCGCTGCGCATGGAGGTCCTTGGGGACAGCCGACGGCCGTTCCTGAGTGTCCTCGCCACGCTCGTGGAGAAGTCGTACCACAACCCCCTCTGTGAAGCCATCCTCGATATGGTTGACGGATGGGTGTTCCGATCCGAGGGGACGTGGCCAACTTTGAAGGAAAAGACAGCCGTCCTTCACAAGATGTTGACATTCGAACACCGGCCAGACACAACCATGCTCACCAAGTTCCTCGAGCTCGTCATCCGCATATACGAGGACCCCAAGATTACCAAGACTGAACTCACCGTTCGCATGGAGCATGCTTTCCTGATCGGGACACGCGCCCAGGATGTCGAGATGAGGAACAGGTTCATGGCCATCATGGACCGCAGCCTGTCCAAGACGGCAGCTGCGCGCCTCTCATACGTCATCATGGACCAGAACTGGTTGAGTTTGGCGGATTCCTACTGGCTTGTCCAAGCCTCGCAGCTGCTCCTCGGCTCGGTGGAGTCCAATGCCGCCGCGCAGTTGGATCGGGAGGATGTACGGACATGGAGCCCCGGTCAGCTGGTATCGATGTATGCCGACGACAACAGAACTCCAGCCATTGCCTCCGACGAGAAGTTCGAGTCGTTCATGTTGGACTACCGCAAGTTCCTATCTCAGCTCGGGGACGTCAAGGTCCGCGATGTCCTCGAGCCGCTCGCGCAGCTGCAACATACTGATTCTAAGGTGGCCCACGAGCTGTGGACGACGTTGTTCCCCATGTTCTGGTCGGCGTCGGCTAGGGACGAGCGCACGGATCTCCAGAAAGGTCTTGTTGTACTCCTTACCAAGGATTACCACAACCGTCAACTCGACAAACGCCCCAATGTGGTCCAGTCTCTCCTCGAAGGTGCCTCCAGGTCATGGCCAGAGTGCAAGCTTCCTCCCCACGTTGTCAAGTTCGTATCTAAGACTTACGACGCCTGGTACACTGGTCTGGTACAACTCGAGAAGGCCGCTCTCAAGCCCGAGGTCGAATCTGCCACTGTGCGGGAGAGCAATCTGGACGCGTTGGTCGATCTTTACTCGTCTCTGGAGGAGGATGACATGTTCTATGGGACGTGGCGTCGCCGCTGCCAGTTCGTTGAGTCCAATGCCGCTTTATCTTACGAGCAGAGTGGCATGTGGGACAAGGCGCAGAGAACGTACGAGGCCGCCCAGATCAAGGCTCGCACGGGCGTCACGCCTTTCTCGCAGGCGGAGTACATGCTCTGGGAGGACCACTGGGTCCGGTGCGCTCAGAAGCTGCAGCAGTGGGATATGCTGCAAGACTTTGCTAAGCATGAAAACTTCCAGGATCTCCTGCTGGAGTGCGCTTGGAGATGCCACGACATGTGGCAGGACCAGAACCACCGCGAGGGTCTAGACAACATCATCAAGGGCTTCATGGACGCGCCGACGCCTCGTCGAATGTTCTTCCAGGCGTTCATGTCGCTCCTGCGATTCCACAACGGCCAGGAAAGCCAGAACGACTTCAACCGCGTTTGCGACGAGGCCATTCAGCTCTCAATTCGGAAGTGGCACCAGCTCCCGGCCCACCTGACGAAAGCCCACATCCCACTGCTGCAGAACTTCCAGCAGCTAGTCGAGCTCTACGATGCCAGTATCATCTGCCAGAGTCTCGCCAACACGAACCAGACCAACCTCGATGTCAAGTCAGGAGAGCTGAAGCTTTTGCTGGGGGCCTGGCGGGACAGGTTGCCCAACACCTGGGATGACATACAATCCTGGCAGGATCTTGTAACCTGGAGACAGCACATCTTTGGACTGATCAATCAAAAGTACCTGCCGCTCGTCCCCCAGAATGCCGGTCAGAACGCTGGGGGAGCCAACACCTCCTTCGCGTATAGGGGTTACCATGAGACCGCGTGGATCATCAACAGGTTCGCACATGTTGCTCGAAAGCATAGCCTGCCCGAGGTGTGCATCAACCAGCTCAGCATGATCTACACCCTCCCCAACATTGAGATCCAAGAGGCTTTCCTTAAGCTTCGAGAGCAGGCGCGGTGCCACTACGAGAACCCCGAACAGCTCCGCAACGGTTTGGACGTTATCAACAACACGAACCTGAACTACTTCTCGGCACCACAGAAGGCCGAGTTTTATACTCTCAAGGGAATGTTCCTCGAGAGGCTTAGTGAACATGGCGACGCGGACGCGGCGTTCGGTACGGCGTTGTACTTTGATATTACGGCGGCCAAGGCCTGGGCGGAATGGGGCTACTTCAACGAGCGGAAATTCAAGGAGGACACGAACGACTTGAACTCTGCCAGGCAGGCTTTGACTTCGTACCTTCAAGCCGTCGGCAGCTACAAGAGTCACAAGTGTCGCAAGCTCATATCACGAATCTTGTGGTTGCTTACTCTAGACAATGCCGAGGGAACCATTGCCTCGGGCTTCGACGACTACAAGGGGGAGACGCCCGTGTGGTACTGGATCACCTTCATCCCGCAGCTCTTGAGCGGCCTCGGCTACAAGGAGGCGCCGCGCCTCCTCCACATCCTCCAGAAGATTGCGCGCTCCTTCCCGCAGGCGCTGTACTTCCAGCTCAGGACCAACCGCGAGGACATGTTCACGATCAAGAAGAACCAGGAAGGGAAGGCCAGGAAGAGTCAGACTCCGGCGACCGGCTCTCCCATGCTGACAAAGACCGAGAAGCCGGAGGGTTCGTCGAGGCCGGCGACTGCGAACGGCGATGGGGCGGTGGTCAAGACGGAGGGCGCGAATGGTACGGGGGTTGGTGGGACGCCGGATGTGCAACAGCAGCCCGCGCAAGGTCAGGCTCAACAAGGCCAGCAGCCCCAGCAACCCCAACAGGGCCAGCAACCTCAGCAGCCCCAGCAGTCTCAACAGGCCCAGCAGCCTCAGCAACATCAGCAGCCCCAGCAGCAGCTACAAAATCAGCAGCAAGCGCAGATCGCGCAGCAGCAGGGCCAGGGCCAGGCCTCCGCTGCCGGACCTGGGCAACGGCGTCCCCCGTGGGAGCTCAATGACGAGATCATGACGACCTTGAAGACGGCCTTCCCTCTCCTCGCTCTCTCCATGGAGACGATGGTCGACCAGATCCAGAAGCACTTCAAGTGTCCGCCCGATGAAGATGCGTACCGATTGATTGTGGCTCTCCTCAACGATGCTCTGGCGTACGTCAGCCGCATGCCCGCATCTTTCGCAAAGGACGTCAAGCTCCCACCGGCAACCGAGAGCAACATCACGCGGTTCGCCGAGACTATCCTGCCGAACCACATCAAGAAGTCGTTCGAGACGGACTTCGTGTCCGTCAAACCGACGATGTACGAGTACATCCACAAGCTCCGCGGGTGGAGGGACAAGTTTGAGGAGAAGCTTGACAGGCGCAATTCCCGGGCCACGCTGGAGGCATACTCGATGCACCTGAGCGAGTTCAAGTACCAAAAGTTCGACGACGTGGACATTCCGGGCCAATATCTCCTGCACAAGGACAAGAACCAGGACTTTGTCAAGATCGAGCGGTTCCTCCCCAACGTGGACCTGGTGCGGACAAACGCCGCGTCGTACAGGCGGCTGAGAATGAGGGGCCGCGACGGCAGCACTCACTCGTGGGCCGTCCAGCATCCGGCAGCTCGCCACTGCAGGAGGGAAGAGAGGATTCTTCAGCTGTTCCGACACCTGAACCAGAGCCTCAGCAAGAAGAAGGAGAGCAGGCGGCGGGACCTCCAGTTCACGCTACCCATCATGGTGCCGCTGGCGCCTCACATCAGGATCGTGAAGGAGGACGAGAGCTGGGTGACGCTCCAGGGCGTGTACGAGGACCACTGTCGACGCAACGAGATGTCAAAGGACGAGCCGATCCTCTTTGCTATGGAAAAGCTGCGGTCGATCTTGGAGCCAAAGACCAATGTGAGTGTTGCCGCCAGTGGATACCGTGTGAATAGCCATACTAACGTCGCAAAGCATCATCGGCCGTCGGAGCAGCACGCCACGGCGCGGCTGGAAGTCCTCAACGCCATCCAAGAGAAGTGGGTCCCCAGTACGGTGGCCCTGGACTACTTCCAGCGCATCTACCCCGAGTTCGAGGACTTCTGGCTCTTCAGGAGGCAGTTCTCGCACCAGCTGGCGGCGCTCACCTTTATGACGTACATCCTGTACATGCACAACCGCTACCCGCATAAGATGCACATTGCCCGGGGCTCGGGCAACATCTGGGGCTCCGAGCTCATGGCTTACATGGGGGTCAGTAAGCCGTACTTCATCAACCCGGAGCTCGTGCCCTTCCGCCTGACGCCGAACCTCCAAACGCTCATGGGCCCTCTCGCGACGGAGGGCATCTTCAGCGCGGCGATGCTCGCTATTGCGCGGTGCCTCACGGAGCCGGACCTGGAGCTCGAGCACAGTCTCACGCTGTTTGTGCGGGACGAGATCCTGGCGTGGTTCACGACGTATAGTCACCGCAAGGACCAGATGCACGTCGAGGTGCCGTCGGACACGATCCGCGACACTGTGCAGGTGAATACGGACCAGATCGTCAAGAGGGCGGTCAGTCTCGCGCAGAGCCCGCCGGGGAACCTGCCTGCCACGCAGACGGTCATCGACTTGATTGCTAAGGCCGTCAACCCGCTGAACCTGGCTCAGTGCGATGCGTTGTGGATGCCGTGGCTGTAAGAGTTGGGGGAAGGAGAGGGGTATCTCTCTCGGGGGCGGAGTGGAGTTGGCCTACGGGCGAGTTGTATGTATAATCGAGGGGACAAGGTAGACTGGGGCAGCATGAGGTTTCGAAGGAGCCGGCGTTTGGAGTTTGTAGTTCCGGTGTTTTCGAAAAGCGCAGAGATGGAGCAATGGGCATGTGTGTCCCTAATGGCATGAGTTTCAGTACGTTCTCGCTGTACATGGCAAGTTGCTATACTCTTTTGGCTGTTTTGTGAGTGGATTGGGGGCTCGACAACTGGATGCGGTCATTGTTGTGGAATGCCAGTGTTTTGTGCTTCCCAGACAGACCCAACTACGGCCCTCTCAACTGCAAAGTGTGGATTGAGGTGTGACGTATACGGTGCGACCGCGCACGGGCCATTTCCATTAAATCGTGCGCCTCGACTTGCTTTTCTACTGGCCGCGACGGAACGACCGACCTTGACCACCGCGGTTGCCACTTTCCAATTGCAGCGACTCCTTTCCCAACCTCCACCCCCCGAACTTTGGGGAAGCGCGGAAACTCTTGGTTCCCACACGGCAGAATTATCCTCACGACTGATCCGTAAGATCCAGCGGTATCCTTCTGTTGTCTGCGGGCAACCACCATCTCGTCTTCTTTTTCATCCTCTTTTCTTTCTTCTTTTTACGCGGCCTTGACGGTTCGATACGGCGAGTCGCGGCACTGAAGAGTGACGATCAAGCGCGTACGGCGCTGTACGGCGCGTTACGACGGCAACCCGCCTTCTCAGGCCGAGCGCCGATAGACGGGCCTCCGACGGCGGCGTTCGACACTCGACATCCCCACCTGTTTCGTCACCGCACATCGGGCTAAACGACGCCGAGAACCGCGACGATGGGAACCAGGTCGCCTATCGGCGGCGCGGACGCCGTGTCCTTTGCCCTGGCACACCAGCGACCCAAGGCGAGCTTCCAGGGCTGCTCGCGGATCGGGGACTATACCCTGCTGGGGAAGCTCGGCGAGGGGACATTTGGGTGAGTAGGCCCCGCGTAAGCGGCGCTCTGCCGCGCTGCCTCTATGCGCTCATGCCTCGGGGAAGTCTGGGGCTAATGCGGTCATACCAGCGAGGTCCACCGCGCGCGGTCGCGAAAGACGGAAAAGCTTGTGGCGCTGAAGAAGATCATCATGCACCACGAGAAGGACGGGTTTCCGATCACGGCGCTGAGAGAGATTCGTCTCTTGAAGCTGCTCTCGCACCAGAACGTCGTGCAGCTCGAGGACATGGCCGTCGAGCACTCCCATAGGCCGAGTCCGTGCTCACCCCTACCTCACCGCTCCGAGGCAACATTTGGCTAACTCCCAGCAGCCGACAAGCGGCGGAAACCGATCATGTACATGGTGATGCCCTACCTCGACCACGACCTCTCGGGCCTCCTCGACAACCCGTCCGTCCACTTCACCGAGCCGCAGATAAAGTGCTACATGCTCCAGCTGCTCGAGGGCCTCCGCTACCTCCACGACAACCGCATCCTCCACCGCGACATGAAGGCGGCGAACCTGCTCATCAACAACAAGGGCATCCTGCAGATCGCCGACTTTGGCCTCGCGAGGTTCTACGAGGGGCCCCGGCCGAAGCCCGGGCAGGCCATCGGCGAGGGGAGGAGGGATTACACGGGACTGGTGGTTACGCGTTGGTACCGGCCGCCGGAGCTGCTGCTGCACCTGAAGAGGTACACCACGGCCATTGACGTGTGGGGTGTCGGGTGAGTGCGAAGACATGTTGTGTTTTGGCTGGGGGGAGCGACGGCTAACGGGCTCCAGGTGTGTGTTTGGCGAGATGCTCACGGGCAAGCCTGTGTTGGCGGGCGAGAGCGACGGTCATCAGCTGGAGCTTATCTGGGACCTCATGGGCGGACCTACGGAAGAGAACATGCCGGGGTGGAAGCGGCTCCCGGGCGCCGACGTTCTTTCACCGCGCCCGAGACCGGGGAATCTTTCCACTCGGTTCAGAGAGTATGTCCCCGCAGCTACCGCTGCTTGTTTCAGGTCCCAGACTGACTAACCCTGTCCGCAGGCACGGGTCCGGAGCCATCTCGCTCCTCAAGGAACTCCTCAAACTCGACTGGAAGACGCGGATAAACGCCGGCGACGCCCTCCAGCACCCCTACTTCAAGATGGCGCCACTTCCCGCGAACCCCGCCGACCTCCCCACCTTTGAGGAGAGCCACGAGTTCGACAGGCGCAAATTCCAGGACCGGCGCGCCGCGCTGCCCCCCGCGCCCAAGGGCGGCACCGTGGGTCGTGGCCCAGAGGCGAACGGCGGTGCGTCGGGGATGAACTCCGATGCGTACCCCGGCAGGAACGGCATGGGTGGCCCGCGGCATCCCGGACCGCGGACCGGTGACGAGAGGAGGCCTGCGTGGGAGAGGGGCCGGGGCCTGCCGCCCCGGCCGCCGCCTCCCGAGAGGAACGGGTGGGATGGGGATGACAGGGATAGGCGGCCGAGGAGTAGAGGGAACAGAGGGGGGCCCGATGTGGATACCTACATCCCTAGCTACCGGGATCGTGACGGCGGGCGGAGCAGGGACGATAGGTCGAGGGATGGCCGGCGGAGGTGGGATGATAGGGATAGGTGGCATGAGAGGGATCACAGGCGGACGAGGAGCAGGAGTAGGTCGCCCGTTAGGGACCACCGACGGTAGGGCCGGTAGGGTGGTCGCGGACGGACGGTGAGCGGGGGTGGGCTTTACGGGTATCCGTTTCCGCGGGTTGTGGTGAGGCTCGAATGGACGGGAGTGGATCTAGAGACAAGGGCGGGTGTAGGGGAGGGAGCGGAGGGGGGCATGGCGTTCAAGAGGGCTGCTCGCGTTGGGCTCGCGATCGGTTCCCGCCAAGTGGAGTGCTCGAGCGCAGTGTTTCCGTCGTCTATACAGGCAAAAAGCGAATCTTCTTCTTCGTGGGTCAAGGGGTGAATGACATTAGCGCTGGGGATGAAGATACATAGACTGAAAGCGACCAAGCGAAAAAAAAAATACGAAAATGAAGAATGAAGGTCTACTTCAACCCAACTCCAAGGGCTCGATATGAGACATGGTGACAAAAGGAACGCATGTTTCTATGGACAAGGGACAATGTTCGACCCGGAACCATCCCTCAGTGCACCTCCCCATTGGCAAACCTGAACTTCACTCTCCTCGGCCGCACCTCCCCGTCCGGCCCGTCGGGAACATGCTTCCTCAAGACAGGCGTGTGTTTCTTCAGCGAGGACTTCCGGGGCGGCCGGGGGACGGGGTGCGTCACCCGCATGTGCAGGACGGGCTTGGAAGGTGCTTCTTCTGCGCCCATGGGTGGTGGTGGCTCGGCGGGAGCTGTGCGGTTGAGGCCGAGGAGCGGGGAGAGGAGGGCGGAGGTTAGGTGGAGGATGGAGCCGGCGAGGAGGCCTACTAGGGCGGCGGATGCGAGCTGTCGTCCTGTTGTTAGTTTTCTAGGGGTAGTATCGGGGGTGCCTTTGGGGTGCCGGGGACGTGCTTTGGGCATCATCTGCTGGCGGCGTCTAGGTGTAGTGACAAGAGGTCGCCAATGGGGCTGGGTGGTCGGTGGCACTTACAAACGTGTAAAGCGCCTGCGGGAAAGCGTCAGTGATGGATGCACCCAATAAGCGGGACCCTGCATACGCCAAGCCGCGCGGGTCCCCGCGGCCCAACGCAAGAATGAAGCCGGCCACTCACCTTGAACTCGAGAACAAGCGCGAGAGCCCCCGCGACGCAGATGGACAGCGCCTGGAGCGGGTACACCACCGGCGCAAGCACCACCGAGCCCCCCTCGACAATCGGCGTCCCGACGGCGCGGACGAGCTTGAGGGGGAAGAGGAGGATGGGCGGCGAGAATATGAGGAGGAGGACAGACTCTGTGGACGCCACGACTGCGGTGGTGAGCTCGAGGATGCCGAGGATGATGGCCGTGGCGAGGGGGACGAGGATTGCTGTGAAGAGGGCGGCGGCGAGGGTGAAGAGGGAGGGGACGAGGGAGGCGAGAGCTGCGAGGAAGGTGAAGACTATCATTGTGGCTCACTCGGGGCGGCTCGTCGATGGTTTGAGAGTCGGGCCGCAGGCCGGGGGGCTCATGGCGAGCTTGCTCGTGGTTCCCCCGCGGGCTCGGCGTGAACAGCGGCGCGTGAGCGCAGATGTCGACGAGCGCTCGAGCGCTAATTCTGAGCAGGTTACCCTGACACCCGTGCGGCCGTTTCCGAGATGGCGTCCAGTTGATGGCGTCGGGTACGAAGATGGCCGCGGGACCCGGTCCGCGAACGTAGCCACCTCAGCAACACTCCGCTCAGTAACCTCGTCGACGGGATGACATCTGTTTCCGCCAAGAAGCTGGACTGGAGCAGATGACGGCGGCGCCAGGTGGGGACATGCCGCGGCGCACGGGCCATGGCTGCTCACTCATCCCGCTCCACTTAAAATGTGGATATTGAGCCACTCAAAGTTGGACCCACCCAAATTTCGCGCCAAGCGACGAAAAACATCGCCCCTCCAAGTGTAAGGCGCCATCCTGCCGCGGGGTAAAAAGAAGGGAAAAAAAAAGCTCTTTACATGCCACCGCGACAACGCCGTTCTGCGGGCACTCACCGCCCAAATTTCCGTGGGGTCCGTGGTGTTTTGGGTACCGAGTAGGAGGGGGGATACTTTCCTTCTTAAGCTCTAGCACGGGAAGATTTTTTCTTTTTACCCCTCCGTTCTTGTTTTTCATACCTCTTCTTTTTCATCTCTCTTCTCATATATACCCCGGTGTCGTGTCTCTTTGCTTGTCTTTGTTTGTTTCACGGACATCTTTGCTTCCTTTTCTGGATATAGAGTGATCACGAAGAAAACCTACTCGTACCGCCCACCATGTCTGAGATCCCGGAAAGCACCGTGACGTTCGAGCAGCTCGCCGACCTCGAGCGCGACTTTGACGATGTCGAGGCCGACATCAGTGCGTACTCCCGGCTTGTCCCCTCTCTCCTCTCTCTCGACCACCCCGCTAACCGAAGGGGAAAAAAAAAAAAACAGTCCGCCAGCAGGTCAAGCTCAGCAAGCCCCTCTACGAGAAGCGCGCGGGCCTCGTCTCTCAGATCCCCAACTTCTGGCCCCTCGTCATGGAGCAGGCTCCTCCCGAGATCGACGAGTTCATCCAGCCCAGCGACTCGGCCCTCCTCCTCGCGAGCCTCAAGTCCGTCAACGTCGAGCACTTTGAGCTCGAGAAGGGCGGCGACCCCCGCTCCGTCTCCATCTCGTTCGAGTTCGGCGAGAACGAGTACTTCGAGGACAAGGTCCTCGAGAAGAAGTTCTGGTACAGGCACGACAAGAGCCTCGAGTGGTCCGGCCTCGTGAGCGAGCCCGTCGAGATCAAGTGGAAGGAGGGCAAGGACATGACCGAGGGCGTCCTCGGCCTCGCCAAGAAGGTGTGGGACGAGGAGCGCGCCGGCGTCGCCGCGGGCAAGGAGGTCAAGGGGTGGACCGACACGCGGAGGGAGCTTCAGAAGAAGATTGAGGAGACGGCCATGGGCGGCCTCAGCTTCTTTGCCTTCTTCGGCTTCATTGGCCCCCGCATCTCGGCCGAGGAGAGCGCCGAGGCGGACAAGAAGGAGAGGGAGATCAGGAAGCTGAGGAAGGACGGCAAGGAGGTCCCCGAGGAGAAGGACGAGGACGAGGACGAGGATGAGGAGGAGGAGACGGAGGAGGATATCCAGGAGGAGCTGGAGATCTTCCCCGCCGGCAGCGAGGTCGCCGTCGCCATCTCGGAGGACCTGTGGCCCTCGGCCATCAAGTACTTTAGTGAGTCTACCGCCCCCCCTTCTTTGGAGGTTACGTTGCAGAAGAAGCGGGGACGCAGAGCTGACATTTGCTAACATACCTAGCCATGGCCCTCGAGCAGGAGAACATGAGCGACCTGGACTTTGAGACCGACGACGAGATGGACGAGGGTGACGACGAGACGGTGCCGCCCCTGAAGAAGACCAAGGTCTAAGCGGCCGGGGGCCTCTTTTTTTTTTTTTTTTTTTTTTCTCCTGGATCGGTGGGAGTTGGGAGGAATTCTGGGTTTAGTTTAAAGAGGGGTCATTGGTTTTGGAATGAATGGGTGCTGCAGATGGGTATCTGTAGCTGATTGGATATCCCTTTTCTTCGCGTTTCCGAAGTGTGAGTCTTTCTGAAGGTGAATCGGGCCATATCTCTAGTGTAAGTGCAGTGCCGTGCCTAAGCGATGCCGGGATCCACATCCGCTCGGGAAGATACGCTGGCACGAACTCGACCGAGCTACTAGAGAGTAAAATGTAGCCGCAATGTACTTCTGTATCGCGCGAAACCCCGCGTACTGGAACGCCAACCTGGGCATGGAACTGGGCTATTCCGGAAACATCAGGCGACACATCCCCATGGGATTTTGTTCCGTTCTGACTTGGTAGGGCCTCGCCGGCGACTTATCCCACAACTCTCCGGAAAAGCAGGGAGCCGTCGTAAGCCAAAAAAAAAATAAAAAACAAAAGGGCCCATGATGCACCTCGCGTGTCATGCCTCTTAACTCCGGCACCGAACCCCCTTCGGGTCCGACGTCATCGGCCTCCCGGACGGACGAATACGGACGAATACGCCTACCGCCGGGTGACAAAAGTGGGGCAGAATCACTAATCCGCCCCACCACGACCGGGGAAGGTGTGGAACTCCAACCTGATAGCAACGTGAGCTCCCGCGGCAGGAGCCACTCGCAAGTAGCGAATTCACGAGCTCGAATTTGTCAGCTCTCTTTTGACTGGACGAAAGCCGTCATATAAAGTGGAAGGCGCGTTGGACACGGCATGCGCTGTACTTGCGCAGGAGCTCGCAGCAAGCTGCAGTCGACTGTCTTTGGTATTATATAAGAGCGGGAAAGCAGATGTTCCGCGTCGTTGTTCCTCGGGCGTCTCCCATCTTGCAGACGCACACTGCCAGGAACCCACTGGTTTACAAACGAGCTATGGCGACAATGGCGACGCCGTACAAGGTTCTTGTCACGCCGGAGAATACGGGGCTTCTAGGGATCCGCCAGACGCCCGAGGCGGCGTCCATGGTGACGGACCTCCTCCAGCGTGATCTCGACGTGAGCTCACTCACCCCCGCGCCCACGAGCTCAGAGTTGACCTTTGTCAGAAACACCACGTCTTCTTCAACGACCGCGGCTTCCACGACCATGTAAGAGCCCCTCCCTGTCCCCATCCCCCACAAGCCCTCACAAGACCAGATCGTCCACCATCTTCTCTCACTCTACGGCACCGGCGCAACTGCCGAGCACCTCCAGCGCGCATACGATGTCAATGCGAGCTACCAGCTCCCCTCAAAGCCTACCCACAACGGCCTGCCCGATCGCCTCGGGGACTGGGATGCCGCCAAGAAGTACCTCGGCCAAGGCGAGTACTACCCGGACCTCTTCCGCTTCTTCCAGGGCGAGATTGAGAGGCTGGGTTGGAAGGATGCGATGATGAAGTACCTGTTTGATGGGAGCGAGCGGAGCGAGGACCTCTTGCGGCGAATGTTTGCCGGTGCGTATATAAAAACCTCCACGATAAGCCGGATTTGCAATGAGTGAGAAGTGAGACGGGCTGACGGCGTATAGGCATCCTCCACCCCATCATCCAGCTCATGTACGGCGTCGAGTGGGAGCAGCCCGCCATCATCGCTGCCGCCCTCGCCCAGGCGGCAGTGCACAAGGACAACCTCAACGGCATCCTCACGCGCTCCGACGAGGCCGCCAAGTCTGCCGGGCCCATGCCGCCCATCCTGGATCTCATCGCTGAGGCGAGCCGCGACGAGAAGCTCCACAGCTACGTGACGACCGTTGACGGGCCGAATTCCAGGAATCTCACGACGGAGGGGCTAGAAGATGTGTTGAAGCTGGTGGGAAGGGTCAAGGTTGGGGAGGAGGAGGTGGACGAGAAGACGGCGGAGATGATGCACGCTGCGATTGTTGTTGCGAGTAGTGCGGCTGCGGCGGGGGGTGGGAAGGGGGGAAACAAGGAGGCGAGATATGACTTTTACACCATGTAAGTTACCCCCCGCGCGTTTCCGGATACTAATCCCTTTACAAGCCAGGGACTCCCAAGACCCGGAACCGCTAGAGACCTCGTCTTTGGAGCAGGTGCTGACATACACGTAGCCACCACGTCAACCTCACCCCCATCTTCCTCGCATTCAACAAGCAGGACTGGATCCCTACCGCTTTCAAGGCACGTATGCTGGAGTACAAGATCCGCATGCACCTCGTCACGTACCTCGCCGTCGGCTGGCCATCGCTCGACTTCTCGCGCGTGACATCGTACAAGCCGCGTGACGAGACGCTCGTGTCTAAGCCCTCTGGTAAGTCTCCGTCCTCCTTAACCTCCTCTATCTCTAGGAAATGAGAGGAAGCAATGCCAGTGGAGGAAAGAAGCAGCTTCTGACAAACGCAGACCTCCTCCCGCGGTTCTTCCCCGTCGAGGACGACGGCCACACCATCAAGCTCGCCCGCGCTGTTCTCGTCGCGCAGGACGTGATGGCCAAGTACGCGGACAAGGACTGGGCGAAGATCAAGGGAGATGACGCATGGCTGAAACTGATGTACACGGTTCTCGATGCGACGGTCGACCCGGCCGGCGAGAGGTGGGTGCGGGGTACAGGTTTTGATGAGGCGTGGGAGCACATTCCCGCTCGGGCGTAGGAGAAGGGCATGTATCATCTACGGGGCACGCATCATCCACCAGACTGAAGAGTGACGAATACAACTCTGTAGCATATGCTAGCCCAGCGTCTTTCTTCCACTTGACGCCTGAAATCTGGTATTACTCTAAGCCCAGCCACTCCTCCTCATCCCCGCTACTCCCCTCGCCATCCACCTCCTCGACCCCCCATTCCAGCGTCTTCCCCTTCTCAGCCCCCTTTTCCGTCTTTTGCTTCAGCAGATAATCAACCATGTACCCGTTCTCGCTCCCCAGCCTCCGAACCTCATCCCTCATCCTCGCCACCGCCCTCGCCACGACCCTAAGCTCAACGTCCACCTTGCCCCTGTTGGCGCTCAGCCACGCACCGTGCTTATCCACAATGGCCTTGATCCAGAGGAGGCAGAACTCGATGTGGGGGGACCCCTCCGTCTGCGCAGCCACGAACCGCAGGAGTCGCGAGACGTAGACGCCGGGGACGCCGGCGACGACGAGGGGGATCTCGCGGTGGGGCACGGCCTGGAAGACGGCCTTGATGAGACTCGCCTCGTTGAGGCGGAAGGCCATGACGAGGGCCTTGAGGTAGTCACCCTCGTGGAGGACCGCGAGCGTCGAGGCGGGCGTGATCTCCATGTTGAGGTCGAAGGGGTCGAACTGCAGGTTACTATCCAGGCTGTAGATCAACAGGCCCTCGGTAGACGCGGCGCAGAACGAGGTCCCCGCGGGGGAGAAGCCCACGCTCGTGACCCTAATCTCGGGCAGCCTCTTCCGCGCCGAGGGATCACCCCTCTTGGAACCGGGCAGCGCGTCATTGTTTTCGCCGTCCGAGTCGGCCCCGTCATCAACCATGGCGGAGGGCCCCGCTTCGGTGAGGAGCCTGCTGTTGAGGAACTCCTGGGTGCCCGAGACGGAGAGGTTGACGCTGACGGTGAACTTCTTGAGGAGCACCATCGAGTTGACCGAGTACAGGCAGATGTACTTGCTGTTCCCGCCCGCGAGCAGGCAGCTTCCGTCGGTACTATACTCGATGGATCCGAAACTCTTGGAGCCCGCCGAGTTGGCCGCCGTCCGCCGGTCGTTCACGCCCCGACCCCCCGAGATATCGCGCCGCCCGTCCAGGCCGGCAACCTGCTCCGCGTCGGCGATGTTCCAGAAGGTCAGCTGCCCGTCGAGTGTGGAGACGGCGAGCTGCTGCGAGTCGGGCCGCACCGCGATGTCAATCACATCCGCCTGCAGCTGGAGCGGCTCGCTCGTCTGCGTGCGGTTGAATACAGACCAGATGCGCGCGGTACGGTCCCAGCTCCCGCTGATGAGCTGGCCGCCGTCGGGCGTAAAGGCGAGGGCAGAGACGGGACCCTCGTGGCCCGCGAGCCGGTCGAGGAGCTGGCCCGTCTGCACGCTCCAGATGTGGATGTCGAAGGAGTCAAGGGAGCCCGCGGCGACGACCTCGCCGCTGGGGTCGACGGCCATGCACGAGAAGGAAAGGCGCGTGGGGGCGGTGAAGGTCCGGAAGTTGCGGTACCGGACGAGGTCCCATGCGCGGACCGACCCGTCGAGACTAGCAGTGAAGAGCACGTTGCCCTTCTTGGTGAACTCGCACGCCGTGACGCCACTAGAGTGCTCCGTGAACGTGACGACGCAGAAGCCAGATTCCGTGTCCCACACCTTGATCTTGCCGTCGTCTGCCGCCGTGACGACGCGCTGGCCGTCGGGGGTGTAGACGAGGGCGTTCATGGCGTCGAAGTGGCCCTGCTGCTTGAGGATGTACGACTCGGACTGCCACTCCCAGACGAGGAGCTGGCCAAGCTTCGAGGCACCAAAGGCGAGCCACTCGCCCGTGCGGTTGATGGTGACGAAGTCGATGTTGTTCTGCGAGATGCTGAGCGTGTGGATCATGTTGAAGTCGGGCAGCTCGTAGAGGACGAAGAGGCCGTTGGAGAAGCCCGCCACGAGCAGGTTCGACGTCGCGTGGTAGGCCGCGCAGCGAAGGTGGGCGTTGTTCTGCATAAAGTAGTGCCGGTTGACTATCCGCCACCTCGCGTCCACTTCCTCATCGTCATCGTCGTCCATCTCATCGTCGTGCCTGGGCCGCCCGACATACTTCCACTCAAAGAGCGCACCGTCCCTGCTGACGGTGTAGATGGTCTCCTGGTCCTCCGAGAACCACGTCCCGACGACACCCTGCTTGTGCCCCGCCAGCACAGTCGGCGTAAAGTTCTCCTCGCGGTCGACGCTCCATATTCTCGCCGTCAAGTCGTTGGACGAGCTGAGGAAGAACCGCGAGTCGCTCGACCACTCGATGCTCCGCACGTCGTCAAAGTGCTGCGTGTGGGTGTGGTGCCGCACAAAAGGCGCGAACTCGAGCTCGCCGTCGGCGTTGGCGTCGGGGGTGGAAGGCACGTGCCAGACCTCGATCTTGCGCTGGAGGCCGACGACGAAGTACTTGCCGCAGGGCGAGAAGGAGAGGGCTGTTATGGGAGACTTGAAGGAGAAGTTGTATATGGGTATGCGCCGCGGGACGTTGGTGAGGATCGCGAAGCCGTCCTCGTCGACGGAGAGGAGGAGGTTCCCCTGGGGGGAGAGGCCTATCCGCGCGATGTTCTTTCGGTGGGAGAAGGGAAAGGTGAAGGACTTGTTTCTGTGCATAGTTAGTGGAGCACACGAAGAGGATGCGGAAGGCATGGGTTGGCGTACTCGACCAGGTTGAACACCGTCACCCGGTTGCCGACGGGCGAGAAAAGGTGAGTTCCATCGGGGTCAAAGAGCAGGTTTCCTTGACAGTAGACGGTCCCCAGGAGGTTGGAGAACTGTGGAATGTTAGATATAGGCCCCTCATCTGGTAGGAGTGTAGATGTAGTGGGGGGCATACCTTGAAGTTGGTCTTCATCCTTACGAACTGCGCATGTCGACTCGAAATTTCCTGTCGCGACGTCTCTCTTCGCGGGCAAGTCGCAAGTTAACTTTTTGTCTTATCGATTACGGAGTGGGTCCCCCTGGGCCTCGCCACAAATGGAGGGGCACCAAACGTACCTCTCACTATCCCCGAGTACAGCCGGTACAAAAACACGGAAATTACTTGTTCCGTCGCCGGCGGAGTCCGGTTTGTGTCGCCTGTCCATTGGGCCCCTGACAGCCCAGCGCAAGTGCCCCCTTCCCCGACCTCAGGGACTAGCCTGACAGGGGTAGGATTGGCAGGAGCCAGCCACGTCCAATCCCCCCCCCCGTTTTGCAGGGGACTCAGGAAATTTCGCCGTCTGCCCCTGAAGCATCGACTCCGCTCCCAAACCTCCCAACTCAAGCTCACACCGCACCCTCGCATCGAAACACGACGACCCCCAACGGCATCGACCCGGGCTCATCAATTGGCTTCTATCCTATTTTCTGATATCCATCCTCCCAATTGTCGCCGAGTAGTATCCGGGATCGCCCCGCGTCGCACCTCCACGATGGCCACCGATTCCTCGTCGCTCATTGGCATTGCCAACCTCCCCAACCAGCGACACAAGATTGTCGCGAAGAGGGGTGCCGCCTTCACTATCATGGTACGCCATCCGATGAGTCGCTCGACTGGGCGCCTGCTGGCCGCCCGATGGATCGGTCCTTCATTAAACGCAGACTAACACGAGGCGTAACAGGTTGCTGGCGAGTCTGGACTCGGAAAGACCACCTTCATCAACACCCTCTTCTCCACCACGATCAAGAACTACGCCGACCACAAGCGCCGCCACCAGAAGCAGGTCGACAAGACCGTCGAGATCGAGATCACCAAGGCCGAGCTCGAGGAGAAGTTCTTCAAGGGTACGCATACGACGAGAGCCCCCTAGTGTCCTGCCTCGGCACTACAAAGTTCCATCTGTCGCTAACTCGGACTTTAGTCCGCCTTACCGTTATTGATACCCCCGGATTCGGCGACTACGTCAACAACAGGGACTCGTGGATGCCCATAATTGAGTTCCTCGATGACCAGCATGAGTCGTACATGCTCCAGGAGCAGCAGCCGCGCCGGCAGGACAAGATCGACCTCCGTGTCCACACTTGCCTCTACTTCATCCGCCCCACCGGCCACACCCTCAAGCCCCTCGACATCGAGGTCATGAAGCGACTCTGCTCCAGGGTCAACCTGATCCCCGTCATTGCCAAGGCTGATACTCTCAGCCCGTCTGACCTCTCGAGGTTCAAGCAGAGGGTTCGTGCCCGTGTCCAGTCCCCCTCTTCGCCAAGACCTAGCTAACCCCCCCGTAGATCCGAGCCGTGATCGAGGCCCAGAACATCAAGATCTACCAGCCCCCGATCGAGGCGGACGATGACTCCGCCGCCCAGTATGCGCGCATTCTCATGGCCGCCATGCCCTTCGCCGTGATAGGCTCGGAGAAGGACATCAAGACCGCCGACGGGCGCATCGCCAAGGGCCGGCAATACTCGTGGGGTGTTGCCGAGGTCGAGAACGAGGACCACTGCGACTTCAAGAAGCTGCGCTCGATCCTGATCCGGACCCACATGCTCGACCTCATCCACACCACCGAGGAGCTGCACTACGAGGCGTACCGCGCCCAGCAGATGGAGACGCGCAAGTTCGGCGAGGCCCGTCCCCGGAAGCTTGACAACCCGAAGTTTAAGGAGGAGGAGGAGACGCTCCGGAAGCGGTTCACGGAGCAGGTCAAGGTGGAGGAGCAGCGCTTCCGCCAGTGGGAGCAGAAGCTCATTGCCGAGCGCGACCGCCTCAACAAGGACCTCGAGCAGACCCACGCCCAGATCAAGCAGCTCGAGCTCGAGCTCGAGCAGATGCAGGGCAGCGCCGTCCGCAGCCACGGCCGCCGTTAATCAGGCGCATCAATTCTTTGATTCCAGTTGGCTTGGCCTCGGGTCCTTAATTCTTGTCCTCCGCCCCCGGACCATGTCCACGGTCATACGGAAGCTCGTGTCTGGCTGTGTGAGCGTTTGCGGAGAGGGCAGTCCGTCCTTCTCACCACTTGCTTCAAGATCTTAGCGGCGAATCGGAAAATACCTCGGGGGTGTCGCGGTGCGCGGGATCCCGCTGCAACGCAGGGGGAGGCCCGGGTCCGGCATCCTCTTTCCAGCCCGGCTCGCCTTTTACTCTTAGTTATTATCCGCCTTCCTGCGTCCTTGCGTACAACCAATTCTTGTTTCTTGATCCCCGAGATAGTTGTTTAGTTTGGTGTAATTCAGCCGAACGCTTTCATGATACCAGTTAATGGGAGAACATTTGATTTTTCTATCATAATAGCCCACGCTTTGTTGTTTCATATGGCGGGACACGCGACGGGAAAACGACGAGCAAACCTCCGTGCTGTGTTCCGCCCCTAATGCTTCGTTCTAGACCGACGCGTTACCAAACAGCACCTTTATGCCCAAGTACAAGATAGCCAAGCTAGTAAATCAGGTATCGCCCCCCCTAACCGAAACTCCATGCACCGTTCCTATGAACCGAAATACCAACGCCGAACCTACTAGATAGCGTCCATGCTCGCCCGCGTCGCCAGCTGCTCGTTTTTATTCCCCAGCCTCGAGATCTGCAGGAACGTGTCGACGCCGTAGCCCTCCAGGCTGTGCAGCTCCAGGCTGCCGGCCCAGTACTCGGCGTAAACCCTGCTCAGTGGCAGGCCCATGCCCAGCTGCAGGTTCGGGGGCCGCTTCGTAAGGGACGACAGCGACGAGGGGTGGGGAGGCGACAGCGGGGAGTCGTAGCTGGGGGTGCGGAGGTCGGCGCGGCCCAGCTCGTCGTCGATGTGGAGCTCCTGCATGGTGGCGGCCATGGTGGGGACCTGCGCTAGGTTCTTGAGGAACTTTTGGCTCCGGGGCCCCTTTGTGAAGGACCACAGGTGCGGGAGGATGTCCCGGGGGACGCCGCCCCCTTGGTCTGATATCCGGATGATGATGTGCTGCTGCGACTCGCAGATGGTGACCTCGATGGGCGGCGCCTTGCCCTTTGCGCCGGACTTGATGTGCTTCTCCACGACGGCGTGGACGGAGTTGCGGAGGAGCTCGCCGACGATGTATTCCAGGTGGTTCAGTATGTAGGGGAAGCTGGCGGAGAGGTGGCCCTCGACGCGGATTTCGGGGACGGCGTCCGAGTCGCCGTACGTGGAGCGCGCGAGGGCGCGGACGGCGTTGCCGCAGCGTTCGATGACGTCGCGGGCTACGCAGCGGATGAAGACCTCGCCGATGAAGTCGGCCTCGGAGAGCATGGAGCCCGGGGAGAAGTGGGGGGAGTTGAAGGTCGTCGTCAGGGCGAGGTGCTGCTCTGCGATTACGCGGCGGGATATCCGCTGATTGGGGGAGGTTAGCGATTCGCCTGCCAGCACGAAAGGGGTGTTTGCGGACGAAGGCGGGGAGGGACGCACTGATCGGAGGATGACGTTCATGAACTCGTCGAGCGCTTCGGCGCTCATCAGGTCGCTGCACTCCATGATGCCCATGGCCAGCTTCGGGATTACCGTCAGGTGGAGCTTGAGATTGTCGCTGATCGTCTTGCAGAGCGCATCGTTGTCCTCGAGGGTATGTATCTCCTTGATCTTGCGGAAGGAGTCGAAGGCGTTGTAGTAGAGGTTATAGACGTCGCTGATGTGGCGGTTCTTGACGACGGCGTATGGGAGGTGCTGCATGTCTCGGATGCGGTGGGCTATCCTGCAACGCACGAGGACGGACACGCATCAGCTTCTGCACCGGGAGGGATCTTCAGTACTCGATTCGGCGCGGTACTAACCTCGTGGGGAGCTCGGTGCGGACGTAGTTGGCTGAGTTGATCAGTCGCGACTCGGTGAGCGAGCGGCCAAAGACCATCAGTTGCCGGAGGCTAATCGGCCGGGCCTCTTTAGACACCCATCTGCGCAAAAACAACGCTGATTTAGTAGACATTGACAATTCGGACCCGGGTCCAGCTCGACGTACTCGTCCAGCACCGAGACGGGCCTCCACGCCGCCGTGGTGTGCGCGCGCCCCGGGACCCGACATCGGCGCGCATCGCAGCGCGAGCTCGGCGGCGGGGAGCCGTACAAGTAGGCGCGCGGCGCCGGCCGGAGGGCCGCGGGAGCTCGTCGTAGCGCGACGGGACGCATTCCGACCGTCCCATGCAGGTGACAAAGTTCGAAGGGGAGGGGGGGGGTTCGTGCGAGCGGTCCCGGGACGGATCTCGCGAACGGGGAGAGAGGCGGGCGCGGGTTTTTGCGAGGGTTTGCGAGAATGTTTAAAAGTTCGGGCCTCGGTGTCTCGTGAGAGCTGTTTGGCGGACGGCGGGATGGATGTGGGGTTGACTCATTAGTGGGCCGATTACTGGGCTGCTGGTTGCCCCCCTCCAGCGGTCTCGGGCATTTCGAGGGGCTGCCATTGGCTCAGCGCTGGTGCGGCCGGACTGGATCTCGTCAAAGTCTCTCTCGACGCATGTCGTCGGCGCATTGGTACCTCGGCGAGTCCAAAGCGGACATTGTCCACCGTGAAGCTTTTCTTGGGAGTTTCGCCCGTTTCTGCCGTTTCTGTCAATTGCGTGGAGTCCTGTGACACGAGGCTTCTGGCAGTATGTAGCCAGCTCCGTGCACCCCAGAACGCTGGCGTCGTTACTCGGCGGGGTCCGATCCCGCTACGCTCGCAACGTCATCGGCTTCGGCGTCATATCCTCACAATCCCCGCGGGTACATGTATACATGCATTGTTAGTGTGTATGGGCCTGGAACACCCAGACCACCTCGTTCGCCTTGTTCATTTAGAGGTGAAACTTTTTTGATAACTCGAGGTTTCGAACCTCACAATTCCAAATGTGGCAGTCTCCATGATGTCAACATTTTCCGGATTCTTCTGGACCTTCTCTCCGGATGCGAAAGAACCGGTTCAGTGTCGCTGTTGCGCAAGCTACGAAAAAGAAAAGCAGGCCCATTAGCATGTGACTGCTCGTAGTCCACCGCGCATACTGTGTAGCGACGGGTTCATGGCCGAGATGCACTGAACCTACTGTCGAATTCCCCCGAGTCGCCAAGAAACTGGGCTTCGCTGGGGAAAGAGCACCCAGAGGCAAAAGATCATCCAGGCTTGCGCCATGGCGAGTCATGGATGGATCCCATCCCATCTGTTCCCAACTGCGCTGCCGCCTGCATGTACAAGCTACCACCTCGAGCCGTCCGCGCCCGGGCCTTGGTACAAGCCAGAGTAAGCGTGGGGGAGCCACCCATCTTTGTCACCCGTCCATAGCACATCCCCCTCGCCACAGTCCCCAGGACACCGCTCGCTGGGCCAGCACTCCTGCCCGCCTCCGCCGCAGCGCCCCTGCTGGAAACCTGCAAAACCGGAGCCATCGACGACATCCTACTTTGCCCCACTGCGTGCCGTTGCCAACCTTGAATCCGCCGCCTGATCACACTTCATCCGTACCTACTCCCACCTCTTAGCTCGCTTCATCTCGAGAACAAAGCGCGGCCTCGCAAGCCACGTACCACATTCCCTTCCTTTTTTTTGTTCTCTTTTTCCTTCCTTCTTGTTCGCGGCTTCAGCCCCTTTGCTTGACCGAGAGTCGCTGGGGTCCAAAATGGTAAGCGTCTTTTCTGCGTCGCTCCCCCGCTTCGTTTCTGCCGTCGCCGCGTCACGTCTATCGTTCGTCGTCCGGCCCCTCAAATCGTTGCCCGCGGCCCCGGCGCGCGCACATGCGTGCGCATTGCAGTTTCCTCTCTTACTTTCCTGTGGCCCGCTCTCGTGGGTCTTCCTTTCAGCAGCGGGCCTCGATTGTTTGCGAGGGCGACACAGACCTCGGAAGCTCCCCGCTTGACGTCTGCGAAGCTAACCCTACCTTTCCTCGTCTCATCTAGAACCACGACGACGAGAATATCCAATCGCCCAACGGCATGATGATCGACTCGGGCGATTACCTCGGCGCGACAGACCTGTCCGAGAAGGACGAGGTCGCCATTATCAATACCGACGTAGCCGACGACACGGATCAACTAGTTGAGCTCCCCCGCGCCGACGACCGTACGTCCACCGCCTGCCCTGCATACCTACCCCCGAATTCCCGGTCCACAGGTGTCTGACGCTGTTCGCAGATGAGGCTATGAAGGAGCTGGTGCTGCCGCCTCTCCCCGAGGAGCCACCCATCCTCGAGGATGCGGTCCACACCTGGTCTATTGATGCCTGGCAATCCCTATCGAAAAAGGAGCATGGTCCTATCTTCCAGGCGGGAGGATACCCATGGTGCGTCGCCCCTCGACTACTGTCTCCCTGAATCCTTGTCCCGCGCTCGCTCGGCGCAGCACAGCCCCCTCCCACGTCATGGTGTGTGCCGTGCCATGCGAGGGCTCGGCTAACTGGCATCGTTCCTCTAGGAGAATTCTGCTCTTCCCCTACGGCAACAACGTTGACCAGTGCTCAATATACCTCGAACATGGCTACGGAGCCGAAGGACCCCCCGAAGACTGGTCCTGCTGCGTGCAGTTCGGCCTCGTCCTATGGAACCCCAACGACCCGAGCCTATACCACTTCCACCATGCTCACCACCGCTTCACGAGGGACGAGGGGGACTGGGGCTTCACACGCTTCCTCGAGATTCGGAAGATGTTCAACGCGCCCTGGGACCAGGGGGCGAGGCCACTGGTTGAGGATGACGCCGCCAACATTTCCGTCTTCGTGAGGGTTGTCAAGGACGAGACCGGCGTGCTATGGCATAACTTCAATGTCTACGATTCAAAGGCGGAAACCGGCTTCGTCGGTCTAAAGAACCAGGGCGCGACGTGCTACCTCAACTCCCTCCTCCAGTCCCTCTATATCACCAATGCTTTCCGCAAGGTATGGTCGAGCCGGATGCTATATTGGGTTCCATCAAGTGTTTGCTAACCACGGTGCGCGCAGGCTGTCTACGAGATTCCCACCGAGGACGACGCGGAAATGTCAAACAGCGCATATACCCTCCAGAGGCTGTTCTACCAGCTGCAGACATCACACACCGCGGTCAGCACTTCCGAGCTAACAAAGTCTTTTGGCTGGGAGACGCGGCACATCTTTGAGCAGCAGGACGTCCAGGAGCTTTCGCGGAAGCTCATGGAGCGCATGGAGGAGAAGATGAAGGGAACCAAGGCCGAGAAGGTCCTGCCGCAGCTCTTTAGCGGAAAGATCAAGACGTACATCTCCTGCATTAACGTCGACTACGAATCATCGCGGGTCGAAGATTTCTGGGATATTCAGCTCAATGTCAGCGGGAACAAGGACGTCCTCGAGAGCTTCAAGGACTACATCCAGGTGGAGGAGCTTGTCGGCGAGAACCAGTACTACGCCGGCAACGAGTTCAAGCTCCAGGACGCTAAAAAGGGCGTCATCTTCAACTCGTTCCCCGACGTGCTCCACCTCCAGCTCAAGCGCTTTGAGTACGACATCCAGCGGGACGCCATGATGAAGGTCAACGCGCGTTATGAGTTCCCCGAGACGTTCGACGCCGAGCCATTCCTCTCCGTGGACGCCGACAGGTCCGAGCCGTGGACATACCAGCTGCATGGTGTCCTGGTTCACAGCGGCGACCTGAACGCGGGCCACTACTACGCCTTTCTTAAGCCGAACAAGGACGGATGGTTCTACAAGTTCGACGATGACAGGGTCACCAAGGCGACTATGAGGGAGGTCCTGGAGGAGAACTTTGGAGGAGAATACCCGGCGCATCTCCTGAGCCGCGGCCCACTGGCGAAGCGGACCCCCGTTATCCGCCAGAACAGCGCGTACATGTTAGTGTACGTGCGCCAGTCTCGCCTGGACCAGGTCATGCCCGAAGTCAAGGAGGAAGACATTCCCCCGCACGTCGGTAAGTTTATTCCAGCGAAACTCAATCTGTTCGTTCACTAACCCTGTGATGCAGTAAACCGGATACAAACGGAGGAGGCCGAGCGGGAGAAGCTTTACAAGGAGCGGCAGGAGGCCCATCTGTTCATGAACGTCAAGGTTGTGAACACCGAGACATTCAAGCACTTTGGCGCTACGGACCTTGCCCACTTTGACGCCGACCCCAAGGCCGTCGAGGGCGCGCCATGGAACTACCGCATCAAGCGCACGATGCTGCTGAAGGACTTCCTCGAAGTTGTCGGCAAGGACATGGGCGAGGACCCGAAGAAGCTGCGGGCTTGGATCATGGTCAACCGGCAGAACAAGACCGTCCGGCCCGACATGCCCATGACGAACCTGGACGCGTCGATGGAGGCGCTCTTTGCGCGGGTGAACAGCCAGAGGGAGACAGCGCTGCGCATCTGGGTAGAGACGGCGGAGGAAGTCGACGCCGAGGGCAATGGTATCTTTCCCAAGAACGATCACCTTCTCCTGTTCCTCAAGCACTTCGAGGTCCAGAAACAGGCTCTTCGCGGGGCTGGCCAGGTGTATATCCACAAGGACAAGAAGGTGGATGACCTTGTTCCGGCAATCATGCAGAAGATGGGCTGGGGCGATAAGCTTCGGTCAGATGAGAGGATATTCATGTGGGAGGTAAGTCGAGAGCGCAGTGGTGTAGCTTATCTCGGGGCTGCGGTGCACTAACAGTACTACAGGAAATCAAGCCCACGATGATTGAGCCGCTAAAGGCCAAGCAGACGCTCAAGGCGGCGGAGCTCCAGGACGGAGACATCGTCTGCTTCCAACGGTTCACGGACCCGAAGAGCGACAGAGGGAAGGAGGAGAAGCGCAAGGCAGAGGCAGAGAGGCAAGAGGATGTGTACGTCGTACCCGGTGCCTATGTGACGGGGCTGCTAGCTGACTTGGCCAGGGATAAACTCACCACCGACTACTTCGAGAACGCCTGCGAGTACTACGACTTCCTCTACAACAAGAAGACGGTCAAGTTCGCCGCGCACCCGACCCGGTGCGACGAGACCAAGTACCCGCCGTTCGAGCTCACGATGAGCGCCAAGAACAACTACGACGATGTCGCGGAGCGTGTCGGTGCGATGGTGAACGCGCCGCCGACCCACATCCGGTTCTGGACCGTCAACAACACCACTGGTAATCCCAAGACGCCCGTCAAGCGGTCCGCGACGAGCAACCTGCTCTCCATGCTGCACACGGGGACGTACACGCAAGCGCAGCAGAGCTACCGGGTGGACGCCTTCTTCTTTGAGGTCCTTGAGATAAGCCTCGAGGAGCTCGAGTTCAAGAAGAGCGTCAAGCTGACGTGGCTGAGCGAGGGGATCACGAAAGAGGCAAGTGCGCAGCCAAGGTGGAATGGGGCAAGGCAGAGGCTAACATCAAATCCAGGACACCTTGGACCTGCTCGTCAACAAAAACGGCACGGTCGAGGACCTCATCAGCGCCGTGGTGCACAAGGCCAAGATCCCTGACGAGGCCGAGGCGGGGCGGATCCGGGTCTTCGAGGCGTCTAACTGTCGCTTCTTCCGGGAGCTGAAGCGGGACTACCCCGTCATCAGCATGAACGAGTACACGACGGTGTACGCGGAGCGGGTGCCCGAGGAGGAGCGGCAGTGCGAGGAGGCGAACCTGATCAACGTGTTCCACTTCCAGAACGAACCGAGCAGGGTCCACGGCATTCCGTTTAGGTTCTTGATAGTAGAGGTGCGTGTGACGGTTCCGAGTATGTCGTGGAATCCGAGCTAACCTGCTGCAGAACGAGCCTTTCTCCGAGACGAAGAAGAGGCTGGAGCAGCGCACGGGCTTCAAGGGCAAGATGTTTGAGAAGATTAAGTTTGCGGTCGTGCGGCGGTCGCACTACTCGAAGCCGCAGTACCTGAACGACGGTATGTCCGCCACCTACTCCCCGTCCACAGGAGATGCTGACGAAGCCACAGACGATATCCTATGGAACGTCGCGTCGTCGGACGACGACATGCTCGGGCTCGACCACGTGGACAGGACGCGCGTGGCGCGGAACGGCACGGACCTGTTCCTCAGGTAGACGAGATGTACAGAAATTTCCAGCATACCTTTTGAGCAACGCTCGCTCTTTTCTTTTCGTGGAATACAGTGTGATGGGGGACTGGACTGCGGTGGGGACCAGAGAGGCGGGGTAGATGGCGCCTCATGGTGGTGAAGGCGACGGTGCAGTAAGGGGGGAGGGGGGACGTGGAATAAGCTTAAAACATGGGCATTGGCGCAAGCAAGAGGGGAGAAGTTTGTAGGCTATGATTCCTTCTTTTTGTGCTGTTTCTCTCCATAGGGTTTTCCTGTCTCTTGTTGTGTTTTGGGAGATGTGGAAAGGGGGGGTTGGTTGTAGGTAGTCTTCCGTTGCTCGAGCTCTATGGAATACCCTTTTTTTATATACGGAGAATCGAGTCAGTGTTGGGGTTTGGGGCTGTTGGGTGTAAGTGAGGAACGTGTGGCGCGGGATGTCGGATATTGAAGGTTCCTCTGGGCTGCGGATCGTGTCGGCCGTTTGATTTGTCGCCTTGCGTTCAACATGTGTGTGCTTGGCATATCTTGTTCGGGACTCCGCGTGTTCTGGGACCTAGGTACTTCGTGCTCCTATCTGGTCGCTAGCGAGATGATGTTGGTCGAGACGTGGGAGCATCCCGGCCGGCCACAGCCCAGATGCCTGGGTCTCTCTACAAGTGCCATCCGGCTATCTCACAACCCGCCTGCGAGTAGATGGGCTGGTAAAAAGCTACAATGCAGAGATATGACTCTTCGGCCTTGGCTCCCTCTGGCGGTATGGCAAGAGCAAGACGTCCCAAACTGAAGGAAGGGGGGGTTCAGAAGCCAGTTCTGTTTTCCGAGAATAACTAGCTCAGGGAACTTCACACTGCTGTCTTCGCCCTATGCCAGACGGGGGACGGCGAGGAAATGCCAGTCTCCAAGCCCCTCGAAGACAAACCTCGCAGGACAAGAACACCTCTAACCTCACTCACTCCCTCGCCCCGGGCAAGCCATCACTGCCTCCACGCCCGGGACCCGAAGCCCGGTCTGCAATGGCCCCGAAGACCCCGTCGCGGGCCCCGGATCCGTAACGTTGAAACTACGTCCCCGCCACGGCGCACCCTATCCCCGCCTCTTCCAGCACGGAGCCAGGGTCGAGCCCAACTGCGTAGCTTCCGTGGAGGCGGGGTGGTGTTCCTGTCATAGGCTGGTTCGGGGTGACTTCCTCCTTGCTAGTCATGTCAAGGGGGATAGGTAGGAGGAAAAGCGAGCGGGAAGATGAGAAAGGAGGAAGGTAGGAAGGATACTGTCCTGCTCGAGGGCCGCGCTGCTTGTGACGACTGTGTCTCCGTACGCCACAACGAGCTCATCCTCACAGCACGCCACGTCTCTCTCCTCTCTCCTCTCTCTCTCCCTCGTAGATAATCAAAGAATTAAAGGAGATACAAGAATCAATACCCTGAACAAGGGCTACTCTCTCGCTCACCTCGCCTGGCGCGGGGGCTTTCCCGCTCTCAGTCGGTAGGCAAAACGGGCAACATGGGCTCGGCCCCAGAGGACAGGAGGACTTGAACATTTGGATTTTCCAAGCCAGAGAAATGCATGGCGCAAGGTATGACAGCGAGTTTGTCATCAAAGATGGGCAGATCAGAGCTGCACGTTATCCGGTCCGACGCATCAACCACCCAGCCCGGCCAAGCGGCCGAGTGACCCGATTGGGCACTATCTCTCCGACGGCGGCCCCGAACAGTCAAGACGGAGGGGGGCATCAACCGGCTCTCATTCCACAACCGTCCTGCTCACAGCCCGCCATAACTCGCGTTTCATCAAAGTACGGTGGCGCGGCGCTGATGCGAGATTGTCGGCGTGGCTAGGCCGCTGCTCGCAGGGGGAACACCTCGCTAGCTCCGGGACTCTCCTCTGCTAGCATTATGGCCACGCTCACTCTCTTGTATTCTCCACTACTTACTCCATATACACTTTCTTTCCTCTTTTGCCTTGTAGTGTCGCCGGGCAGGTCCATCCGAGAGCCTTCAGGGTGTTAGTGAGCGTGGCTGCCAACGTGTCCCGTGCCCCTGGGGAAGCCCGCCCCCTATAATACAGTCCATAATACATGCGGCGCTCTGGTGAAACGTAAAACGACCACACAACCAGCCATCGGGGGGGTGGGACTGGTCGCGGCCGGCAGTGAACTTCCCGGGATGTGGGGTCGTCCCGGGGGAAGTGGGGCCGAACCCCGCCGGGAACCTTGACCCCGGGACGGCAGCCACGCGCACTTGTCGGCCGCCGAGGGCCCTTCTCGGCCAGCAGCCACTCCGTCTCATTCGCCGTGTAGCATCTATGCTCCCCGAGGCAGCCCGCCTACAGCTTCCCGAGCCGCGCAATGCTCTCCCGACAACCACTTGCTTTGACGATACACTGCGCTCACCTGAGTGGAACAGTCGACCTTGAGGATTGTTGATAACCAACCAAGATGTCTACCGACTACGGCGTCGTCGATCTGTGTTCCTCGCGTGCTGCTGCTGTCCCACACCCCGATACCTAGCTGGCAAAAGGCCTCGGCAGCATCGCCCACGGCATGGCCGCCAGCCTCCGCAAGAAACTCTCGCCCTCGACAACCCTCTACGCTTTTGACACCAACTCCGCAACCATCTAAAGACTCATATCCGAGCTCAAACCCCACGGCGAGGTCGTACCCGCATCTTCCCCCAAGGAGCCAGCCTCCCTATTCGGGACCGTCGTCTCAAGCCTCGCCGCGGGCCCCAACGCCCGCCAGGTACACCTCGATCCAAAAACCCGGCGTCATATCCGCCGCCAAGAACCCTAACCGCCTGATGATCGAGTGCAGCTCCATCGCGATCGAATCAACGCAGGAGATCGGTTAAACAGTCATCGACTCCGGCGCCGGCACCCTTGTGGGAGCCACTCTTACCCTCTCTTCGCACTCGCTGACGTGCTGCGGCGGACTAGCCCTCTATAACCCGTGGCGCTCCTGGGTGTATCTCGACGACGCTGTGGAGGATAGATCTGCGGCAGCGCTTCAAGGCCGGGGACTGATAAAAAGGAATGAGGACCAGGCTCTCAATTCGCGCGATATGTCAACTCCAGCTCCAGTTCTCCACATACCTCGTAGATTATCGAAATAAGATCCAGCTTCCTCTCAATGGAATCTAGCTGCGAGGCGTCCCGGGCGGGACTCGCCTCGTCCAGGTCCGTTCCAATAGCATCGAGCGGTGAGGCTTCCCGAGTCGGATATCCCTCATTCAGCGACCCTTAATTGCAGACTTGTCCCATGCGTCTACAGTACGAGCATGCCGGTCGCTCCCTTGGACACTTGACCTTTTCCCTCCTAGTCGTATCATGTTACAAACGCTGCTAAGAGCCCGGAGCTGGATAAAACATTACCGGCAGGGCTCACAGGCCCGGGTGGCGAAGTTCTGCCTCGTGCTCTCCATGCCGATAATGACGAGGTACGGGGGCTCTAACGCACGCAAGTGTCGTTCGGTATGGTCTGGATTGTCGATTGTTTAATTTACTAAGTGGGGGAACCGGACCGGAGTACGGCGGGGCACATGGACTCGGATTTCTCGTCCGAACACAGTGAGGATTTTAGACGGCTACACTAGGCGACACAAAAGTGCAGGAGATGTAGGCAAATCTAGATTTCTCCTTGCTTATAGAATGTTTATAGTGCAAACATATCATACGCGTTTCAGTCTCATTCAGGCAGACAGTATCTAGAGAAGGCGGCTGACCTCGAGCGCAGGCCGCTCAAGTTGGTTGAACGGGACACTATACCCATGCGGTCGCAGGACGGAACTTTAAGCTATTGATTGCCAACGTATGTCGCCGTGAGTACACGGAACTAAGGAAACACTTGCGGTATTCAGGGAACAAATTTTCTTTGAGCTCGCCACCGGGAGCGCGGCCTCGAGACTACACGCATGAGTTGGGCTCTGGATACCCGCATATTGTTTTCATGCGCGCCGTGGCTTGCCCAGTGTGATGGATAGAAGTGAAAGTGGCAGATCTAAGTTGTGAACATGGCCGATGCTTATCAGGGGAGCCAAGAGCCAGCGTTGTAAGAGTTTGGTCAAGAGACGTTTTACGGCGAAGTTAAGAGGCAGTACTGCGCGTATCGAGGTACCCACTCTTAGGCCGACCAATTATAGATGGGTAACTAGTTAGCTTGTTATCAATACTTGCCCGGAAATGCTTCCAGCGGTCCCCAACCTCGGTGATAACGCCATCACCTAACATGGCGAGGAAACTCTCGCACCTTGCCAGTCCAATGGCTCGGCCATGGCTGACGAGGAGTGTCGCGGCAAAGCCTACCGAAATAGGACAGTCCTCCGTCTCTGAGCATATTGCGAGCTTAGGGGCTATCACTTGGCCAACCTCTGGGACTTATGAGGATAGTGAAGGCACAGGGGACATGCTGAACCCCGTGGAGAACCTTCCCATGGAAAACAGGACTCGAGCTGTCGAATACGGCAGTCCAAGCCTCCACGGTCTGCCAGCATGGAATGTTGCATTGGGGGCGGAACCCCAGAGACGGTGGACCCGGGTCTTGCGCGGACCCCAGACTTCAGATTAGGCACCCGCATATCCCACCACGCCCTCCACACCCTCTTCTTTTCGTTTCTTGACCTACGACCGTCAAACGTGCAAGCCGGGAAACAACACTCGCAGCCATGGCGTACCCGGAAAATGTCGGCATCAAGGCCATGGACATCTATGTCCCGGCACAGGCAAGCCCACTCCCCCTTTGGATACAATCTCCTCCGTACCAATGCCATATCCGGATCTGACTAGAGAAACAGTGCCTGGACCAGGCCCTCTTTGAGAAACACCAAGGCGTGTCGACCGGCAAGTACACCGTCGGGCTTGGCCTCAAGTACATGAACTACTGCACCGACAGAGAAGGCAAGTTTCGTATGACAGAGTGGCCTCCCTAGTTGAGAACCAGCCGAGCACCCTCCCGCGCAAATCACGCAAATACCGGGGCTGACCGCTCTGCACAGACGTCTGCTCCCTCGCCCTGACGGCCGTGTCCTCTCTACTCCGCAAGTTCAACATCGACCCCAACTCCATCGGCCGCCTGGAAGTAGGCACCGAGTCCCCCGTCGACAAGGCCAAGTCTGTGAAATCAGTCCTCACGAGGCTATTTGAGCCGCACGGCAACACAAGCCTCGAAGGGATCGACACGATCCACGCCTGCTACGGCGGCACCAGCGCCCTTTTCAACGCCGTCAACTGGGTCGAGTCCCGCTCGTGGGACGGCCGGGATGCCATTGTCGTCATGTCGGATATAGCCCTCTACAAGGAGGCGCCGTCCCGTCCAACGGGGGGTGCGGGTTGCGTCGCCATGCTTGTCGGCCCGAATGCGCTGCTCTCACTCGAGCCGACGCTGCGGGGCGTCTACATGACGCACACTTACGACTTTTACAAGCCGGATGCCAGCGTCGAGTTCCCCATTGTGAACGGCCACGAGTCGATCGTCTGCTACCTCAGCTCCCTGGACGCATGCCACAATGACCTGCTCCGCCGCGCCCAAGCCGCCAGGGGCAAGCTCAACGGCGATGCACCCAAGGGTGTACCCAAGGTTCTCGACCTGTTCGACTACATGGCGTTCCACACCCCGAATTGCAAGCTGGTCAGCAAGTCGTACGGTCGGCTCATGTACAATGACTGCCGAAGATCGGCCAACGATGCGGACTGGGAGGGAATCCCCGATGAGCTCCGCAAGCTGGGGTACCAAGAGTCTCTGAAGGACAAGGCACTGGAAAAGACCCTCGTGGCCTTGTCCAAAGAGCTGTTCAAGGAACGGGTCGAGCCGTGTATTGCCGCGCCCTCTTTGTGTGGCAACATGTACACGGGAAGCCTGTACTGCTCGCTCATCAGCCTGATCAGCAACATCGATGTCGCGGCCGCAGAGGGCAAGACCATCGGGATGTTTAGCGTAAGTGATTATATCATTGTCCGCCAGGGTCACTTCTCTGTGGAGCGATCGTTCTGACCTCAACGACGTGCCAGTACGGAAGCGGCGCCGCCAGCACCCTCTTCGGCCTGAGAGTGACGGGCGACCTCACCGAGATGGTCCAGAAAATCGACCTGATGAATCGGTTGAAGAAGCGACACATCTCGACACCAGAGGAGTACGAAGAGGTGAGGCCCAAGAGAAAGAGAGAGAGAGAGAGAGAGAGAGATGCCATTCACGACGTGCTAACTCAGCTTCATAAGGCCTGCCGTCTCCGGATGAAGGCTTACGGGAGCAAGGGTTACAAGCCCGCCGGCGATGTAGCCGCCCTGGAGCCGGGGACTTACTACTTGGAGAACATTGACGAGGTCTACCGGAGGACTTATGCTGTAAAGCAAGGGTAAAAAATGACCCCTGGATTCTAGTTATAGGGATAAGCTTAAGCGGTAGATGTAACGCTCTAGATCTTGTGGCACCTTGATGAGGGACGATTTAGGGTACTTAGAAATAGTCTTAGAAACTAGTATTCTACTTCGGACGGTCGAGTATAGACAAAGGTCCAAGGTGATTCTATATATAAGAGCCCCCAATCTGCCGCCAGAGCGAGTGCTCCTCACGCTTCGCGAAGATGAACTCAAGCATGCAGCCTGGCCGTGCCACCCCCGTTCGCATCCCGCGCGGAACGGGCTGTTGATGAGCATAAACAACACCTGTATAAAGCGCCGTATCCTTGATGGAGATGCCGAGCAATCGCATCGGGCTGGGCTTGGGGCTTACTGGATAACCTTTGCGATGTAGCCAGCGCTGATCCACGGATAGGTCGGCAATCGTGCTCGTGCGTTTGGCAAAAAGTGGGCCAGCACAGGACCCAGTATGCAGTTGTGCGTAGCAGTGGAGAGGGTGGTGGTGCATGTAGACGCACGGTCACTCTTGTATACGAGCAACGCAAGGGGCTGAAGGGGCATCTGAAGTGGGGGTCAACTTCAAGATAACGCGGATGTCCACGACTAGGTTCCGAGGGCTATAGGCGTTCCTGCCTTAGTCTTACCACTACTGCGTGGCTCTTGATATCCGCATTCCCTGCCATGACCTGAAGACACCATCCGCATTCGATAAACACCTAGCCAAGACAGTGGACGAAACACGAAGGGATCTCTGGGGGACATCTAGGTCTTATTTGGCTGTAATTGCTCTTAGTCTGCGCTTCGACGAGGATTCGTGAAACAACGGGACGCTTTCGCACAACTTTTTGCGCCGACGCTCGGCTAGAGATTCCCGCAAAGGTACGACAAGAGACTGCAAGCACCGACCTAGGTATCTACAGCGCTGCAGCCGGAGGTAGGGGTATTAGACGTCCCATCACTTATTTAGCCTGAGAATCTAACAGACGGCGCCTGGGCTTATAGACGGCTCGGACGCTTTGTTCTGAAAAGTGTCTCATAGTCATTATATTTTTATAGATGTTCGTAGTAAGCTCGAGCAGTACAGCCGCCGCCACGAGCTGGCATACCGCACTCACTCGCCAGGATTCGGACGAATAGTATCCCGCAGCTCAGCTACATAAACCACCAAGCAATCGTCACACCTTCCGCGAGCATTGCACCCGGGAGGGCCGCATTCCCCCGTCTTCAAGTCAAGCTTCAGTCCCTCCTTCCCTTTCCTTCCATATAGACCGGATAAGGTCATACTTCCCTAGCGGCACCAAAAGGTCAAGCTCATACACCTTCTCTCTTTAGTTCGTCCTTGTTTGAACGTTAACCCCCTTCTTCTCCCCCGTACGCATGGCCTTCGGAAAATAGATTCTCTCGCTCCTAAGTGATTTTACTATCTTAGGCTAATCTAAAAATACAACCTAAAGCTCCTTGTACTACTCCTCCTCGATTATCTGCGCGATTAAGGTGTCTATGAAATCGGCAGAGCACTCCCTGGGCTGCGCAGAGCTAGCCCTTGCTTGGGACACCACCAGCACCTCTAGAGAGTCGGCGAATATCCTCTCAACCACCGCGGATATCTTCTCCTGCCCAAACTGCGCCTTCGGAGACCACCCTCCCTCTTTCTAGATGTCCTCGACGGGGATGCAGACATGCCGGAGGCTTGTGCATGGTTCCGGCTCGTCCGGGCGGTACGCATTGCGGCGGTACCCCCTTACATGATGCGCGTTGTAGAGCACGGAACGCTTGAGGGAAGCACTCTGCCACTTGGATAATGCTTCGGTGAGCCCGTCGAATCCATAATCTTGGCAGTGTCTGTTGCCTCGAAACGCGACGGCCTCTAGCGCGGCAGGTCCACGTAGGAAGAGATCCTAGAAGTAGCAGTTCCTGTGGTGCACATCGTCGAGGACCAGCCGCTCAAGAGGGAGTGAATCAGGCAAGTCGTCGGTGACGGTGTGCCAGACGGTGTCGTCTACGTCATCTTCGTCGTCGTCGCCCGTATCCAGACCGCGGAATTGAAGAGACCGTACATATAGAAGCTACGGCACGGACATAGGGGTACAGGCCGACAACGCACAGCACATCTCGTCCCTCCATATCCCGGACGTTACGCCGACAGCCACGTCCCGGATGCTAGCGAAGCCCGGCAATCAGGTTACACCCCGTCTCCCGCACCGGATAGATTCCGAAAGCTAGGATAGCGATCTATCATTAGCGCCGTAGACGATCTTCACGTCGACTAGCTAGGGCAGCAGGGCAAGAAGCATAGCTTTTAAGAATTCGTCCTTCCCCTCGCGGAGCTTATCCTCGGCGGATCTCTATTCCTCCCCGGTTATCTGATCCTTGGACTCTTGTCGAGCTGCATCGGCCGCTCCTCGCGCCAACCCCTTGTGTCATATCCCGGTCCTAGCACCCCAGCGTACGTACCTACCACTATCATTACCAGCCCAATGTTTTGAGCAGGTACAAGTGCAGTCGTCTTTCATGTAGCCCAACCGGCATCGACTCTTCTGAAGCCCCAGAACTCAACAACTTATCCCCGGGCTCGCTAGACACGGGCCTCATTGGCGCAGTCCCGCCCGCCGTCGTCTGGGAGACCTCAAGTACAGGTTACATCTTTCCTGTTCCGGTCACGCCAATGTCTAGTCACGTCAACGCCCAATGCTAATGACACCCATCTCCCCTCATGCGAGGTTGAAGCGAACTCAGTACCCATAGCGAATACATGGCTAGCAATGACACTAGAATAATCGTAGCCTACTTCCCGATGAAACTAGGCGAAACCAGAAGCCGGAGACGAAAGCAAGATCATAGTGATGAAGTTCAGAATTCAAATTGACAAAGCTCGGGCGCAGAGCTTAGACCAGGGTCCAGCAAAACCCCTGCGCCGCTAGTGGGGGGAATCTCTGACGTCTCACCCGCCCCCGGCTGGACGCACTTGTATCTACCAAAAATTACGTCATAGCTCACCACCAAGGCAAAGCTCCGGCGCCGTCGGTGGGGACTCCATCAACCACCAGACCTCGCAGGTCCGCCCGGGCACCAGAGCCGCGTGAGATGCTTGCGCCCCCTCGCGACACACCCTTCCATGACATCCAAGCTCGCGGCGCGTCATAGAGGGTCCTTCCCATCATCGACGCCACCCGCGTCAATTGTGTCTCTCTGTATTCCCCTCTTACGGTGATTCAGGGTTGGGTGAGCCGAGCTATGACGCGCTTCTCTACTTTAGAGAGCGGGCGCTCTGGTTCTCGGTGGCAACTGAACGTTATTTAAATGCACCGGTAGGGTTGTATGATGTATGCGCGGGTCAGCAGCGGTGGGGTCCAAAGTGCCGTGCAGCATGCCGTGTGAGAGACGACGAGACGACCCTGTCCGATCAGCCAGCCGCCCTCCGCTCTCGTCAAACGCCCGTAGGGCAAAGTTACGCGGTAGACGTCAGGGCCGGCCCTCGAGGATCATCTGTATCACAGTTAAGCTGTCACTAAGCCCTCATAGGCCATGCAAGAGAGGGGAATGGGCCCCCAATCCCTCGAGCTCGCAGTGGGTTCCCCCAATGGACCCTTCCTCACGCCCACCCCTCCTCTTGGGACCAACTACCTCATCGGTCCGCCGATCATTTCCGTCCGCGGCGATTGTGTGTTTTCACCGGAGGTGTTACATACCCTGACCTTGGGACAGCAATGGGCCGTCCCCTGGACCGTGCATGCGAGGGATGGGGAAGAAGAGCCGGGTTCCGCAGACTCGCCCAGGCCAGGGTTGCACGGGAGTCGGGGGCTTCCCACTTAGATGGAGCAATAGGGCATGATGCAAGACCATCCGGTATTTGCCGGTTAGACTCGCTAGCCTGCCCAGATATCCCCATCCGGAACGGCATTGGTCAAAAGCAAGGAGCTTTCCAAGGCTGGTGTGCATGCGCTAGTCCATGGGAAAGTTGGATTCCGCTGACAATCAGAAGAGCTTGCATCCCAAGAGGCAAGCGGTTCATCAGGGCTGGATCCCCATTCGTCTGACTGCCAGGATTCCCGAGGACCGTCGGAAAAACGACACCCACCCCTCGGGTAGCCACATTCCGAATCAAGGAAACGGCACGCCGGATGCATGCGGTGCCGACGCTAAAGCTGTCTGTATTTACCACTGGAGCTCTGACGGGTTGCAGGTCATGTTCCCCATGCCATCGTCGTGTTGCCGAGACACATCCACAATGGATTGTGGATGATGGTCGAAAAGACGCCTGATAACGTACTTTGCGAGCCGCCATCCACTACTCCACCAACCCGCATCCTTCACCGTTCCAATCCATTACCGTTGTGTGTGCAAGTGTGCACTTCCGAGCTCTGGTCGCCGGGGCTCACTTGTGCTGGGGACACTCTTGTCTCGATTGGAGGAATGTAGGCTCGGCTCGGGTCCGTCATAGAACCCATCTCAGAAAGACCACGAAGCTCCCGGAAGGATGCTATCTCTTCATCTCACACTACCCTCCAAGATCTCGCTTGCTGCCAACTTCAAGTGTGGGAGCACTACCTCGTATAACATAACGGCAGGGCGAGCTAGAAGGAGCGGTCGGTCAGCACGAATCAGCATTCGGGAATTTGAAGAATGCAGGGTATGCCTCTGAGCACCAAGATCTCGACCCCAGAAAAGACCCCAAGAGTACCCGCATACCAGAAAAAGGGTGGGGTGGGACGGCTCGCCAGTTTAGATCCAAGTTTTTGTTCGTGGAGGGGTGGAGTTGGATGGGCGCAGCCCACCATGGTGCGTTTCGTTGGGGGGAGAATATAACTGGAACTCGCTCATCTTGGCACCGTCCACATCCGGAATCTCCGGAGATTGGCGGGTGTTGAGCTGTGTTGGTCTGCTGTTGGGGTATGTGCATGCGGTGATCCGTCCCGTTCTGCTACCCGCGGGGTCTTTGCGGAGTAGCGGGACCGCAGCCAGGCAGGATGGATCTTCCCGCATGGGCATTCGTCATCGAAAAAGGCGAGAAATTTGCATGGCTGCCCTGCATATGTATTCGGTTACGGCCTTGGTGACGACCGCAATCACCAGTTCTAGCCAGTGTTAGCGGGGAAAGGCGTAGAAAGAGGTGGAACCAGGTCCCAGCTGTTCAAAACATCGTGCCCACTGGGCTGTGGGAGAGCCAGGGCGATGACGGCAGTTCTTGGGGACGTTGGCAGCCACAAGCCCTTCGTGTGGCTCTGTGGCTGTCAGCCGTTTCATCAACGCCGTGTCATGGAAGGCTGGTGGAAGGTCGCGGATGAAGCTTAATCCCATCTGGGCGTCCTTCAGTCGGGTATCCCGAAGACCAAACTAGTCATCATCGTCATTGGGCCGAGACCGGCTAGTGCCACCGAGGGAGCTAGGGCACGAGGAGCTAGGATGCTTCGAGCTTGCGAGCGCCAGCTGGGAAGGCTTTCCGTCTTCGGCCCTCTCCGCACTAGAGCGGAATGGATGCCTAGCTGTTGTGATAGCTCGCGAGGAAGCTGCTACCGAAAGCACGTGCCACGCTGGGCTGGCCCCGCTTTCCTTCACTCGGTGGCAATGGTATGACGATGGACCCACTCACGTCACGGGGCAGGGCCTAGAACCTGCGGGTTTCCTAAGACCGCTCCTTTCGCGTCGGGGTGGGGGGGGGGGGCACCCGGCGTGCCGTCCGGCGATGCTAGTGTCTTTCATCAGGTGCGACCCATCGTCGCTTCCGGCCGCCTCAGGCAAGGTGCTCGCCCGCGAACCTTGTTCGTGCTCCCGCATGTCTTGTAGGATGGTAGAATGGCGGATCTTGGTGCACAACAGTTTGGTACAACTCTTCAGAACTCCCGTGGCCCGACCTTTGTTAATCTCCACCGTGTATGTCTACCGGCTCGAGAGTTTCGTAAGACGAACACTCCCCAGCTAGTAAGCCCCTGTTGCCATGTTCGCGTGAACGTCTGGCTGAGGGTCCTGCGAAATGGGTCCGGTCGTGGAGCTGGGGCTGAGGTGCTACCGCCTCGTCTCGACCTGTTCCTGGCCCCGCTCAGGGTCTCGGAATATTAGTGTGCATCGTGCATGCGACTTCCTACTTGGTAGCAGCCCCTCCCTGCGTCGGTATATTGTCTGGAAGTGGAGATTGGACCCCTCGTGTCCAGTTTACAGAAATAAGCATAGACAGGGGGCTCGCCTGAGAAGAGATAGTGAGACCCGCAAGAGGAAAACACCCCCGCCAACGCTAAGCCCACGCCATGACGTCACGGAAACACCCCAAGCCTCTCACAAGGCGATTGCTGAGCTGCGGCGTAGGGGTCGCCGTTGCGCAAGGCGGATTTCATTGTCGTTTCGCTGCGGACTACAGTCATGTTATCGCGGAAAAGGAAATAGATGAAAAGCACGGCCCGCAGGACAAGCCGGTGACGGAATAGGCTGGCCGAGCGCCGAGCCGCGCGCCTCGGATAGGCCTGCATTCCGTCATAGTGGTACCATGGTGGTTCCGCCACCAAAACTCAGCGTCACCATTTGTCAGAACTATACACACCGAACTCTACGTATCCTCAAGCTTCAGCCCAGGGGTCTCGTCCAAGTGTCCTCTTAACATTGTCATCGCTTATCCGCATTAGTAGATTGTCCTGGTTAGCAGCAGTTGGACACGAGCCTCGTGGCTTCTCTAAGAAGCGATAGCGGGAAGTCTAATCCTGCGGTCTCGTTTCCGCCCTAGATCCCATTCCCGAAACCTCCCAGCCGCTACCCGACAGACACCTACGAGGGCTTAGACCTAGTCACCTCCGTTCTAGTACCGTCGCAATCATGGCTGTGACGAGTCTCCCGCGTCTCGCCCGCCACAGAGGTCAAGGATGGGGCCCTGTACTTGAGTAGACACCGACCCGCAGGCCACGAGCTCGCGGAGGGGGCGTGTGTACACTTTCCCAGACGCCCGCCACCACTCTCACCACCCTCAGTTAGTTCTACTCGACGAAAGAGGTTCCTTCGCAAGCGGAAGCCGGCGCGCGTAACGGGTGACACCGACCCTCCCGACTATGACGGCCCGTCCGGGAGGAGAGAGGCAAGTGTGTGCTACGCAAACCTAAACACTAGCGCCGCCTCTCTTTGCAGCTTCCGACGACACCTTCAGCTTCACCTTCCTTCTAGAGAAGATACCTTTTGCGCAAAGATGATGTCGAACCCTAGAGAAACCCTTGCCCTCGCTGAATTCGCCTCCCATTCCGACTACCGAATGCGCAGGTATCTTACCCCATACTCCTGATCCGCCGTGTGGACCCTTGATGAACGCATATGTCGCCAAGCCCCGCGGGGGGGGGGGGGGGGGGGGGGGGGAGAGAGAGGGCATGAGGCGAAGAAGCCCCTGTTCGTGACGGGCAGCCCACCCAGGAGCGAGGGCCTGCCTCAGCGTCACTTTTTGCCTTCGTGGGAATCGGTCTTGGCACGGGGATCCCCCCCCCGCCACCGCAACCGGACCCGTGGTCCCTTAACCCCACCCCGTGGGCGGTCCAGAACCAGCGTTGCTTTCGGGGCGGGCAGGCGAAGCCCCGTCGTGGTCGCCCGCCCGCAGATCCCCTCGTCTCCCCCGCCCCACACGCTCGCCCCACCCCACCACCCTGCAGCCTGCGCTTGAAATCGGGCCTTGGCTTGACGTAGTGGGTGGGTACCGGCTCCCACACATTTCCCACTCCACCCAGTGGCCCTCCATGCCTCGATCTCGTACGCCCCACCCCCCTTGCCTGGGCGCACCCCCAATATCAAGGTGTTTATAAAACTCGTCGTCCCTCTCCGTCTTCCGTTATGCGAGTTCATAGGAAAGAAAACGCCATCCGAAACAAGTCACCATTCTACCACCAATCCCACTCCCCCTTTGCGGCGTTACCCTGAATTGTCGGTCCCCGGATTCAACTTAGACCCTTAAAGTCGAGACTTTGTGCACCTCATCAGTGCCCAACTCCTATCCTCTCTATATCGTTCATCAACCTTCATCTCCATTTCCTCTCTTAACCTACATACGTCACGTACAAAAAGGCCGTACAATCCTCTCCTCTCCACGGCCCTTCTCACGACAACACAACGGCCATCTCAATCTGGCCGAACCTAGGTCCCGACTAGCCGATATACCCTTCTTCAAGCCGCCCTCTGTACCCCTCGACTACACGTAACAAAAATGGCCGCCCATCAGGACAAGTGCATCATCTCCATCCCCGGCCCCCCGCCGGCCGACCTCTCCTCCTACACCCGCTTCATGCGCCAGCACACCATGCGCCAGATCGAGCAGATCGACAAACCCGCCCAGAGCCCGCAGCCCGTCCGTACGCTACAGATCCCCGCCGCGCAGGCAGCCACTATAGCCAACGGGATGGGGAGGCAGAGCGGGCGGGTCTGATTCTTTCCGACACACCAACGCGAATCTTCTCCAACCTCTCTTCGAAACAAGATCGGAAACGAATTTTGAAGAACCTGCCCAGAACACGCGACGGTAGGGTCCGTGCCGCGAACATCTCATCTCCACTTCTACCTTGTGTTATAATATCCGGGTACCAAGAAAAAAAGGGGATTCAGCAACGGATAGGGAAACGCAACATTTATGGGTTAAGGGGGGTTTCGCAAAATGTTTCGGTATTTGCATGCATGCGCAAGCGACTCGCCGGGTAACATTGGGTCAGCTTTTTTTTTCCGGCGCATTCTTCTTTTTTAACGGGCGTTTTTTTTTTTTTTTCAGGTTGGAACGGTCGGTTCCCGTTGGTGTTTCTGGAGTTTGTGACATGTTTCGAAATGCCATTCGGGAGGCTGCGGTAACGAATTATGTGGGGAATGTTGATAGTTGAGTAATGCGACAACACCTGTGACGGTCGACAGTTATTCGACGTTATTAAAAGACCTTTAATTCGTGATTAATGCACTGTATCTATTGAACATGTAAACCCTGGATATCGCATGTCCCCTACCAACCGAAACAGACCGTAAGCGCCGAGACTCCAAACCAGCGCTGCCTATACGAGCGGCTTCTTCTTCTTGATGCCGAGTGCCGCCGAGTGATCCCGCTTCCTCTTGACGACCCTCTTGAAAGACGGCGGCGGAGGAAGAGCTTCGGCCGGTGTAGCGGAGCCAGACGCTTCCGACGTCGAGGGCGTCGAGTTCCCGCCCTCCGCGTCCTTGCCATTCCCGTCTACCTCCTCGATCCCGAGCGGACCCAGCAGGTCACTCTCCGCCTCTTTTCTCGCCTTCGCAAACGCCTCCCTCGCCGCCTCCTCGTCCTCTCTCTCCTGTCTCTCCTTCTCCTCGTCCCCCACCCTCGCAACCGAGTCCACAAAGTCCACCCCCTCCTTCTGCGCAATCTGGATCCTCGCGTTCCGCTGCCTTATAGCGTCCAGCGCGTCCGCAGCCGCCATGTCCCTCTTGGCATCCGCATTCTTCGCCTCCAGCTCCGCCATCGCATCCCTATCCTCTTCTCCTGCTGCCTCCGCCTCTTCCCTCTCCAGCCTGTCAAGCCTCTGCTCGTCCGTCTCCTCCTCCGCCACCCTGTCCCTCCACGGCTCCATGTTCCGAACGGCCCCACGAACCATGGCGTAGTCGTTGTTCTTGGGGTCCGTACGAAACGTGATCTCCGAGCTGCACCGCGTGCACCGGATGTGAAGCCGCACGATCTGGATACCCAGGTACTTCTCGTCCAGGGGCGTCTCCTTGCGCGCGTTGAATTTGCGACCACGCCCTATAAACTCGCCGCACGAGGTGCACCGCATCGAGAAGGGTGCCATCAGGCGCACGGGCTGGATGCGCGGGCCACTATCCTTGGGCTTGCGCTTGCGGCCGAGCTCCGACGGATCAAAGTCCGCGGGGTAGTACTTTGTAAGGACCTTTCGCTCAGACATCTTGTAACGATGGTTTCAAGGATGGGGGGTGACTTGTGTATATGTGCACGCGGGCAGAGGAAAACGCTGGCCCGGCTCGGTATCCGTGGGCTGGTGTTTGGTGTGGCGACGATGGAGGTCGTGGAGGATTCCGCGCTGGTCTGCGGTTGAGTTGCCTCTATGGCTTACTTAAGCCCATAGCGTAGTCACATGATGACGCGACATTATCGCGGAGGGCCTTGGAGTGGGAAGGCGCGCTTGGCGCTTAGTCGTTCTTGCTAACATCGGGCTCTTTCCAAGTAAATTGCCCATACAATGTTGACGCGCAGAGTATTATCTACGTGATAGCTCCTTCCTCACTAAGTATCCATGTAGTAATAAAGTTCCTAGACAAACGCTCTTCTTTCCAACCTTCTCTGCCCTGTTTCTCATCATCACAGATCTAGAACCCACGCGTTGCCAGTATGAGTCCAACGCCGGCAGACTATGAATTCTGGGGGTTCTTGTGCAGGGAGTTTTCTCTAGGAAATCTGCAGGACACAATGTGCCTCGTCCACCAGCGCATAATTTCCAAGGGGCTCGTAACGGAGAGCGACATTCGTGCCCGGGTGTACTATAACCTCGTCGTCTTCTTTCGCCTGCTCTGGCATCATCGAACGCTGAGCCGGCGCCGAAGTTCTGAAAGTATATTTGGCAGGACTTTCCAGTCCAAGTCACAAAGATGAAGCATCTCGAGAAACTCATGGCCTTTTACGTGAGCGCGCGAGAGACTTTCCGTCAATGACACCAGGCGAGCTGCTATACCGGGAGCTTTTTGGCGGCACTCGTTGACCAGTGGCGTCCTCGGCCGATGATCCGCAGGGGCGCGGCATCTCATATCTCGGACCTTGATATAGCAGGCGAGTATTCCAAACTGCGACATTCGTGGGACACCGCGCGCCGCGGCAGCTACTCGGAGCTAGCTCGATCAGAGGAGCTGAACTGGCCTGTTTTCGAGAGTTCTTCTCAAAACTAGCCTAATTGTGCGGGGACCACGTCCAAAGGTAATGCGATTTCACATCAAGGAACTGTGGACGTAAATGAGCTGATACGGCTGAAACCCGCGACTGCAACCCATCCAAAGCAGGATGACCGGCTCAACTTTCCGCCTAGCTTATGGAAGAAGAAAAGATAGGCTTCTTCGATCAAGATCTCGCTTCCAACAGGGGAGTTCACCAAGGAGCCCGGTCGTCTTACTCCACCGGCCAAGCTTCACGCGCTTCGAAATAGGAAGACGTCGGGCGCGGGCAGACATCCTGCTAACGGGAAGACCATGTCGACGAAGTCTGCCACGAAGGCCGAGCCTTCGATTTTGGGTACCCCTCCCAAGCGCTCACCCCCTCTGTCTGACGAGCTCTCGCCCTTCTCGAAGCGTCGCTGCATGTTGGAGAGGGAGCCAATACTGGCCGTTTCTTCTGAGCCCCCGGCCCCTCAGACTGGCGAAGCATTGTCCTCCTCCAACGATCATTGCATGACACAAATGGCCAACGGGAAGGCGGATAGCTACGGGACATGGTGCTCCGCCTTTGCGCGAGCTCCAATCTCAGAGCAACAGAACGGAGGCTCAAAGGATCAGCTATCAAACGAATCCAATATACCAAAGCCGTCTATTGAGGGACAGTCTCTTGAAGAGATGATCGCCTCGGCTGCCGGTAGCCCTCGACTTGGGCTTCAGTCGAGCAATGTGCTCCCATCATGGCCAGGCGTCGCAAACGATTCTAAACTCCCGGAAAGAGACGCGCCTGTGGCGACAGCAACTCATGGTTTTGTGCCGCCTCCCGTTTCTCCAATCCAAGAAAACTCTTTGGTGGTGATTGACATGCCGGCCACTCTCTTTGCATTCTCTCGCAAGATTGAGAGTCTTGAGGAGAAGATGGCCAAAGAGCAAGCGGGCGTCCGTGGCTTCATCGCTACGCTTAATCGCGACGTCGGGGTCCTCACAAAAGCTGTCCAAGCACAGGCAGAGGGCCATAAGATTGCATCCACGCTGTCGCAAAGGGTCACTGGCCTTGAGAAGATGGTACAGGGCCGAGTTAACGTCTCGGCGACTATCGCGAGCAGCGTCTCGGCACTTTCCTGGACAATGGGCTGTCTAGAAAAGAAGCTCGAAGAGGCCACTGACACCCAGAATACTATGGCTGATTTGGAGCACAGGATCGCGGAACTTCAGAAGATGGTTGGAGAAGGAGATGTGTCTGAAGCCTGCAAGCTGCCGAGTTTAGATCCAACGATTAACTCGCAGCCAAAGGTACTCGAAGAAAGAGAGATAAAGAGTGCCAGAGAGAGGGATTTTATGCAAGCCGGCAAGGTGACGGCGGACTTGGAGCTGACGGTTGACTCTCAGCCAAAGGAGTTTGAGGAAGGGGAGATCGAGAATGCTAGAGAAATTGTGGGGTATCGCGAGTCTCGGCCAGTGATTGGCACCAGCTCACCCAAAAAAGAAAGGCTGGAAAATCTTCTTATCACATAGTATGGCTCTATCATGATGGCAGGCATAGAGTTAGAGTCGTCTGCCCTTGTTCTTTCATCCTGTATGTAATGTAAAGCTGAGTGCTGGTGCCGGGGCGATTGGGAGGAGCTGGGATACAGAGTGTTAGTGGTCGCTGATTATTAGTCATCGATCCAAAGTTGTCAAACGTCTATCGATAAAGGGCCCTGTGACGGGCCCGCTCTGTTCCGTGAACCGAGCGTTGAAGCATCCTTGCGAAACGCTATCCGAAAGAGAGAGACCGCTTACAACGCGCGCAGGAGCTGTTACCCGACGTCTTCTATATCCTCGACACACGTCAAAGTCGCTCGAGCTTCCAACACCGACACAACTGCGGAACCGAACCCCATCTCCGTCCTCCCGACCCCTCCACAACCGGCACGATGGGACGCGCAGAGGCAGGATCGACCAAGGCGATATCCAACCAGCTCAAGAGCAAGGGTCTCACGCGGCTACGATGGTACTGCCAGGTCTGCGAAAAGGCGTGTCGCGACGCCAACGCCTTCAAGTACGTTCTGGACCCTCCCGGTTCGTTTTCGCCACCGGGGTATTTGATGTGCTAACGATGGTCTAGGATGCACTGCATGTCGGAGTCGCATGTTCGGAACATGGTCATCGTGGGGGAGAACTCGAAGGCGTTCATTCAGGACTATAGCGACCGGTTCTTGAAGGATTTCCTCGGGCTGCTGAAGACGGCGCATGGCGAGAAGCAGGTTGTCGCGAACCACTTCTACCAAGAGTACGCCTTTCCCCCGACCCCTTATCTACCCCAGCCACTCGACTGATGCTTACGGAGGCGAACAGGTACATTGCGAAGAAGGACCACATCCACATGAACGCGACAAAGTGGAGCTCTCTATCCGAGTTCGTAAAGTACCTGGGCAAGGAGGGGATATGCCGCGTCGAGGAGACGGAGAAGGGGCTGCAGATCGCGTGGATCGACGACTCGCCCGAGGCGTTGAGACGGCAGGAGGCGCTGAGGCGCAAGGCGCTGCAGGACCAGGGGGACGAGGAGATTGAGCGGCGGCTGCTGAGCGAGCAGATTAAGAGGGCGCAGGCGGCGGGGGTAAAGAAGAGCGAGGTGGAGGAGGAGGACAGGAAGTTGAAGAGGGAGGAGGGGGAGAAGGTGAAGCTCTCGTTTGGGGGGAAGGCGGAGGCATCAAAGTCACCGGAGAAGGAGGGGACACCGACGGCGGAAGGTGATAAGGCTGCGGACAAGGAGAAGGATAAGGCGGATGGTGCGGCGGAGAAGCCCGCGGGCTTGGGCGGGTTCTCGATGAAGATGGGGGCCAAGCCGCCGGCGGCGAAGAACGTGTTTGCGCAGGCGAAGAAGAGCAAGCCCAAGGTCACGATGTCGGAGCAGCCCAAGAAGATGAGCGAGGCGGAGCGCATCATGAAGGAGGAGATGGAGAAGAAGAGGGGGAGAGAGTCTTCTGGTTCTGGGGGGCCGTCGAAGAGGCCGAGGTTCTAAAGTGCACCGAGGGACGCTTCTTGGTTCTTTTGGAAAAGAGACGGCGAGAGAGGGAGGGCATGAGTGGATCCTGCACAAGTTGAAATGTTTGTTACGCCGATACGATACCCGGAGGAAGATAGAACAGAACAGTAGTAGACCTTTATGCGCTTCTCGACCCAACGCCGTGAAATCCATCCAGCCTTTTCGGCCCCGAAAGAACACCCCTGCCTTATCCGCGCAACGTCAAGCCCGCCCCCCTAAGCATCCGCCTCCGTCGCGCTCCCATCCCGGCTGTAGCCCGTCAGCAGCGATCCCAGCCCCAGCGCCGCGGCAAGGTAAAAGGGGCAAAAACTCACGGGATGTACTGTATCCTATACTCGTCCTCGATAACCTGCCTGATCTCGTCGGGGAGCTGGCCCGAGACCTTGATGGCGTATATCCCGGGGACGTAGCCGTCGAGGCGCTGCCACTTGGCGACCCAGCTCTTCTCGGGGTTGGCGAGGGTGATGACGCCCTCGAAGACCTGGGAGGTGCAGGCCTCGATCTGGTCCTGGGAGTTTGTGAGGTGGAGGAAGTCGTCGCAGTTGGGGCAGCCTTCGTCGCGGAAGCGCTGTTTGTTCTCTCCGTTAGCTTCTGGGTCTGGCGAGCGCGGGAGGAGATGGGGCTGGGGGATGAGGATGGGCGATGGGTGTGGGGGATTGGGGGGGAGGAGAGGGAACGTACGCTGTAGGTCTGGATTATGGAGCAGACCATGCAGGCGCGGAGGTAGCGCTGCTGCGTGGGGGGCACGAAGGCTCGGCCCGACATGTTGGCGGTGCGGCGGTGGGCTCGAGGTCTGGGTGAGGTGCGAGGTTGAAGTTGGTGGTTCTGGCGGCGCGAACGGGCCGTGGCGTTTGTCGGGTCAGAGTGGGTCTGTCAAGTCAGAGGGCAGTTTGTCCCAAAAACTCTGGGTGCTGGAAACTGTATGTCCTGTGGGGCTGCTGCTGTCTAAGAGAGCGTACCCTTTGCGCGTACATGGAAGTTGGTTTGTCAAGAGTCTAGTAAGATACAGCTTCAGTATTCCTCGAGGGATCTTACGAACAGTAATATATCTTTGTAATATTGATTTTTTTTTTCAAGAGCTCCTGCGCCAGGAATGTGCATGTCTGGAGTTCTTCGAGGTCCAGGTCTCGAGACAAACTCGCTTCTGGCTCACCGTGTACGTCCCTCCCTGCGTCCGTGTGGGGCCGCTCCAGGCCCGCATACGGTACCAGCACCAGAAGCCGTAAAGCTCACTCCCACTCACTCTAAATTTCAACACCACCGACCACCATAAACTCACCCCGCCAACTCCCTTCGCAAACTCCCCCAAAATGCCCGCCCCCAAACCCCCCAAAGCAATTACCCTCCGCACCCTCCCCCTCCGCCCCACCTCCTCCTACGCCCACCTCGAGCTCGTATCCCTCACCGCATCCCCCACCCCGCCAGCCCTCGACACCCTCCAGGCACACTCCTACTGCCTCGCGGCCCTGACCCGCTTCCTGGGCGACACGGGCGCCGCCGTCCCCGTCGACGTGCTAAAGGTTGAGGGGAGCCGGTGCTGGGTGCGGGTCCCAGCGGAGGACCTATCTGCGTTCGCGGCGGCGGTGACGGCGTGGGAGGGTACGAAGGACGGGGGTGTTGACGTCCTGTTCAGGATCTTGGGGTGCTCGGATTGGCTCGGGTGCTTGGTGGGTGGCGAGGGGCAGGAGGATGTATGGACATCGTGAGGGAGTTCACTTTGGGCAGCTGGGTTGCTTGCGCGGGGTTTGCAGCAAGAAGCGAAATCTCTGTTCTACGCCGTCTCGGGTATGAAAGTGTGTAAAACCCTGTCCCTCCAGAAACCACCTCCCCAACTCTCGGAACGCCCGAACATGCGTTGACAACAATACAGGTACTCTTTCTTTCTTTCCCGTCGCGCCTACCATTGCCTCCCAGGCCAACCACCCCCCAATGGACCCCGCATATACTCCAAAAATCCACCTCCGGTCCACTCGCCGCTCGCTGATCGGCGCCTTACATGAGCGATGACATGAGCGAGCTGTGGGCGTACGCCTACATCGTTGTTAGCTGGGATGGGAGCGCTTGTTTGGGGAAGGGGGAGGGACGTACCATGGGCTTGACGTCCGGGTGGGGGACCGCGTCGAACTGCTCGTACTGCAGCTTGTAGTCCGGCCCGACGTTGATGTACGCGCCCCTGTTTTCCGTCGAGTCGCAGTACTTGGGCGCCGAGAACACTGACACGACACGTCAGTAACACGCCAACCAACAAGTTTCACCAGCCAGCCGCAAGACTTACCCGTTATGCACCTCCCGTTGTGCTGCACCTCGTAACCGTCCATGCGCACCTCGTGACTCCGGATAACCGCCTCCAGCCCGTTCCTCTCGCAGAACCGCTCGGTGATGTCGGGCCCGAACTGCAGGCCGACGCCGCGCTTGCTGGGGCCCCGGCCGGGCTCGTCCTGCGGGTCCGTCCACAGCATCTCCATCATCAGGCCGGACTGGCCCGGCTGCCGCTGGTTGTGCCTGTCCAACTTCCGGATGTCGTCGAGCGTGATGCTGTCGTCGGAGAAGAGACCGCCGTGGAGGACGAGGTACTTGGAGCCGACGAGGGTGGCGAGGGGCAGCGCCGAGAAACTCTCCGAGAAGAGCTTGAAGACCCTGCGCCGTTTGTCAGAGACACTAGGGGGGCCTAGGGAGTCATGGAATAGAGAAGTGGAGGCATCTTACCTCTCGTTGTACTTGGCCTTGCACTCGCCCTCGAAGCCGTAGATGCGGTTCATGTCGTCCGTCTCGTGGTTGCCGCGGTTGAGGAAGAAGGACTTTGGCCGCAGCCACTTGTTCGCGTACAGCAGCAGCGCAATCTCCGTCGACCACGAGCCCCGGTCGACAAAGTCTCCGTTGAAGAGATAGTAATGCTTGTCGCTCGGCGTCCCGTTCCTCCGGAACAGCTCCATGAGGTCGAAATATTGGCCTATGCCGCATTAGTATGTGTGGTGAGACAACGGGCCCGTCCCGCCGCTCTGAAGGGCGACATACCGTGCGTGTCACCGCAAATAGTCAACTTGACGTCCTCGGGAATCTCCATCTCCACCATTGTCGGCTCGTCGTACAGCAGCTTCTTCACGGCAATGACTATCTGGTAGACGTACTTCTTGTGGATCTTCTTCCCCTGCTTGAACCGCTCCGTCATGTCGTCGATGAAGTCCTGCGTCATCTCCTTGCCGAGCCTCACGCCGTCGTAGCTGTCCTCCACGGCCATGGAGTCGAGGTCGAGCCCCTCGGCCGCGGAGGGCTCGTCGCCCACCTCGATGGCGGCGAAGAAGTCGAGCTGGCGCACGATCTTTTGGCATTCCGACAGCTTGAGCTTGGCGTCCTTGTTGTTCGGGTCGAGCTTGACGCACTCCTTGAAGTCCTGGAGCGCATCCTTGGGACGGAGGATGGCGGCCTGCGCGAGACCTCTCCGGTAGAAGGCCTGCGTGGCGGCGGGCCGCGGGTTAGATGGGTTCGCGGGCGGCTGCGGGAACGGGTACGGGCAGGACGAACCTTGACGAACTTGGGGTTCAGCTCGATCGCCTTGGTCGCATCGGAGATGGCGTAGCCGTAGGCTTCCGCTTTGATGTTGGCCTAGACAGGGGCGAGCGAGGCCGCCGTCAGCTACAGTGGGCACGTGGGGTTTATGGAGGGGCGCTGGAGCGCCGCGGGGCGGTTCTACCTGAGCGCGGTTGGAGAAGAAGGTCGGCTCCTTGTCATTCAGCTCTATGGCCTTCGTGTACAGTTCGATGGCCTCGGGCCAGTCGTGAGCCAGGAACGCCTTGTTCCCGTCATTCTTGAAGGCCGTCGCCTGCTCTTCCGGGGTCGCCATTTCGGGGGTTGCAGAGGTGGAGTGGGAGCCCGCGGGGGAAAGGTGGTGTGGCTCAGCGGTGGTCTAGGCACGCTCGGCGAGATATAGTACGGGAGTGTCAAGTAGTAGTTTAGCTCTACGGAGTGCAAAGTTCTCTGGCACGCAGGTATGGCCGCCGGCGCCAAAAAATCTACGGAGGTGCGGGCGAGGTTTGTGGAGGTGGGGGTAGCGGGAGTGCTCCGTCCGTCCCCTACAGTCAACGGTGGTGGCTGACATGCATTGGGCGAATAGCAGCGTGGCAAGTCGGGTACCTCTGAGTGCTATGTGATGAGGGCTGTGCTGAGGTATCTTCGCCACGAGGCACAATAGCCGAGGAACCCCCGGCGCCTCGGCGGCATACACTCGAGTCCCCCGCTCGGTGGGGCAGCTTCGTCAACACCCGTATCTGCATCGGCATCATCGCCTTCCCAATCGCGGAACACGAGCAACCACGCGCCGCCGCGTCCATCCGAACAGCTACCAGGACCGATCCCCGAACCCGCGCATGAAACCGTAACGATGGGCTCCCCGGCGCCAGCGTCGACGGCGCTCGTCCGCAAGCGCACCGACACCGATCTGATGCCGCCGCCCCCGCAGGTCAAGCGCACCAAGCGGCCGAAGAAGGTGATTGACGAGGACTCGTACACGGAAGCTCTATCGAAGATCATCGCCCGCGACTTCTTTCCCGGCCTGCAGGAGACTGAGGCCCAGCATGAGTACCTCGACGCGCTTGAATCGAAGGACCGCTCGTGGATCGGGCGCGCCGACCAGCGGCTGCGGGAGTCTATGACACCCGTGCGTCGCAGCACGCCGTCGGCAACGCCTGCTGCTTCCACAGCGATGGGCGGGCGCGCCCCTTCCGCGTACGCCGGCGCGACGCCGGCCTCCGTCGCGGGGTCCTTTGCGGAGGAGAAGCCGGAGATCGACACCAACGTTTCCCTGGGGAAATTCCAGTCGACCTACACGAGCGAGGACAACGAGAGCTTCTACAAGCTCGTCGACAAGCAGAACCAGAAGCGCGCGGACAAGAACAGCTGGGTCTGGAACGAGAACAAGCTCCCGTCGAAGCGGATGCTGAAGCAGAGGGAGATCAACGACCGCCTGCTTACGGAAGGAAAGAAGGAGATTGCGGACTCGGATACTCGGCCGGCGAGACCCGATGCGTGGAAGGCGGACCCTAAGAACAGCCTCATGTTTGCGCCTGATGGCGTCGACGATGAGTACCAGAATCCGGCGCAGCGAACCGAGGATGCGACGAAGGGGACCGTTGTTTACCAGAATACGAGGGCGCCCCAGCCGGTTGTGCCACCAAGGCCGTCGTCGCCTACGCTCTCGGCTATCAGGGACGCCGTCAACGGGGAGGTGCGAGAGATTTTCAAGACGGAGAGCGCTTTGACGGGCGGCGATGAGACGCCACGGGTCAACGGGTACAAGTTCGTCGACGATGAAGACGAGCCGGCGGTACCTGAAAAACCTCTTCCGCTGATTGACCTCGGATCTGGAGATGCGACGCCGAATCCATTCAAAATCCAGGACCACAGGAAGCGGGAGACGCTCCATCACCGGATGGTGGAGCGCATGGCGAAGTCGCGGAGGGATTCGTCAAAAAACGGCTTCACGGGAAAGGTGGAGAGGACGCCAGTGCCCAAGTTCCCGTCTAGCCCGCGGGTCTCCGGGGGAAGCCTGACGCCGGCTGCGCAACGGCTACTTAGCCGGGTAGGAAACACGCCAAAGGGGTCGAGCAGTCCGTTTGGGACGACGGCTGCGACGCCGCTGAGGGCGAGAGGCTCGCACCTCAAGACGGCGACGAAGCCGAAATAATGATCATCATGGCACCATGGAAAGGAGCAGGAGGATTTAGAATTAATAGAGGTTTAGGAGTATAGGAGCATTTGGGGGTCATAGACAAGTGTTGGAGCATGTTGTATTTGCATATACCCACTAGAAGCATATCTACCCACTCACCGGGGCCAATCAATTTCGCGTTCATCCCATCTCAAAATGTGACCGACCTCACTGAAACAGCTCACCTTGCACGACGGTGTTTCTTAAGACGCCAATCTGCACCTTCTCGTGCTGTTTGGACTCTTATCATGAGCGCGCGGCCGACGACGGAATAGAGATCTCCCGCACCCATGAGGTTCGCCGATTTCGCTGTCGACTTGGCAGCGGTGGTTCGAGCGTCGCGCTCAGTTGCGTCTCACCATGTTGCCCTGCGCGCGAGGCAACTTGGCGGCGTAGGAAGGTCCGCGGCTGCGGCGGCTGCTGCGAGGAAGCAGGCGGCTGGGCGCGCTGGGGAGGCGTCGGGCAGCCAGGGGGAGGCGGCGCGAAGTGAAGGCGCGGAGGGTCCGGCGGAACCGGTTGTGCATACTACGCATGGAAACACGGCGAACCCAGCGCTTGGTGCGGATGGGGCCTCAACGTCTCAGAACACGGGCTTCGGGGCCTTCTCTCAGCCGCAGCACAAGACGGGGGCGACATCCCCTGCCTCGGCCGGAGGGGAAGTCCACTCGCCGCTCAGCCCGGCCGCGTCTTCTTTCCCCAACACGTCCCAGACACCGTCGAGCGCGTCTCATCCCGCGGATAAGACGACCGAAGGACTCGAAGATGTCCCCACCGGCGTGGATATCAACGTCTTAAGGACGGCTCGGGGTTCGAAGATCCTCGGGTCCCTCGGCAAGGGGAAGGCGCCTCCAAAACAGGAAGCGCAGTACCCGGCGCCGTGGGCAAGCCTAAAGTCGTCTGCCAACCCTCAAACCGAGGCCGCCACGGAACCCGCCCCTGCAGCCGACGCGACGCCTTTCGTGGCACCATCCCAAGCCACGCCCGAGCCCAAGGCAGCAGCACCCCTAACCGACGACGTCGCCCTCCCGAACCCCCTCGGGGGCCGCGCCTACGAGCTCCGCGAGTCAAAGGTTCCCGCCACGCGCCTCAGCCGCCTGTGGAACTACAGCGGCCTGGCAGCCGGCATGCTCGGCGGCGCCGTCACCGAGTCCTTCTCTCGCGCCATGGGCGGCGGCGGCGGCGGCGGCGGCGGAAGCCAGGGCTCCGTCATGCTGAGCCCCGCCAACATGGAGCGGCTCGTCTCGCGGCTCTCACGGATGCGCGGCGCGGCGCTCAAGATGGGGCAGATGATGAGCTTCCAGGACGCAAAGATGCTCCCGGGGCCGATCCACGAGGTGCTGCAGCGGGTGCAGGACCGGGCGGATTACATGCCTTCGTACCAGCGGGACAAGGTTCTCGCGGCGAATCTAGGTGCTGACTGGCGGGGGCTGTTTGCCGAGTTCGAGGAGAGGCCGATTGCCGCTGCGTCGATCGGGCAGGTGCACAAGGCGAAGCTGGCGTCGAACGGGCAGCCCGTCGCCGTCAAGATCCAGTTCCCCGGCGTGGCGGACTCGATCAACTCTGACCTCGACAACCTGGGGATCCTCCTCACCGCCACAAAGCTCCTCCCCAAGGGCCTATACCTCAACAAGACGATCGACAACGCCAGGACGGAGCTGGGCTGGGAGTGCGACTACTCCCGCGAGGCAGAGTGCCTCGGGCGCTTCAAGGAGTTCATGAAGGACGAGGAGGCCGTGTTCCGCGTGCCGAGCGTCTACACCGAGGCCTCGGGCCCGCAGGTCCTGACGATGGACTTTATGGAGGGCACGGCCGTCACGCGCATCGCGACGTTTACGCAGGCGCAGCGCGACTGGATCGGCACGCAGATCTTGCGGCTCTGCCTGCGGGAGATTACAGAGTTCCGGTTCATGCAGACGGACCCCAACTGGACCAACTTCCTCTACAACGAGGACACCGGCCGCCTCGAGCTTCTCGACTTCGGCGCGTCGCGCGAGTATCCCGCGACCTTTGTGGGGCTCTACGTCCGGCTTCTGGAGGCGGCGTCGCGGTCCGATAGGGGGGCCGTCAAGGCCCTGTCGGAGGAGCTGGGGTACCTTACTGGTCTGGAGAGCAGGACCATGCTCGACGCGCATATCGGGTCCGTGCTGACGCTTGCGGAGCCGTTTACGGAGGCGGCGCCGGAGGTGTATGACTTTGAGAACCAGACCATCACGGAGAGGGTCAAGGGCTTCATCCCCGTCATGCTCAAGGAGAGGCTTGCGCCGCCGCCCGAGGAGACGTATAGTCTCCACCGGAAGCTCAGTGGCGCGTTCTTGCTTTGCGCGAGGCTTGGCAGCAGGGTGCCCTGCCGGGAGCTGTTCAAGGAGAGCCTCAAGAAGGGCGGGTTCTCTGCTTAGGCGGGGTTCCGGTGGCATTGTTGTATCACCACTTTGTACGATGCAGTTTGAGGGGAGATAAAAAAAAAAAGGAAGGGTATATGCTATTCATGGCCATCAATGTAAGACTAGTTAGAGGCCTCGAGCCGTCATAGGAATAATAGACCAAACTCCAGGAACAAGCCGTCTTCACCCCCTCCTCCCCGAGGCCCTCGCCCCAGACGCCCTCTCCACCTCAGAGAACTCCTTCCAGTCCTTGGTAGCGTCCTTCTTCCGCCTCCTCACGATGGCCCTCTCCACCTGCCCCTTGCTCATGCTCTTGAACCTCTCCGCCAAGAGCCTCTTCTTCTGCTCCGCCTTCTTCAGGTAGAAGGGGTTCTTCCCCTGCTTCACGAGCTCCTTCTCCTTCTTCTTGTGCTCCTCGAGGACCCTTTCCTCCTCCGCCTTCTTTCTTTCCGTCTCGCGCTTGCCCTCCATGGACTTGAGCTGCCTCTTCAGGTCCTCCTTGGCGGACGGGTCCTTGGTCTTCTTGATCGTCTCGCGCAGCTGCTTGATCTCGTCGTCGCGGTACGAGTCCAGGAAGGCGTACGCCTTCTTGAAGCGCGCCTCGTCCAGGGGTCCAGAGAGGGGGTCGAAGCGCGGGTCGCGGGCCTTGGGGCGCGTGTCGGATATTATGTCCCGCTTGCGGGAGACGGGCTTCTTGCTGGTTACCTCCATGGGGGCGTGCTTGCTGGATCGCTTGGGGGGTTCGGGGCGGGAGGTCGGTTTCCGGGGCGCGGGCTTCCTCTCGGGGCGGGCTTTGGTGGCGGTGGGCTCGGGCGCGGCGGCTTTCTTGGATTTCTTGGAGATGGCGGCGTGGGCTTTTGCGAGGTCGCCGAAGGAGATGGAGGAGAAGTCTACTGCGGGATCCTTTTCCGCCGGTTCGTCGTCGCTCTGTGGACGGTTAGATCAGAAGCAACCAGACTTCAAGCAGGGTGCAATCATACCTCTTCCTCTGAACCAACATCGCTATCGCCCTCTTCCTCGCTCGCTTCGGAGGCGTCGACTTCCTCCTCAGACGGAGCGTCGCTGCTCTCCACCTCTACGTCAGACTCATCCTCGTCCTTCCTCGCCCTTACTCTCCTCCCCAGTCCAGTGTCGCCGAATTTCCGCTTAGCCGAAAGCATTGTGGCTGTTGACGATATCCTGGCTGATTTGGTGGATACGCAGCGCAGCACTTGGCCGATATCTGAACCAAGCAAGAAAAAAAAAAAGATAAGCTCCTCCGGATCAACCCCACCATCGAATCGAAGTACCAAGGTCGGTACGCTAAACTGTTTCTAGCAGAGAGACTACAATGACTAAGCTAGCAGAAACGCAGAACTCCGGATCGCAAAACATCCAAGAAAAAAGACAAATCGCGTCACCCGAACCTCCTCCCCCTCGCAGACGTCGACAAAGGCCGGGCCGAGGGTCGGGACTCCCAGACCCTATTTTTTATACCTCTTCTCACGGGTCTCCTGGGAAACAGCCCATGTGGCAGGTCGGCTGGGCGAGGCATCTCTCTACCTCTTACGCACTGAAGCGCTCGCTAAGTTGCTGCATCCCGTTGCCGCGCGACGTGGGCTACATAGGAAAGGCAGGCAAGCCAAACGGGAAATCCAAGAGGAGCCAAGGAGAGGAGACTGCCGGAGCCCTTGGAGAGCCCAGCATGAATCCCCCACCGCCTCAGAAGCCGGGCCAGGGAGGCTTCTTCCCCGCGCCGTTTCCGAACCCGCATCTTCCTTTTCCGCCGGGTTTGAACCTCTTCCCGCCGCCGCCTCCGTCTGCTCCAGCTCAGGGGCAGAACATGGGGGCTCAGGCGCAGAATCCCAAGCGCAAGGGGAAGAAGCAGCGCACGAAGAAGGGGAAGAATGGGCAGAACGCGCAGAAGCAGCAGCAGCAGAGCAACGCGGCGCCGCCGCCTGGAGCCCCGTCTCAGCCTGCTTATGCGGCCCAACAGATGGTCCAGGGACGGGATGGGCTCAATGGTCTTCCTGACATCTACGGCCAGCAGATGCCTCATGCTCAGCTGCCTCCGCAAGAGCAGCAGCAGTTCCTGGGCCACCTCCAAGCACTAATCCACTCCCACCACCAGCCTCCCCGACCGCCGACAGGCCCGGCCGCCGGACCCAGCGGCAAGGGGCCAGCAACCCAGGTCCAGCCCCCAGCCGGACCCAAGGCCGAGTCCAAGAAGGCCCCGCCGGGCCCCAACAAGCGCGACAACCCCAGACAAGCCCCCAGCAGCGCGTCCGGCGGCGTCCCGACCCCAACCCAGCCCTACCTCTCCACCGCGGCCCTCCCACCCTTCCCCTCCCCCCAACCGCGGCCCCTCCTCGTCATAATCGACCTGAACGGCACCCTCATCCACCGCCCCTCCCGCCGCTCCAACCCCACAAACTTCCACCCCCGCCCGCACGCCTCCCCCTTCCTGCACTACGTCATCACGACCTTCACAACCATGATCTGGTCCTCGGCGAAGCCCGAGAACGTCCGCTCCGTCACCGACCGCCTTCTCACGCCCTCGGACCGCGCGGGGCTGGTCGCCCTCTGGGGCCGCGAGGCCTTTGGCTTCACGGAGAAGGACTACAACGGCCGGACGCAGTGCTACAAGCGGCTCGAGAGGGCGTGGGGGGACGCCGCCGTGCGGGACTCGCACCCCATGGGGGGAGTGTGGGACCAGAGCAACACGGTGCTGATCGACGACTCGGCGGAGAAGGCGCGGAGCGAGCCGTATAACCTGGTGGAGATACCAGAGTTCTGCGGCGGGGAGGAGGCGGCGGATGTCCTGCCGCAGGTGCACACGTATCTTAATACGCTGGCTATGCAGGGGGATGTTAGCCGGTATATACGGGAGAACCCCTTTCGCCTGCAGGAGAGGTTCGAGGTGAACTAAGTGCTTGTCCCTCCGGGACTCCTCTCGGGCGGGCTGGGGTAGATGGGTTTTTCTTTGACAGAAGAGACGGGAGTGGATAGGGGCGAAATCGGAACTGGGAACGGGAAATTACTCGTCGTTTGGACACTTGATACCCTACTTGGCTTCGTACAGGCATGGCATGGATAGACATGGCAAGCGTACAAAGGCGCATACGGACATGGTGCACACATCGTGGGGAAAACGGCAATAGACTTGTATCAGCCCTTTCTTTTCTGGTTTGTTCCACCCAAGTTGACTCCGCTTGTTGAATCATCTCGCGTCACTATGTACATCATCATCATGTCGCGGAGAGCAGCCGCTCTTCGTTAAAACTCATTAACCCCTTTGCCGATACCTTCCCAAATCCCGTATCGCCGTAACCCGATCCATCCCAAATTTTCGAAGCATTGGATCCGCCGCTAATGTACTTCATTGTTTGTCCCTAACCGTCCGTCGAAGAAGAGAAATTAAAGAAAGGGCCGTGCCAGTTTACTTGCAGACCTTGCCAGCGGCGTGGGGGTACTCCTTGCCGTTGATGGTAAGGGGGCGCTCCCAGGTCCACTCGTCCTCGACGAACTTACGGTCCTCCTCGCTCGTGGGGTCGAGCTTGGTGAACCTGTAGCTCTCCCAGTCGGGAGCGGCGTCGAAGACGGGCACGTGGTCCTGACCCCGGATAACGAAGGCGCCCTGGATCACAGAGTCGTTGGTCTCGCCGTAGACGGAGGCGCACCCGAAGACGTACTTGCGGGAGGCCTCGAGGCGGGTGAAGAAGCCGCCGATCTGGTTGCTGGACATGAAGGGGAGGGTGAGGTCCTCGTTGTACATGAACTCCACCTTCCAGAGCGAGTACTCATCGAACTTGATGTTCTCCCAGAACCACTTCATGGCGTCGGGGGTCTCGTTGTTGGAGTAGAAGCGCTTCCACTCATCGAGGGGAACGCTGGGCTTGGGGAGCGCCTCGCAGGGGTGCTTGGGCTTGGGGGCCGGCTCCGCGGGCTTCTCGGCCGCGGCCGCTGCGGGCTTGGGAGCGGGCTTGGGCTCCTCCTTCTTCTTCTCGACCTTGGGAGGGGTGTTGGTGAGGGCGGGGGTATCGAGGAGAGTGAGCTTGGGGCCAACATCAGCGTAGATGGGCTGAGCAGTGACGGTGGTCCACCACCTGGTCACGCTGGGGTGCTCCTGGCGCCAGGTCTTGTCGAAGAAGAACTGGAAGCCCCGGCTGGCCAGGCCGGCGCAGAAGAGGTCGGCAAGGGTGATGCGCTCGCCAACGAGGAAGGTGTTGTGAAGGAGGTACTCCTCGACAATGTCGAAGAGAGCCAGAGTCTTCTTGGAGTGCTCATCAATGGCCTTCTTGTTGTAGGTGCCCCGGCCGAGGAGAGGGAGGTACCAGGCGCCCAGGGAGCCGAGGATCTCCTGGTTGAAGAAGGACATCCACTTCAGGATAGACGCATAGCTAGGGGCCACGTTAGTATCCCGAAATCTTGGTGGTCTCTTGGTTCGTCCTGGCAACTTACTCCTGCTTGGTCTTGCCCAGAAGGGTGGTCTTCTCGTTCTGAGAGGTAACTGAAACGCAATGTTAGCAACGGTCTAGACAGATGCATTCTGACAGCAGCGCAATGGTAAATCCGCGAAAGATCAGGGGGTTTTGGGGTCTCAACATTATTGTTCAGACAGGGATAACTGAAAGTAGAATTTCTTCATCATTTTAGGGCAGCGGGGGGTCTCATTCCAGAGGCAACAGAGAAAAGAGCATGGCTTGGAACGTACTGTAGATGGCGAGGGCAATGCACTCGGTCAGGACGAAGCCGTCGGAGCCAATAAAGGTGGGGACCTTGCCCTGCTTGTTGGCCTTCCTGTGCTCCTCGGTGATGTTGTTGAAGTCAACGTTGACGATGTCGAGGTCAAGACCGTTGGCCTTCGCAACCGCGAGCACGGCGGTGGTGCGCGGGTTGTCCTAGAGGGCCGAAGGGCTGAGGTCAGCGCTACTGCTCGGAAGCATTGGCCGAGATCGGACAACGTCAGGATCAGGGGTTCTCACGGGAATGGTGAAAATCTTTCCGAACGCCATTTTGAACAGTCGTCTCTGGCAGATAACTGGGATTTGGGGGTATCGTGATAATCGGCAAGGGAGGAAGTTGAGGAAGGAGGGGGTTCCCGCTGTCACCAAATTTATGGGCGCCAGAAAAAAAATCTGGACCGTTTGTTCCCCGCACTTGCGGCTGTGGCCGTGGGCCGAGCAACGCTGTGGCTGCCCGCTGTGGCGCGGCGTTCGGCGCACGGACCCGGCAGTTTTTGGAGAATTTCTGCGTCGCGACCTCCTTCGTCGTGGACCTCCAACGACCAACCGGACGATGCTATCGAGCAACCCCGCGCCACAATGAACGTCCTCAGCTCGTCAGCGCGGCACCTACGATGCGCACGGAATCTTAGGCCGTCACAATTGGCCGCCGTCCCCGCGGCGCGGCCGCAGCTGGCCCGGGGCTTGCAGACCGAGTCCGGTGACATCGACCAGGCCGCCCTCGCCGAACTCAGGCAGAGCGGCGCGCTCGACATGACCTCCATCATGGCCGCGCCGGAGCTCCAGCTGTCCTCGATCCGCTACGCCCGCCCAGTTCCCGTCTCGCCGTCCTACTTCTCGCGTACGCCCCAGTTCAACGACGAACACGTAAAGGTGCAGACCCTCTTCCGGAAATACCAGGATCTCCCCACCGTCCCGCCGTCCGAGGCGCCCCGCATGGCGTGGAAGACGCTCGACGACTACCGGGCCTTCACCGGCGAGCAGATCAAGGCGTCGCAGTTCGGGCGCGCCATCCAGCTCGCCAAGCACCTCAACTCGATCCACCCCGACCTCGCGCCCCCTGAGGTGAAGGCCGCGCTTGAGGTCTGGGCCAAGGACATTGATCCGTTTGGGAACAAGCCCAAGGAGATCCCCGTCGACAGGTTCGGTCGCGCGCTAGGCGTGGGGAAGCGGAAGGAGGCCGTGGCTAGGGCCTGGGTCGTCGAGGGCACGGGCGAGGTCCTGATCAACGGGAAGCCCCTGACCGAGGCCTTTGGGCGCATCCACGACCGCGAGAGCGCCGTGTGGGCCCTCTTCGCGACGAACAGGATGGACAAGTACAACGTGTGGGCGCTCGTGGAGGGCGGAGGCCCTACCGGTCAGGCCGAGGCCTTGACGCTGGCCGTGGCGAAGGCTCTCATGGCCCATGAGCCCGCTCTGAAGCCGGCCCTTCGACGAGGTAAGACCTGGCGCTTTCTTCCCTTTTACGTTACCATCGCCCGTATGCTAACGCCTCGTTTCTACAGCCGGTTGTATAACAAGAGACCCGAGAGAAGTCGAGAGGAAGAAGGCTGGTTTCCGCAAGGCCAGGAAGAGGCCTGCCTGGGTCAAGCGTTAATCCGCGCCATTTCCCAAGGATGGAGAGTTACTCGGTCTTGCCATATGTTCAGCCTGTACGAGCAGCATCTACACATGCCTCATCCCAACTGTGTATTTTTAGCGGGGCATCTGAAGTTCCAATGTACAAACAGTTATGTTACCCACCAATAGAGAGGGTATTAGTCCCCGGTTTCCTCGTTTATCGCGCTTGTGCAGGCAGCCTAGCTTCAGACTTGTTCTGAATCGCTACATTAGTCCTATAAGATACACTATAGCAGGACACATGGCCTGCTCGTGTCGGCGTTGAGAATTGCTCGTTTCAGAGCCTTATGGAGCGAGGGAGAACCACGGTCCGGCTTCTCCCACTTCCAAATGGACAATGCTGCGTCAAAGGTCCCCAAAGTTCGCCCAGTTCTCGACGAGGGTGCAGATGAACCATGGCTCTGTCAGTATCGAAAGCCCCAGCTGAAGGCATTGCCATATCCACGCACGGCAACCTAGATTGGAAATCGCTCGGGGCTTCTGTGCCAGGCTGGCCTCGAGCGAAACGCCGGTAAAACCGGAGGCATGGAGGCCGTGTTGTGCAAGCACGAGATCGAACTCACTAACACCGCCCGCGCGGTCACTTCACCATATGCGTGACCCGTTTTTGCCGAGACTGTAAGATGAGATCTCTTGGATGGATTGTAGTAAAGATGATTGGATTACGATATCCCATAATAGATTCCATTGACCTTGTTAAGCCGCCATGGAGGGAAAAGTAAGGGAAGGCCAGACGGGACTCGTTAACCGGCGCGATCCACGTTCTTCTCGAGTATCAGGCGTCGCGTCCCCCGCCGCTCTGGTTTCAGTCAAAAGTGCGGCCTTCGGAGCCTAAGATCGCAAGCTTACGTGGCACATTCGATGGCTGGCCGTAAAAGACTGCTGTGGATGCACTTGTAAGTCCCGCAAGACGCATCCATCGGGTTAACACGGATGGTTGTATAATATGCCGCGAGGAGTATATGGCAGCCATAGCAGGATTCGCGTCAGCCCTGGAGTTCGCAGGCTCGCTCGGAGGCGTACCACCTCGTGTGCGGAAGAATGTTGCTCGCCAAAGCCGGCAAAGAGCACAGATGCCAATTTCCACGTGGTGCCATTTGCATGTTCTCGAATGATTCGAGGGGCCAGGGCACAGGGCCAGTGTTTCAGGAACGCGCATTATCCGTACATATGGAATATAGCCGTAATGCCACCCGAGATAAAAGTCGATCTGTCAAAGACGAGAATTATTCGGGCTCGGCAAAGAGGGAAGAGGAGACCCGGTTCCGCGACACATACCAACGGGAAGAAGCAAACGGGCCAGACGCCTCTGCGAGACGTGGATCGTGGCTGGCGTCAAACGGCCCAAGCCGTTGATCCCAGCCCGCCAGGGGATCGTGGCGATCACTGCAGATGCTCAGGGCGTGCACTGTTGCATTCGCCAGTCTCATTGCAACGTCAAGGCCACGGTCCGCATACGAGGCGTCCGCCATGAGGCTGAGATCTTGCGTCCGTGGCCCAGGAGCTCGATTATCGACATCAGCAGAAGGTAAATATACTATTTCGAGAGGAGGCTATGGCCACGGCCCGGTCAAGGTTGTGAAACATGGTGAACCCGGACAGCAGGGGGACAAACTCCATGCGGGCATTCCCCCGGGAACCCCACTCCGGAAAGTCATCGATGTTCATGCAAGAGACGCCGCGCAATTTATTTCGCACCTCGCACCTTCCCGATGGCAGGCCGTCGCTTCATGCCTAAGGGAGGTGCTACGGAAGGTACTATTCAGACGAGGCACACGTTACGTACCATCGATCCTCCAAAGGAAGGAGCCACGGGTAGATATAGAATGACAAAAGTCCGGCTCAAGCCATCACGGTTCTTGTTATCGGTATTCTGCAGTCTGCCGCGAAGCCCATATAATTACTATATAATGCAGGTCCACTAAACACAGGGCAGCCGAAAGCCGGGGCTGCCGTGCAGCCTGCAGAAGCAGCCTGGATGATCGAGCTTGCTCGTACTGTACCCAAATACAAGCCCTTCATTCTCGTCAACACGAGACCATATCGGTACGAAGAAGTCGCATGTGTTGGGAGGCATTACGTCCCTACCTGTTTAGTGCAACGGAAGGGAAATCATCGGTCCTTCCGTGCACCCTGCGTTATTTCACCCCTATCCACACACACATGGAGACTTTTGCCGCATGACGAGTAGTAGCCGACGGTATAAAAGATACCTCGAAATGCAAGACGGCAGGCACGGGGATGGAGTTCAGGTACGGATACGACCTTGAGCAGCACTGTCGCAGGTATCCACTTCTACCCTGCAGGAGATAAACTTGACGGGGTCCGTTGTAGCGTTTCATTGGAACCGGCACCCCGGTCGACCTTTTGGGGTGGCATCGGTTTTTTTCGACGACACATCAACTTTCCCCTGTTTTGGTGGACATGGTTCAGGGTTCTCATTTAACGTGAGGCAGTCCCCGCAATAATCCCTCTCATCATCCATCCGATGCTCAACGACTGAGGATGCCCAAGACTAGTGGTATCTTTCCCTCTGATTTTTCCTTCAATGGAATTCTTTCTGGGCGACTTTTTGCTTCAACGCGTGTCGTAGATTTTCATGTGCTTCTCCAGCATCTATTCCGGTCGAGCCCCTGCGGCGCCAACACCGCCCGTACCTGCCCGTCTTTCCATACCGGAGCTTATTCCTTCCGGTACCGTGTCTGCCGAACGGAACGCAAAGTGGAACCGGGGTGTCGCATCAAAGGACCCAGAGCGCGGAGAAAAAAGTTCTTCCCTTCGCCCTGCAACCCTGCCGCTCTACTCTGAATCTAGATTGACCCAAGGTACGACCCCCGATCGGGAGCACGATACGATAACTCCCTTCGCCTCACGCGTCTCAAACATGCAGGGCCAGACGCAAGTCTCCACTGGTCTGATAGTTGCACCGGACTGCTGGAGAACGGAACCACTTTCCCCATCCTACTCCACCATCCCGGGAATTTTGCCCCTTCATACACATGTGGCACGCGCATTAGCTTCTTTGGTACACCAACTCTGCATATCTCGTCTGCTTCATGCGAGACGCTATGCAACCGGTCGCTCTTGCCAAGCCTGGGCGGCGACAAACAGGGACTGCGCGTAGAGGTACTATACACGGTCATGATGGTAGGTTTACAAAGGTCGTTTGCCCCGCCGCGTCCCGTGACGTCTCAAGAGCTTTGCTGGCCCAGCTGAAGCAGAATCGGGCGAAGGCAACGATTGGCTGTCGTTGTCTCGGCAATGCGGAGTCGCAACGCGCTAGCTCGGAGGGAAAAGAGCTGAACTTCGCGAATCCTCCCTTCGGTGATCGAGACCATTGGCCAAGTCTGGGGCTGGCGGGTTTTGGGGCGATCCATGACTTAATGCCCATGTCAATACAGCTTCCCTTACTGGTCTCCGCCGTCCCAAAACACGCGAATCGGCGTCTCCGGACCTTCCACAGCCGGGGGCACGTAGGTTACGGGAAAGGCAACGCTGCATGTGGTTTCATGCCGGGGGCAGCTGTGAGCTGGGAATTAGACGGGACGCTAGTGGTAGACCTTCCGCCGAGAGTGTTGATCCTCTTGCGACCTGCTGAGTGTCACTGATGCAGTACCCGGGTGTTCCCCTCGCTGGGTGTTTCCATCGATTCCAGCATCGTTCCGTCACAGCCGAGCTTAGCTTCGTTGTTGACCAGGGTACCGAGCATACGGACCGATGGTGTTGGGCCAAGATATGTACGCATGGGAGAAGCCGTTATACGAGTACTATCGGGGCGTGGTGACAAGTCGACATCTGGTTAGCGTATTGTTTCATAGCTACTTTTGGAGTATGGGCGCCGTACTTCACCCGGGCCTGAGAGGAAACAGGGACAGGAAGGCGGGGGTAGCAATCGGATGTGGACCTGGCTGATTTGGAGCAACATGGATGCCGAGGGATTTACCAAGACGCCTCAGACTTGGCCAAGGTCACCAAGCGGCCTCTTTCCGCCTCATAGTCCCTTATACGTGGCCATGGTCCAATAAAACCCTACCGCCGCTCAGACGTACTCCGCTATGCGTCTTATTCCACCGAGCTGCGCCGATGACTTCTAGAACCCCGAACAGTTCCGGGTGATCCTTCTGCACAGGGGCTTATGCTTCATCTGATTGTACGCCTATTATTAACCCAACTTTATTCCAAGTCCCCCGTGGAGCAGGCAAGGCGGCAAGTCGGTCACACTACTCGGTAATACGGGTAGCAAAAGACGGCGCCGTCCACGACTGGTGTGAGAGAGGATATACAAACGGCTCACCGGCTCTTTTTCTCCCCGTCTCGGCGCCGCGGTCCGTGCCGGATGGGGCTTATATCTTCTGATCTCCAGCTCTGGTGTCGGCTTTTCCGATCTCCCTTTCCTACTCTGTTCCTCTTATTTCCGATCCTCAACTGGGGACCCTTGCTTCAATTGTGCCGAAAACTTGTAAGCTGTCCAACATACGCACCCCCAGGCCCGGCCCGTCCCTGGGTGCACCGGGCGAGTAACGTCAACCTCCCAACCGCCTTGGTTTCCACGACTAAGAGCCTCCTTGCTTTTACGTCAATCACGCCTCCGCCTCGTACGCCCTATCTAAAACGGCAGGCGCAGGATACCTGACAAACGGCAAGTGAAGCTGTTCGAAACCACAGCAGGAGCGAAGGGATCGCGCCTCGAGACCGGCCGAATTCCCGACGGCAGGAGCGCCCCCGAATTCACCGGACCCGCTTCCAGTCTTCGACGTATTATTGCCGTACTAGTACAGCCACCCTTGTACCTGCGCTCCACCAAAACGACCCATCCACTGCTCATCGCCGAACTCAAACGCCACACTTCCGAAGTTGGAGCTAGTGCATCGAGCTCAGATTGAGGTCTTGGAAATCTCCCCTGCTTTCCAGGCACGTTTCTTCTCAGCACGCTATTCTCCTCCCGGCCGTTCGCCGAGAGTCGTCATCCGCTTCGACACAGTAAGTTGGCCTCGTTTTGCTCGTTTCGTACAGCGCTCCTTGGCTTGTGCCTGGGCTTTGCACTGCCTAATGCTGGGCGCTTGCTCGTTATCTCTTTACACGTGGTCCAAGTACGGAGGACTACTTCCGAGGTCCTGCCGCCCATATCTCTTGCCGTGGTCCACACGCGAGGGTATGCCCTCTCGACTACATGTGTTCACATAATGTCGTCAGTCCTTCCTGCCTAAAGTAGACTTTCAGTAGGCAGGTCTCGGGACTTTTCTTTTCCGCCATTCTGTTTCACTGCTACTCTTACATCTCATCCTCTTCTCAGCTCGCGCCTGTCTAATCCATCCTTCACTTCATTCGTGCTCAGTGTGGATACCAGGGCTTCTGCGCCGAGAGTGACACGGCGTTTGAGGTACCTGCTTCCTCTCCAAGCCTGGACCCTATCGTACCTCGTAACTTTACATCTTCATTCTCCGCCGATCTAAGTCCCTGTCTCCCACCCCTCCCCACCTACGCCCCTTCCACCACATGCAAGGTAATAATTCCCTCCCGCAGTTGGCTTAGTGGTTTCTACCACCCCCGGCTTCCCGGCGAACTTGCTGCCCTACGGGAAATGCATGGGTCCTGCTCGCCTCGTCCGCAGAACCATCCATTACTGGCACCAGGATGTACTATATCACTTCAGGAGTCGCTTGCTGCATGCCTCATATCCAGTTGCTCTTCGGCGTCCGTTCTCGTCAGCTAACGCTCTGTCGTCTTATCACGAGTAGGTTCAGACAGACACCAGACGCTCGCAACTTTCCCACTTCATACAAACGGTCGTCCTCAGATTCAGCTTGATTTTGGCCCCAAGCTAGGCGTCGGGATTTTCTGCCTCACGCAGGTACAAGCAACCACACTATCCCTCTTTCATCACCTTGGATGACCCAACAGTTCAACCAAGCCTCCACATCATTAAGTAAAAGCCACGCCCCAATCAGGCCTGTCATTGCGGGCAGCATTAACTGGTAGCTAGCCACTCACGGCAGTCCTTGCGACCCGACACACCGGTACAGAAGCAGGTCGCAAAGCCAACCAGGCCAGGCGAGGTCGGGGTTGCCCAAGGTGTGGCCTCGTCAGCCGGAGTCGGGTTCTCCAAGATTGCGCTCGTTGGTCTTCCTCTACCTTCCTGTAAGTGGCGCTAGGATCAACCTAGTACGACGGGTCAAGGTGAAGACGGTTTTTCAAACGAATCGGCCTCCACTTCCTGCGCATAGCCCACTCCTGCTTCCCTACCCCTCCCCTGCCCACTTCGTCCTCCGCACATGGACCTGTCCCGGAAACTAACGCGTTGTTGGACTTCTTCCGGGTTCTCCACAGCATGCGAGACCCTGGCTACGGTAGTGCCCGATCTTCTCTAGCCTAGGATTTACTTGATATTTCCTTGCATCCCCGCCACGTTGGGAAGCCAACTTCCTTGTCTTCACCCGCATCACTCTTGCCTTGTACAAGCCCTATTGCTCCGCACACTTGCAGCTATTTGTGGTACTCGAACGACCAAGCTTCCCTTGAACCTACCATCGCCAGGAACACATCCACTCGGCCTCACGCTTCAATTGCTTATTTGGAATCTGGGAAGCCGATCACTGCGCCGTCCCCAACTCGCCAGCCAATGTCTTAGTCGACACAACATACGAAGACCCAGTCGAAGGACGCGCAACGAATACGATCCGCCGATTCTAACATCCATCACACGTTTCCATATCATCCGACGTACGCACGCCTGAGTGGCCGGTTTTGCGCCTGGGAGTTGTTGGCGTGTACGACCCGTGGCAGCATATCCCACTCTCGGCGTGCAGGGTGGTTTCACCACCTGGCGAAGGCGTAGGGAGGCCAGCTTCCCTAAGCCATGGACGACACCAATGCTCGCAGAAGACAGAATGACCAGCCTGCCCACGGGATGACGAACCCCAGATTTACCCTCCAAGACCCAACGTCTTCACGGCGCGGAATGGCGGGCAGTGCGACGGAACGGTTTCGGCCTGCGCCTCTGAACACTGCGGCTGCTCGTGGGATGGATGGTGCTGGCAACTACAGCGGCTATTATCAGGATCCGACACCTGGGTTCACGGGCCCTGGGATATCGCAAAACGCCGTGACATACCAGCAAGCAGACTACGCCCAGGATGCGCGACAGCCCCATAACTTCGGCACATATAATCCGAACATGATGTACCCCGTTGGTCAAACTGGACCGCAGAACCCCTACGAAGCCGCGCAACAGTTCCAAGGCCGCCAGTCTGCCCCCATGCCCATGATGGCGGGGGATGTACCGCAATACTTCCAGTCCGACGCAGGTGCAGCGGCAGCGGCAGCATCAGCGATACCCGGGCCCCAGTCTGCCGCCGCGACACCGTCGTCCGCGATATACTCCCAGCAGCAACAAATACCAGGCTTCTCGGGGACATTACCGTCTCTCGGAGGTGGCAGCGGCGCGGGACAAGCCGGAGCGAAAGGCGTGGCAGTCGATGAGCCCGACTACCCCTCGACCGGCCCAGGGGCAGAAGAACGGTGGGCCGATTATCAGAACAGACTAGCAGCGGTATTTCGGGACATTCAAAGCGGGTGCTTGAAAAGAGCAAGCGAGGCTCTCCTTGAGGTCTCGAACTGGTTGTTGACACAGGTGGTGGATCTCGGTAGGTTCGCAACGCTTCCGGAATCTACCTGCGTCTATGTTTCTCTGCGTATCTTGATCTGCAGGCTAATAGTCACTGTAGGGCTTCACATCGATGACCGCAACCTCCACGCAGACCGACTTCAGATATGGAATGACTTCAACCACGGCTGGCTAGGCCTGCTACAGAAACAGAAGGACATGGTGGAATCAGGGCAGAAGCTCCAGACCGGCCAAAGCCTAATCTCGAAGGACGAACTGGAAGACATGGGGAAAGAAGTCGTCAGACTCTGCGACGGTGTCGAGAAACATGGCCTTGTCGACTATCAGTACGGGGTGTGGGAGGAGGAGATCATTTCGAGTAAGTCGATCCAGATGGGGCGACAATGGTATTGTTGATCGAAGGGATCATCGGCACTAACACGGCGCCTGCAGTTCTCTCGGATTGTCTAGACCTTTACGAACCAAGCGACGAATCAGGTCCGAGCGGAGGGTCGGCATAACGCGCAGCGACGAACGCGACCTGAGGGCGATCATCCGTCCACACAAACCGACCCGGGAATTCATCCATATCGTGCGCTCCGAAGCAGCCAGCATAGCCACCGATGATACGGTTGACCACGAATGGAGTTCGGAATCTATTATTAGCTCCGGGGGGCTCGCCCACGGTTTGGGCAAGCTTGCGGTGTTGTCCTTGTCGACGGTACAGCCGGAATTCGTCACGGATCATGATCAGAAGAAGACTCGCTGTCCTTTCGGAGGGCCTCGGCGCATCCGAGCGGGCCTGCTCTCGTATCGAAGTCGGAATGTCAGGGCGTTGCCCGCGGTTGGGCCACGACGGACATCTTGGGATATAATCAGGAGTCGAGGCCGCGCACAGTCCAGGCACGATGCCCCATCGGTTGCTTCTCCCCACCGGCCCCACCGCATTCGGTGACCTCAATCTTCCGGCATCACGAACCACCCCACTCGAATCTCCCGTTTCTTCGTATCATATCTTGTTGCCCTTGGAATTCGGCGAGGCCGGACTTTTGCACGGTTTATTGGTTTCATTTGTTTCATGATCATTCTGTTTTGGGTCGGCGAGGGAAAATCAATGGATGTGGTTTGATTTGAGTATGGAGTATGGGAGATACCCCAAGGGAATTTTTGGAGGCGCCGGAGGAATTGCGAGGTTTTGGCTCCCCCGGAACAGTCGGTGATATCCGCTCGCAGTGATGTCACCCTCCCCGGATTGGGCAGCATTCCATAATGGGCCCCTGGAATGGGCTTCGGGCTGGTCTGAGCGCATCTGGCTCCTTCCTTCCTTTCCTTGCTTGGCGTGGTCTTGGAGGTGCAGCTTTACGGGATTCACGCGAGAGAAAAAAGTACAAACGAACGAGGGTTTCTTTTGTCGTCACGGTCACGGTCAGGGTTTTAGAGGCGAAACGAGGAGGGTCCCCACGGACAAGCGGAATGGAATCATGGACATTGATTACTCTGAATATGTGCCGGCTCATTGGTTCGTTTTTCACATTTTGGGCAAGTTTTGGATATGCACGAGAGATGATCAAGGGTTATTATCATACTTGGTAGAGGATGCAAGTTTCGCGCGCAGCCGGGTGCGACTTACACCTGCACGACCAGCAAGCATCATGGCTTTTGTCATTTCACTCCGGGGTTCGACGCTAGCCACCCTCCGCTCAGTGGAGATTAGTCCCTCGCGGTGGAAGGCAGGTTATCCGCACCCAAAAAGTCGCGAAGGCCCCATCTCGGTAACGTAACCCGGTGGTGCCTGGGAAAGAAGATGATGGACTAAAAAGCTTCCGGGACCTCAAACCCTTGGCGTGCATGCAACATGCATGAGGCGCAGGAACCGGGGGAGTCTCACTGGACGAAGGGGAATGGGAAGTCCACTAGCGCGGGCTGGCACCTGGGGTACGGATGCGAAGTCACGGTACGAAGGTTCGCTGCGGTGCCTGGTACTGTGGGCTCGGCTGCGAATTGCGGTGGGGTGAGGTGGACCTTTGGGGGGAGCATGCGAGCTCGGGATCGAGAAGGGCGCGGGATCCCGGGTTTTGAGATTGGATGAACTTTCTCCTTCGATGTTGCCGTCCAGGGAAAACGTGCTGCGGGTCCCGGACTTCTAATGCGGCGCCTGGGTTTGCGGGCGCCCTATCACGGAGTGCTGATCGCTGGATGACGAGCGGACGGGGTGTTTAGCGCGTGGCTGCCCTTGCAGGGGGCTTAGGGTGCGTGCCGATCGGGGACGACGCGTTGGTCCCGCGGGTCATAAACTTGCATTCCGACGCTCGTGGCACTAATTTAGTGCCAGCAACCGGTTTCTCCCCCCTTCCCCCTTCCCCCTTTTTCCCTTGTTCGGTCTAACCCCTGGATCGTCAGCTGCTAAAGCTTTCGGGGGTTGTTCCGAGGATCGATGGCCGGGGAGGAAAAGAGACAGGTCGTATTTTTTTTTTCGATGGCGGCTGTGGACTGTCGTGGATGTCGTTGGGTTGTTGCTTGGCTTTGCGGTCCTGTCCGGTTGGTGTGCCGAGTGTGAAGGGGGATATCCCTGCGGCGATCATTGAAGGATAGGCTGGAGCTTGCAGCGTTGCATGCGGGGTTGACTGCGTCTCTTTCTAGCTGGGTACGACGTAACGTGCCTCAACCGGGTCTCGGTATCTCTCCGGCGGACATTTGGCTTTGTGGAGCGCCTTGGGCTGGAAGCGAACGGGAGCAGCGCCCCGGAGACACCCTTTTTGGGCACCGAGAGGACGCGGAGGGACGGACGGTTGATGCCTGAGATGGGCACGAGCATCGTGGGTTCTCGCGTGGGCTTTGTGGGACGATGGATTGACTTCTTCTTGGCTTCGGCCGGGTGCGACGTGTCGTTCGCTGCGGAGGCCCGTATGCTGGATCCCGGGGGTGCAGAGTAGCGTGTGATACCCGGGACAGAGGGCCACGGGGGATGAGAGCAGCTCGGAGCTCGTCGTCCCTTGCTGAGATGCCGGGCAGGGTGGTTGAAGGCCTATACAGGCTCAATGGCGGGGCGTCGTTTTCCCGGGTTATGATGGGGGTACGAGGCCCCCGTGGTTCGCGTGGACCGGAACGCCCTCGGGGCGAGGGCACTCGACGGCTGTCTATCCACGTCGATGCCCTACTTTGTGCGGAAAGGGCTAAAGATGGCGGAGAGCGGACATTGCCGGTACTACCGGAACGAAGGTCGCCCGTGGGGCTTGCGACGCGACTGAGACTCGAGCATCAACGTTGCTCACCGAGTAGTATGCATCAGAGGGATGGTACCAGTCTCGCGCGACTGATGCGAAGTAACTCGCTACGGGCTTCTGTTGCGTGAGGCCCTCATCTGGTCATATTCTCAGCTACGGTGTTCGGAAACGTGCAAGTGCCGTCCCGGTGTAAGGGGAGCGGCGGAGGCATAAACATGACTGACATGTCAAGCTTGACGCGCCATCTCCGTGGCGGCTTGCTGCTACTCCACCGAGCCTTGTGGGGGATTCTCCCATCTCCCTCTCGATAATCGGGATCGAGGGTCAATTTGTCCCAGTTCCTACACCAAGATCAACAATACCACGGTATACTGCCCACAAGGCACATTTACATGACTCCTTCAGCCTGAGTCTACTGCCCATTGCCCCACGAACCAAGCCAGGGTCCCATGGCAAGTCCGGATCTTCCGTTGTGCTTGTGGCTCGGGCCGAGAACCTGACGCGACACAACACTGCGGACGGGACCAACGGTCACCGGGACTGGGCCGAGGACAGGGGTGGTGGGGAAGCCTGATACTAGCCATGTTTCAAGAGCCCAAAGGCGGGACCTGCCTTCATGCGCTGGCGAGTTCACATCGTGAGCCCTTGACATGTTGTCCACAGCCCACTTGCTCTCATACGAGGCAGTTGATGGGACGTTCTCCCCCTAAATAGTCCGTAAGCTATATTACCAAGTGAGGTATGTTGAACAGGGCTGGCGCGGGCCATGTTCACGCCCACTTCCCGCCGCAATTGAGAGTTTATATTCTCCCATGCACATACGAAGAGGTGGGCATCGGACGTGTGAAGCGGCGCCAGCCAAGGAGTGACAAAGCGCGGGCCAAGAGGAGGCAACAAGGTAAGAAGCCCCGGTCATCAGGTAGGGAATCCGGCGAAGCGATCCTACCCTGTAGTCGTAAGTTGAAGCGCCTGCCGGCGACCAAACGGACATGTGCCGACTCTCACTTGTAAGCTGCCGCCTTGGGAAGGACACTAGACGAGCGGCATGATTCCCGTGTCCCCTACCAGCAGCTGCCCCGGCCCGTACGATACCCGCCCCGGCGATGCCTCATCGCCGATACCACACTCAACTCTCCCGGGTTAGCGGGTCCCCTGGACTCAATGCACGACGGTGAGGTGACGGCACATGAGACCCTGCGCAAAAGCATATATTGAAAAACGTTTTGTTTCCCGAGGAAAAAAAAAAGAAGAAAAAAAAAGCCCTGACTCCCGTTTTCCCCGCTGCCTTTCTTTCCTTCTCAAAACATCGGAATTGCCATCAGAAGACCCAGCTTCGAAAGTTTGAAATGGAGACGTGTCGTTCGTGTCGTTATGCTCAGATCACATATCTAGAAGTTGTCTTTTTTTTGGAGCGTTAGTATGACCTCATCGAACAGCGACTTCTCTCATCCGGCCAACAACACAAGCAGAGCTCGCTCCTATCACTAGGCAGGTGGCGGGGGAGGGAAGAAGGGAGCGGGGGTCCCGGGAGGGGG
>JAMFQS010000170.1:0-16451 GCA_025503055.1 Sordariomycetes sp. B11D1
CAGGAGAAATGGGCATTCCCGGCCACACCCTGCGCGCGGATCATCTTCAAGCGTGCCGCTTTTCCGGGCGACCAGTTCCCCACCCGCCCCCCCCCGGCCCGAGCCCGTGCCACTTTCGGCCGGCTGAAATTAGACGACGGAGCGGACATTGTCCGAGGTGGGAAAACTACAGCCGTGGGCCCGGTCCCGGAATGGCACGTCCCGCGGTCCTGTGGTATATTGCGGCCCCGTGTAAGACGAGCCTTTCTGGCTCCTGCGCGAATATGGCGCAATCTACTCGTCGCCCCGGTGCCGTTTCCCGCCAATCCGCCCATGCTGGCGCTATCTGTAGGGGGCTGCCACGCAGAACGTACATATGTATCCGCCATCCCCTCTCGTGAAGCATCCCCCGTCCACATCCGGCCGCCACCCACTCGACCCACGCCCGCCGCCGCCATGAAGCCCGCCGCCGCCCTCGCCGCCGCCCTCCCCCTCGCCTCCGCCGCCGTCCTCTGGGACGGCCGCCTAAACGACCTCTCCTCCGCCAGCGACCTCGACGACTGGTCCTGGTCCAACCAGGTCGGGCCCTACCAGTGGTACATCCACGGGCCCTCCGCCACGACCTCCTACGTCGACCTCTCGCCGGACCACAAGAACCCCGCCGACGAGGCCTCGGAGCAGGGCGCCAAGCTCACGATCGACGACACGGCGTTCTGGAACGGGCAGAACATGCGGCGCACGGAGCTGATTCCGCAGACGAGCGCGGGGATCAACCGCGGCAAGGTGTTTTACCACTTTAGCGTGATGCGCAAGGAGGAGAACGCCCCGAGCAAGAACAAGGAGCACCAGATCTGCTTCTTTGAGAGCCACTTTGCCGAGATGAAGTACGGGTGGATCTCGGGGCAGCAGGGGACGGAGAATGGGAACCTGCAGTTCATGGTTGGGCAGCAGAGTCTGTGGGAGAAGCAGTGGGAGGCGGATGTGTGGCACAACATTGCCTACGAGATTGTGAGTCTCTTCCTGTTTCCCCCCTTTTTGCCCCGTCTTTGGCCCTTTTTTTTTTTTTTTTTTTTTTTTTTTTTCTCTTCTCCCCTTCCACTCTCCTCATAATTGGCCCTTTGCCTACAGCTCACGTCCGCTTCCTCGTGTCTGGGATGACTTGTGAGCGGCGGAGGTCATCAGCCAAAGCACCCGACAAAAGACAAGTAGACCAACACAAGACGCAGGACTTCGACGCCGGCACCGTCGGCTTCTGGCACTCCGAGGACGACGCCGACCTCGTCCAGGAGGTCGCCCCCGTCTCGGCCTCGACGTCGTCCAACGGCGCCGACTGGCACCTCGGCGTGCTGGAGCTGCCGCGCGACGGGTACCCCGACGCCGACGAGGACTTTTACTTCTCGGGTGTGTACGTCGAGGACGGGGAGATTACGACTTCGGTCACTGGGCCTGGTGAGTTATCCCCCCTGCCCCCTTCGGGGACTGCGTGCCATGAGGCGCACGTTGGCTAACGTTTTGTAGCGTGAGTGGCTCAGAAGGGAACGAGTTGGAGGTGGGCGCTGGTCAAGGGGCACAAGCGACGGGGCCCTTTCCCCGATTCCTCGTAGATAGCTATTAAATCGACGTATACACCATCCCGTCCCTCTCAGCCCCAAACCCTCTAAGCAAAGCTCCCCGCCGCCTCGATGAACAGCCAGACGGCCGCCGCCACGCCCGTCATCCACGTCAGGCTCCTCAGCGGCACGGTAGCCCTGTTGGCGCCCAGCGTCACGTACGCAAAGTTGTAGGCCATCCTGCTGGCGACGTACGTCAGGGACAGCGCGTTGAGGCGGGCCGGGTCGACGCGCGCGGCGTTGGCGGCGGTCACGGCGGCGGCGTAGAAGCCGAGGGTCTCCCAGGCGTTGTCGGCGGCGGCCTTGGCGCGGAGAATCTTTTGCTTGGTCTGGGCGTGGTGAGTATAATTCTTTCATTTTTTTTTTTTTTTTTTTCCTTGAGATGTTATGGGATGGAGGGGCGGAGGGCGGAGATGAGGGCGCGGTGAGGAGGGGAGGGCAGGGGCCTTGGCAGACTCACCTCCTTGCTGACGGACTCGTCGCTGTCGAGTCTGGAGGGCAGGGTGCGCGGGTAGGCGGGGTCGAACTTTGCCCTGCCGAGGTAGCTCCCGTAGGCGCCGGGGATGAAGGCCAGGAGGAGGGCGGCCGGGACCTTGGGCAGCGTCAGTGGCGGCTTCAGGACGACGGAGAGCGGGATCTACTACGTACCGTGTAGAGGGAGATGTTGGAGGAAGGGAGGAAGTCCATTGTGGGCGGTCGGCTAGATTCCGAGGCGTGTGTTTTGCGGGTCGATGGTGGATGCAGTTGAAGATGGTGGTCGAGTTGCGCGCTGGGAGATGGAAGGTCCGTCGTTATTTAGCGGAGGATAAGCGTGTGCTGGGGTAACGATTGACCGGCGGACCTTTGATTGTCTCCGAAGTCTCCGCCGGGCCAGCGTTCCCCCTCTCTTTTTTTTCTCCCTTTTTTTTTGTTTTTCTTAAAAAAAATTATTCCTCTTCTTTTCCACACATCGAGACTCTGGGCTGTCTACGCGCCAAGGGCAATTGACAACGCCGGACCGCAAGGGGCGGTTTGCACTGAGGTCTGCCCTGCGTCATGTTTGCGCGGCATGCTGTCCGGGGGCTCCGGCAGAAGAGCCGGGCGCGGACCGCGCGTAGAGCAGGCGGCGCAGCAGCGGGCGCCGTGGCGCGCGGGGCCAAATGCTCTTACAGCATGGAATGCACCCGAAATCGGCCTACTGATACTTCCCTGCGAAGCGCTGGTGAGAAGATTCGCCAGCATATGCTGTTCCACTCGAGGGGGGGCCCTTTCGGCCCGCAAGCGAGCGGCAGTAGGCGACAATCCAAGTTCGGTCCGAGTGTGGTCGAACCACGACAGCAAGGGAGACCCGCAGCTCCTTGCCGAATCCGGGCATCTTGATGCCGACCTTTACCCATCGCGACTGACCAAGGGATCCCGGGGATACCCCGCCTGCGCACCTTCCTCTCGTGGCGACTCGCTGCAATAGACCCGGGGATACTCCGCGTGTAACCCTCTCCCTCTTGCCATGACTCGCTGCAGCTTCCCCACACCGACACTCCCAAACTCCCAACACGCGCGGGGGAGCACGTTCGCGTCGGCACTGCGGGTCGCGGTCCCGGCGCCCACCAACTCGATGCCCTTCTTCGTTGCCCACGAACCTGGGGGCCGGGGGGGGGGGGGGGGCATCTTAGTCATTGCGACCGGGGGGTCTTGCCCCGGCGGAGCGACTGCAGTGCTTTAAAGAAGAATGTCCGCAAGCTGCGGAGACCTCCCACCGACATCACGGAGCGATCTTGTTCTTGGACCTAAGCCCTGAGCACGGTTGTCTGTCGAGCACCGAGCGCCGTAACAATGTCGACGACGACGGCGACTACCAAGCTGGAGCCCGCGCGGGCTCCGGAGACGATTGAGCTGGAGACGCCGGCCCCCGTCCAGGAGCCGACGCCGCAGGGGAGCGAGCAGCCAGCGGATGAGAAGCTCACCAGAAAGCTAATCTTCAAGCTGTGCAGCGCGGGCTTCTGCTTCTACGTAGCCGGCGTCAACGACGGCAGCGTCGGCGCGCTGGTCCCCTACATCATACGCGAGCACGACATCAACACTGCCATCGTCTCCAGCATGTAAGCCTTCTTCCCCTCCCCCCCGGCGCCTCGAAGCCTAGGGTGAACCGCCCTGATGCCCGCGTAGCTACGCCGCCAACTTCCTCGGCTGGCTCCTCGCCGCCTTTGCCAACACGCACCTCTGCCAATTCCTCGACCTGGGCGGGATGCTCGCCCTCGGCGCGTCCTGCCAGATCCTCTCGCACGCCCTCCGCGCCTGGCGGGCGCCCTTCCCGCTCTTCGCCATTGCGTTCTGCTTTGCGTGCCTGGGCCAGGCCTTCCAGGACACCCACGCCAACAACTTCGTCGCGGGCGTCCGCGGCGCGCACAGGTGGCTGGCCTTCATCCACGCCATGTACATGGCCGGGTGCCTAACCGGGCCCTTTGTCGCGACGGCCGTGGCCTCCGCGGGCGAGACGTCGCGCTGGTGGCTCTTTTACCTGTTTCCCCTGGGCCTCGGCGGGGTCAACGTCGCCTGGGTGCTCACGGCATTCCGGGATACCCTGACCATCAAGCGCAAGCCCGCCGCCCCCGCCGGGGCCGAGGCCGAGGGGCAGGTCAAGGCGTCGCGCAACAAGGGCGCCATCAGGCTGATCAAGGAGGCTCTAGGCACGCGGAGCGTCTGGCTCATCAGCCTCTTCTTCTTCTTCTTCATCGGCGCCGCGCTGACGGCGAGCGGCTGGGTCGTCGAGTACCTCGTCGTGGTGCGCGGCGGCAACCTCGCGCAGATGGGGTACGTGCCCGCGGGCTTCAACGGCGGGGCGATGCTGGGGAGGCTGCTGCTGGCGGAGCCGACTTACAGGCTCGGGGAGCGGCGGATGACTTGTCTGTGGATTGCGCTGTGCATCGCGTTCCAGTTGGTGTTTTGGCTGTGAGTCTCTTCCACCCCGCGCACCATCGGGCCCGGTCGACGGGCTTTGCTGACCAATGTTGCCAGCGTTCCAAACATCGTCGCCGCGTCGGTCGCGATCAGTCTGTACGGCTTCTTCAACGGGCCCCTCTTCGCCACGGTAAAGCTTCCACACTCACCCCTCCCCCCCCGCGCTCGCTCACTCGGCCCACCGCTGACAAACCCCAGGGCATCAGCGTCGCCTCGAAGCTCTTCCACCCGGACTCCCGCTCCACGGCCCTTGCCTTTGTCTTCGTCTTCGCGCAGCTCGGCGGCTCCGTCTTCCCCGTCATCACCGGCGTCATCGCCTCGGCCGCCGGCGTCAAGGTCATGCAGCCCATCCTCATCTCGCTACTTGGCGCCACGGGACTCAGCTGGCTGGTTGTGCCGAGGCCCAAGACGAGCGGGAACACGGCGCTGCACCAGGAGTAGGCGGGGGTTCAAGGCCGGGGGCGGGGCGGCTGGGGAGAAGGCTTGGGTGTGAGGCTGTCGAGGGGGCATGGGTTTGTACACTGTGGATGTTTGTCTACAGATGCTTGGATATATCGACTATGATGCTGATATAGACGCTCCTTTTTGACGGGCCTATGGCGTGACTTGCCCGGGTCTTGTCCTAACATATACCTTGAAAAGCGATAATGATATCGTTCTTTTGACCTTGGTAGCTATCTATAGTAGTCAGGCCTAGTATTCCCATGAGTACCTATAGGTACTTGGGTTACTACCATGGACAGGAGAAGAGCTTGAAAGTCCCTACGTACGCCGCGATAATAGGGACCTAGCCCGGCTTAGCGACCTCTCCCTAAACGAGGCCGACCGCGAGGGCGGCTTGTTGGAGGTGTCGCAATGCTTGGGACGAAGAGTACTGCGCAGGGGCGGGGGGAAGGCATGTCTGAGTGGGACGGCCGCCTGCAACTGCCACTACCAACATGCCGGGAATACCGCGGTTAACCCTCTTTCCTTTTTTTCCGCCTAGGTTCGGTAGTGTGTTGGACCGGAGCGCAGCTCCTCCGACCAGTCAATCAATGCATAATGCTCGGAAACCGTAAGCAGTGTGCACCATGATACGCATCGCCATCGCCATCCCCAAGACCGCTCCACCCTAATCGAGCGGGAGAGCGTTTCCTTCGACTCGGTCAATAGTGCCCCCTCACAAACCTGCTCACGCCTCAGATTCCCCCAAGTGGGCTCTCCGTACGCGCAGTCGTCAGCTTGCAAGGTTCTTGAGACGATCTGAGACGGAGCAGCCCCTGCCTTGGCCTTGGGCCCCACTACCGGGCCCGCAGAAGCTACCGGCGCTGCACTAGCGGGGCCGACTAACGAAGCCAATTGTCGAGGTTCCCGCTCGCTTTTGCCATCACGGACGTGGACGGCCCCGATCGTCGAGGCAGGAGAGAGACAGGCACAAAGCGCTGCCAGCATCCATCTACCCGAGGGAACTCGCCGACACGGAACCTCTGGCACCCCAGCCGGCGGTGACGAGAGGACCAAGCGCGTCTCGCCTTCGCCCTGCCGTGTCCAACCACGTCGTCGGCACCCCCCCCCCCCCCCCGCCCGGGGCGTTAGACTCCAGAAACCACCGCCGCAAGCCCCGTCACAAGCGGACCTCGCCGCCCTTCCCCACCCCCGATCCCGCCAGTCCCGTCCCAGCTGCCCCTCCCCACGTCCGCCCCTCCACACACGCCTCCGTTCCAACTCTGGGACCTGCCTCCCTCCTGCGGCGGAATGATCGCCGTGCCCCTGACATGGCGGCGCGCCCCACCACATGGCTCTGTGTCGGAGGGGCCCGGTTGACTCGACCATTCTTGCCAATCGCCTCTTCTCTCGGCTCTCTTCTTCTTCTCTCATGCTCGTCCTCTTCTCCCTCTCTCCACTCTTTCTCCGTCCTTGTAAACTGGGTTTAGCGCGGGCCGACTAATTCCTAGGGATCGACTGAGACCTTGAGGCTTTCCCGTCTTTTCTTCCCTTTCCATCTTTTCGTAGGGCTGGCCCTCCATCTTTTGTTTTCTTTTCTATCTACCCCTCTCGTCTCCTTCACACACGCGTCCACCGACTCCCACCGAAGGTTGAGACTCCACCCTCCTTGACGGACTCTATCAACGACCAGACGAACGCCGTTGATCCCGGCTCCTTTCTCGCCACTCTAGCGCCGTGGCCCTGTGTCATGGCCCCGGGACACCCTACACGGTGACAACGCAGCAACGAACGAAAATGGCGCCCCCTTCAGCGCCCGGGACCGTTTCCCGGCAGCGGCGGTACCCGACTCGCTCTCCGTATAGGCGGCGTGAGAGGCGCCAGTTCGAGGACGGCCCTGCTAGCGACCGGGAGCCCGATGCTGAGGCCGGCAACGGCGCCCCCAACTTCGGCGACGGCCCTACGTTCGACCCGGACGCTGAGCGCGATTCCGGGGTCGACTCGGACGATGACAGCGATCCCGACTTCGACTTGGACATTGACGACCCCGCGTCTGACCCCGGCAATGGCGGCGCCAATCTCGACCCCCCCATATCTGACCAAGTAGACCCCGACCCGGGCGCCGACGGCGACCCTGACTTCTTCGCCCCGCCCCCGAGTCCCGCCCCCTCGCCCTCGATACCGCCTCCGCCTCCGCCTCCCTCGCCGACCACGCCGCCGGAGCCCCCCCTGGCAACCTCGTCGTCGACTCTCGAGCAGCCTGGCGTGAGCGCCATCACTACCTACACCGTCTACGACACCTCGCTCTCCGACGGTGCCCAGAGTTCCGAGCTACAAAGGGAAGTCGTCGTGCCTTGGTCGGACTACTCGGGGACCATGACGGGCGCCATAACATTGACGCCTAGCGAGGCTACCGTCACCAAATCCGCAAGCGTAAGCCCGCGCGAGACCGCATCTACATATGCTGGCTTACGGCTACTAACGCTGTGCAGGCTGGCTCGGGAACCGTGAGCACCGTCACCGTGTCGCCAACCTCGACGGACGTCGACATGGAGTTCAACCGCGACGGCCACCTGGAGGACATGGGGAACAAGGGCAGCGACACCAGGCGACACGTCATGATCGGTGGCGCCTCGATAGGTACGGGTCAACCCGCATCCACTTCGCGACGACATCCGCGATGCTAACAGTCCGCAGGCACCTTTATCGGCATCTGCATCTTCGCCTGGCTAGCCTGGCGCGTGACCCGCGCGCGCAAGCGGAGCAGGCGAGGAACGGACGGCTCGCCCTGGCCCCGCTTCTCGCGCCAGGCCCGCGCCGGGAGGGTCCTCGGGCGGCTACCCTGGGTGAGGAGATGCCCCTGGGCGCAGAGGTGGCAGAACCTCGACGGCGACGAGGACACGATGCCCATCACGAGGGAGAAGGCTGGGGGCGGCAGGTCGTCTGGTCTCCTGGGCCGGTTCGTGCCGGATGAAAAGGCCGGCGCGCGGGCTGTCCCGCCGCTGGACACGAGGTATACCGACCGCATGTCGCAGCAGACCGGTAGCTCGGACAGCGACAGCCTCTTGAGCGCCGCGACGTCGGTGCCCAGCCCAGCGGTCGTGGCGTCTCACCAGCCGCAGCCGTCCTACGGCTCCCTCGAGGCGCAGGGCGGGACCTGGGCCTACCTCGCCGCGCCGGACCCCCAGTACCACCAGCTACTGCAGCATCGCGCCTCGAACCTCACGTCCCTGTCCTCCGGCTTCGGCGACGGCGACATCATCATCCCGCCGGCCTTCCACCGGCCCCGCTCCGGTGCCTCGACGCCCCAGCCTCCGCCCTCGATGCGCACGGCCTCGAGCGCGGGCAACGCGCCGAGCAGCCGCGACACGATATACACTGCGACGAGCGACGACCAGCCGGCGCGCTTCCGGACCGTGAGCAGCTGGGTGAACCAGCAGAAGGGGCGGATCCACCGCGCGCAGCAGAGGGCCAGGGACGGGAACGCGGCGGCGGCGGAGCGGGAGGGCGTGCCGCCCGTCCCGGGCGTGCCGGCGGGAGCGGGGGTCAACGGGTTGCCGCCCGAGCAGGAGTTTAGCTTGATGATGCCCGATGGCGAAGTCCCGAGAAGGCCGGATGACATGGGGTTGAAGTAGCCGTGGGTATCTCGTTCCGATACTTTGTTTTCTTTGTAAATTCCTCTTCGGAAGTGGTTTTTTTTTTTTTTTCTTTTGGGGGGGGGGGGGGCGTTGCGATGGCGTTCATGCTAGGTTGAAGAGAGTTGGATGGACATGCAGTGTGGCATACCAGTACATGCTGGATTATGATGTAGAAGACGAATAAGCAATGAGATGTCTCGGTGACGAAGCGCAGGATAAGCCCGCCATGGCCCAACAGTGCGAGACGCGGGCGTAGGTCGGTTGGGAACTTGCCGCTGTCCTAAACGGGACCTCCGCGGAAACCATGTCCAGCTTTTCGTGGCCGCCGAGGCCAAGGCTTCGGGCTCGGGACGTCTCCCGACTTGCTCTTTTCTTGGCGTATGCATGTGCGATCCGTCCGGCGGTCCTGGCCGAGTCTTGGGTCCTGGCGGGTTATGGTGGGGCCGTTATGCATCCGCGTTATGGTCCGAGATGACGACGGCGGGACGGGTTATGGGCAACGGAGAGGGTTGGCCGGTATAAAGGGGGGATGAGAATCTCGGGGCGGAAGGGGTCAATACCAAAGCATCACACTCTCACTGCATCATCGATCTTGGGCTCGAGTGATCCGACCAAGAGCCCGCAGCCACGGCACATTCTGGTCTCACTTACACCGCGCATCACTGGCATCACCAGCTCCGATAGCCACTATCGACGTCGAGAAACCAACACCACTGGCCAACCCACAACCACAACCGCCCCACAACTAAACCACCACCAACATGTCGCCGACCCCCGCCGCCCCGCTCGTCCCCAAGGACCCCGCCCCAGCCCCCCTGTCCCGCACCGCCGCCCGCGCAGCCGGCATCGCCCGCGCCCTCTTCGGCGCATCCTGCATCCTTGCCCCCTCCCTCACATCCCGCCTCTTCCGCCTCCCCTTGCCCCCCGGCGCCGGCCTCCTCCTGGGCTTCTCCGGCGCGCGGGACCTTGCCCTCGGCGAGCTGCTCCTGCTCGCCGACGGGGACCAGGCGGGAGGCGGGAGGGCTGGCGCCAGGAGGGCGCTGTGGGGGGTCGCGGCGGTTGACGCGATGGACCTGTGCATTGCCTGTGTGGCGGTTGCGAGGGGGGAGATACAGTGGGAGGGCTTCGCGTGCCTTTCGGCGCTGGCTGTTTCGGGGATCGGACTCGTTGGAGGGGCGCTTTGGGGGTATTAGCGTTTTGTCGTGCTCGGATGGCTTTGGAGAGATTGGGGCTCGGAAAGAACAGAGATCGGAGGGACTAGGGCAGAGCTTCGACTCTTGATGGATGTACTTCTCTATTGTCGTCAGGGCACCGGACTGGTCTGGACATTGGGGGGCGTGAGACATCTCTGTCTACGGGCAGTATCCCTCTACTGCTACGTGGATAGGGCGCTGTCCAGGGACGAGCTAGTGACCCGCGTTGATGGTAACTGCATTATATGTCCGTTAACGCATCCAAAAGAAGAGTTGGAAAGAGAGATGCCAGAGGCCTCGCTGTAATCGCCATCCATGCGGACAAGGACAAACTCCAGGGAGCCTCCAAGCCGTGGGCATCTGTCTGGTGTCAGGGCCCAGAGCTCGGCGCAAAGTGAAGAATGCACGGATACTACTTCGTGCTACTGGCAGCATGGGCTTTTCGCTTGGACTGCTTCCAAAGAATATCACAGAAGGCCATCCGGAGCCCGACTCCTGGATTTGTCTCCATGCCGGGGATCGGACTTCCGCTACCAGTCAATGGTAAGTAGCACCATGCCTCACTCCTCCAGGTCCCCCAGTTTTGGAAGACGGATTGTAAAGAAAAAGACTTGCAGTAGAGATGGACTCTTAGACAAGGAACCTCCGAGGCAGTCTCGAGACACAGATCCAGCTCGTCGAGGGCAAGCTGCGCCGCTATAGGATCAGGCCCACCTCCACAGATCGCATGCGTTCTAGATGTGCCGGTTCCATGCCGTCATGGACCCTAGGATGCAGTGATTGCAATGAAACGAACCTTGTCCCTAGGACGTGCTCGAAAGAACATCGGATAGCCGAGTGCCTTTCCATCATGGCCAACTGCAGCCTCTGGCCGCCTGGCCGGCAGTCCCGCAACCTCCCCGCTTCGACCATCATCAAGCGTGTCCCGCGCATCCAGAAACAGCCTAAAGAGGCCCACAACTGCAATGCTCGTAGTAGCTGCTACCTCGTTGGTGAGATGACTGATCTGGCCAAAAGCCTGGTGGCGACTTCTGAACAGGCCGAGGGACTGGCGCTCCCCCCGTTGGGAAGTGCTTGAGAGGACGCGGAAAGGATAAATCCGTGGCTGTGAATAGACGTGGGAGGGAGACTGGGGAGATGCAGGCGTCGCTTTGGAACAGAGAAAAGCGAGGATGAACCCTGAAGTGGGTAGAAGGCATAGGCTCTTCGACGCGGAGTGAAGGTTGGAAAGCAAGGCGAGTGGATATATGCAGGCAAGATACCCGTCGGTATGGCGTCCGTGACTCTGGAACTCGTCTGTGCGACCCAGGATTCTCCGAGTCGATACAAGTGCCTCTTTCCCTCGTTCCGTTGTAAGAGGACCTCTCCGTCTTAGGTTGTCTCCCTTGCCAAGCTAGACTACAATGAGTCTCGTCCAAGAGGTTTGCCTAACGACAGTATACCACGAATTAGCAAGACGGGCTGGTGGCCGTTTTGTACTTGCCCTTATCTACCTGGCCATTATCTAGAAGACTCATCGTCTGAGCTTACAAGGGATATGGATGCATCGGTGCCGCCGGAGAGATACGCCATGGATGCTGCCGATGGTCCGAAGAACGATGAGGATGTACCGTTCCATCACCTTGACAGGATAAGAGCCCGATAAACATGTCGGTAGTTCGTTCGCACTAATTTGACGTCAGACTTCACGAGGCTCACCCTGGGAAGGGCGGGGGCGTCAATGTTACTACTGGAGTAGTCCACCTACACGGCAATTCATCCTTCGCAATCGTCGAGGTGGATCCGAACCTCTCTATCCGATATACCCGACGCGATTGAGAGTCAACGTTCCGCTCCAGCGGTAGCCTATGAAGACGAGGGCATGCAAGCCAGGGCGCCGGATGAAGAAACCGGATGGGCAAGCGCAGAACAACAGCCTCGGTCGACGACCCTGATGAAGGTGTCGAGCTCCCGCTCTTCGCGTCGTACGTGGGCGTAACAACAACCGGCACCAAAACCGCAGAGAAAAGCATAACAGCCGCATTCCACGCCAGTGCGATTGCACCCCTCCTCGTCCCCTCCTCAAACAGCGCGTCGAGCTCATCCTTCCCCATGCCCGGATCGTCCTTGAGATACGGCGCGGCGTAGATCTCGGCCACCCATACTGAGCCGTAGAGCAAGATGGGGAAGAAGGCGAAGCACGCGAAGATCTGGACCGCGAAGAGGGTTTTGATTTGCGGTGATAAGACGTCGAGGGTTGAGAAGAGCCTCCCGCCGACGGACTTTTCGGGCGCCGGAGAGCGTAATCTCGGGTCTTCCTCTGTCACGAAGACCGCGCTTACAAGGACGGTAACGAGAAGCGCGATGCTCGAGAGCGAGCAGAGGACCCTGAATTGCGAGCCCCCCAGGAACGAAAGGTGCGTCGCCAGGTCAAGCGAGCCGGCGAGGAACCCCGCGAGGGACCCCACGGAGATGATGCGCGAGGCCATGGCATTCGCCGCCTCCTGCTGGTGCCTCGGCGCGCAATCCGTGATGAGGGCCTGTGTCGAAGCCTCCGCGACGTTGAGCCCACAGTTTAGCGCATAAACACCCGCAACCGCCGCGGACTTGACGGCCCACCCCGCAGCAAGCTCTCCCGCCCACGCCAGCCCCATCATTGACAAGCCCGTCGTGGCCGTCCCGGGAAGGAGGTACGGCCGCCGCCGACCCCAGCGTGCCTGGCATGCATCGCTCAGCGCGCCGACGCAGGGCTGCACGAGGATGCCCATCAGGGGCCCGGCGAACCATATCGGCGCGAGGAGGGCTTTCGGAACGCCAAGAGTGAGGAGGTAGCTCGAGCCGGCGGAGAACTCGACGGACCAGGCTGTTTGGAGGCCGCCGATGGGGAGGGTGAGGAGGAGGAGGTAGGCTTGGGTGCGAGGCGATTCGTGGGAGGGGGTGTAACTCGGGAGAAGGGGAGACGTTTCGCGCATGTTTGGGCGGAGGCCGGTGTAAGAGGTTGTGCGGGGCGGCCGTGGTGGAGGATGCGGAACGGTACTTTTCTAGGGGGCGCGCCGGTCACTGGGTTTCCTGGTACATGTATACTTCCGCGCGTGAGTGAATCAGCGCCGAAACATGCCGCCGATGACGTCGCGAGGGTCTAACCGCCAGAGATGGGAACAGGCTCGGGGTCCCATCTCTACCGCACACATTCGGTCCCTTTGCATCGCTCTTCCGAGGGCTCTCCGTCTGGTCGCGAGAGCCAGCGCCCACATTAGCATCTTGTCGTCGAAGGCCAACTTAATTGGAGCGACACAGCTTCGTGTCTGGATAAACACTCGTTATTGTATCCAAGTGGAATGCCCTCGGCATCGCCCGTTGCCTCGATACGGGCCATGCCCAACCGTGATTCGGATTCTTGCGGGTCGGACTAGCCATCTCGAAGCTTACAACGATAATTCCCCGCCTCAGCACCTACAGACAGGATAGGCCGCCGTTTCACTCGTCATTCCAACGCCGTCAGACCCGCCGTATTTCAGATAGCTTCCCCGACATCAGGACCACCGTTGATACGAGGGGTTACTTCTGTGCTCGAAGTGTAAGGCCGCCATGTTCTCCGGCGAGTACCGGATGCAGGATACACCGCCAAGACAGCGGACGGTGAGTTCCAAGTCCTTGCCCACCTAATGTGCCGTGACGGATCTGAGCTGATGCTCTTGACATAGCTGAGTATAGCAAATGTGCATTCAGCGAGAGGAGAGCAGCTCAGCTACAGACTACTAGAGCCATATTCATGAACGACTCTCGAAGTCGGGGCTCGCTTTTTTACCTAGGCGCAGCCGGTCGTCACTAGCAATTACAGTAGAGGCAGAGACTGGCGCCTTTTCTGACGCACACGCCCGATGTCCTCACCTCTGGTCGGGCCACTTATGTGAGAGGATCCGCGGGACAAGGTCGTGTCGTAGTCCAGAGGGGTTCCCCACTGGGGTGGTCCCGCAGGTGAGGGTCCAGGTCCCGGGCCCACCGTGCGAATCCCGACATTCCCAGCGCCATCAGCCACGCGACGCCACTCGGCCGTAAATTTTCCCGCGACGCATCCTCGAGCAGACGACAACCACGCCCGACGAACCACGCCCACCACGACGACCGTACTCGAAACAAGCGAACCCGGGCCCCACGACCTCTCCGACGACCTTGTTATGATATAGACACCCCTGCGCGTCACTACGAGGGACAATGGTTGCTGGGCTCCGCCAAGTTGCGACCGGCCGGGTATGTTCATGCGACCCGCGGACATCGGACACCAAACGTCGCGACATGAGCTAACGGCAGGTGATAGAATGGCCTCGGTGCTTTCATCCTTCAGTGCAAGAAGCTTGACTTTCACTTCTGCGACTGGGCAGGCAGCTCCCGTGGCATGAAGTACGTCCTCCCACCCCCTTCCTCCTACCCCCCGCGGGTCCCCAACGTAGTCGCCCAGACAGTGAAGCTAACAGACTTCTCAGCGGTTTTATAAAATCCCACCTCTCCAAGTTCGCCGCCGAAAACCCCGAAATCGAAATCACCGTCTCCCCCCGGCCCGGAAAGCACCCCGTCATCGTGGGGCACTACATCAACGGGCGGCAGAAGCCCGTGTGCGTGCGGAACCAGGAGCCGCTGCAGGTTCTGCAGAAGGCGATTCTGCTGCGGGACGCGAACGGAGAGAAGCTTAGGAAGGTCACGAAGCCGGTGTCGAGTATTAACCCCAGTGTTAGGGGCGTCTGGAGTCCTTACCACGGGACGGGCATGACGGTTTAAGGGGGGAGTAGGGTGTGTGGTGTGGGGGTTTGTACGTATAGTTTGCATTGTATCAATAGTGGGAAGGGTTCAGCCTCAATGTTGTCACGGAGCGTCTCAAAATGGGTCCGAAGGCATTGCCAGGGACGTTGGGCCCCCTAGCGCGTGGTGGTCGGCGGCCCTTGGGGCTATCTCAACTGTGATCGACCCAACTGTCGTCCCTATTCCCCAGAAAGCGACTATCAGGACTATTAGGCTGAGGGGACCTGGAGGAAAGGGGTCCTTCAATGCCTCCCACAACTGAATCCCCAAGGCAGTCACAATGTATACTTCAACCCTGCGGGGAGGTTCCATAACGATCCGCCGCCCAGTAACTGAGAAGCCCGGGGGGGAATTGTCTCATGTATACGAATGTGACCATGGACGGAAAGCAAGCCCGGTCTTGTGAAAACAACCCTTCGTCTGGTGCTGAACGCGAGAATCTGCTTAGAGAGACGGAAGAGTTTCGTGTCGGGTTGGGACGGCGCCTTAGGGGTAGTATTGAGACTGTCTTTAAGGGTAGGAAACAGGATATACACGCATGTAAACCAATCAATAGTAGTACCTGTGTGTGAATGAAAAATTTGCAGTTGGGAATTCTACGAGTATGGAAGCGCATCTCGAAGCGAACGTCGCTACGGGTCAGGGCCACCTTCCCGCAGACGTTATCGGTACAATGTACCTGCGCAGCGCTGCCCCGCAAAAACCGCGGTTAAAGCGATAGGCGCGGGGTGCGCAGCGGCCCCTCGAAATTTTCGGTCCAAAAAAAAAAAAAGGTACGTCCAAATCCACCATTAAATCGATAAGAGACGAGGGAGAAGGAAAAAAAAAGTTCGCAACACCGCCTTTCAGATTGGGAGGACCGGAACCAACTACACCCCTTCCCACCCCCTTCCCCTCAGCCGACCTCCACGACTCACGACTACCCTCTCCTCGGACTCTGGACCCCGAGTCCACTCTTACACAAACGCAAAAAAGAGAAGGGAAAAAAGGAAAAAAAAAAAAAAAAAAGGACAAAAAGCCGCCAAGATGCCCAAGTCTAAGAGGGCGCGTCTCATGCACCTGACGCAGGTGCAGAAGAAGGGTCGCGAGCACAAGGACAAGCTTTTCGAGAATGTGCGCGCCGCGGTGCCCGAGTACAGGCACTGCTTCGTCTTTAGCATTGAGAACAGCCGGAACACGCATCTCAAGACCGTCCGCCAGGAGCTGACGGACTGCAAGTACGTTCTATTCCCCCTCCTCCCGCCAACAGCACATGTGTCTCTTCAACGCCCCGTGCCGGAAACCTCTTGCGACGAGGAAGCAGGGGAAATTCCTCGTGTGGAATGGCCTTCGAACAGAGAGAGCAGGCGCTAACCCCACCCCGCGCAGAATCTTCTTCGGCAAGACCAAGCTCATGTCCAAGGCCCTCGGCCAGACCCCCGCCGAGGCCCAGGCCGACGGCATCGACGCCCTCACCCCGCACCTCAACGGCCAAGTCGGCCTCCTCTTCACGAACCGCGACCCCGAGGAGATCACCACCTACTTCTCCGAGCTCTCCTCCGTCGACTTTGCGCGCGCCGGCACCGAGGCTACGCGCGACTTCTCGATCCCCCGCGGCGTCGTCTACGCCACTGCGGGCGAGGTCCCCGCCGAGTTCGACGTGCCGATGGAGCACAGCATCGAGCCTGAGCTGAGGAGGCTGGGTGTCCCGACCAAGATGAGCAAGGGCAAGATTGTGCTTGGGGACGAGGAGGATGAGGGAGAGGGCTATGTTGTTTGCAAGGAGGGGGATGTGCTTGATTCGAGGCAGACGAGGCTGCTGAAGATGTTTGGGGTTTGCATGAGCGAGTTCAAGGTCAAGATCGTTGCGTGAGTATCCTGGGGGGGGCGGCGGCCCCCCCCCCCCCCCCCCCCCC
>JAMFQS010000171.1:0-16379 GCA_025503055.1 Sordariomycetes sp. B11D1
AAGCCGACGTTACCGTGGACTTGGCCGTGAGTCAGCATACACCCGCCACTCCACGCCTTCCCATCTCCCTCGCCCCCCCCCCCCCAAACCCCTAATATATATATATATATATATATACATATATATATATCCCAACCCTCACCTGGAACAGCCAAGCTGACCGCCCCCCAGCGAACCCCAGACGCAAATGTTCCGCGACATGCGCGCAGCCCTCGACATCCCCCGCACGACCGACATCCTAGCCCACATCACCACCCTGCCCCCCGACTCCCAGCACGAGGCCCTCGCCTCCATCCGCGCCATCGAAACCCACTACATGCGCCTCCAGACCCCGCAGCCGGGCCTCGCGGACCTCATGGCCTACCTCGAGTCCCGCAACATCCGCAAGGGCATCTGCACCCGCAACTTCGAGGGGCCCGTCACGCACCTCCTCGACAAGTTCCTGGGCGGGAACGGGACCCCCAGCCCCGGCGGCTCGGATGGGCTGGCCGCACGTGCAGAGCCCGAGACCGTCAAGGGCGTGAGCGGCCACGAGGGCGCCCGCTTCTACCCCATCGTCACGCGGGACTTCACCCCGCCCAAACCCTCCCCCGCCGGCATCCTGCACATCGCCCGCGCCTGGGGCCTCGTCACGCCCGCCGGCGAGCCGGACGGCAGCGGGCTGATCATGGTGGGCGACTCGATGGACGACATGCTCGCCGGCCGCGCGGCGGGTGCGGCGACGGTGCTGCTCCTGCACGGGGACAACGCCGACGTTGCGGGGACCGGCGTCGTCGATCTCGCGGTGGACGGCCTAGGGGAGCTCGTGGGCATCTTGGAGGACGGCTTCGAGGGGGCTGCGGGGGCCGGGGCGGTCTAAAGCCTTGGTGGCGGCGGCCTTGGGGCCTTGTCGGGGGCAAATCGAGGCTTATAGAGTGCATGGCATGGCGATGGCGGCATAGACGATTGCGACATCTACCCGGTGGCTCCAAGGCATGCAGCAAGCAGGTTCGGACGGTGGGAGCCCCCCACCCACTGGACGGGGCTCGAGGAATGTGAATAGAAATGTCCGTATGGTAGCAAACGGGCAACTCTGACCTGTAGGCAGTGCCCAAGTGAGGGTCCCCCATCCGTTTGCTGGTGGGTTAAACCGGAGCAGTTATCCCCGCCACGCCTGGTGTTCATCCTGCTCCTACGTCCGTCCATTTCAACGTCCCGGTCTCCAAGGCCATTCTCTGGCCGTCCTTCGCCCGGAAGCAGACCCCGGCAGGTCCACTAGGTGGCGCGACCCAAGCTCGGAACGCCGCCCCTGCCCACGCAAAACCCCCGTCCGCACCACCCGCTCAAGAGCCCCGTGGCCCCCCCCCGTACGCAACCTTGGGTTCGGCACCCTACACACGCCCTCTCGCACCGTTGTCCTGGCACATGCACTCGGCCCTCACAACAAACAACCCCGGGGAGAGCAAAGACGAGCAAGACCCGGCTTGCGGGAGGAGATCCTTACGTTTATGATGCATCCAGCTTGCTGCAGAAAAATAAAAACAACGTAAAGAAGACAAGACGGCGGAAAAGAAAACCCCGAGACCTCCCCTTATCCCCCGTCTCCCACATTTCCCCGGAACTGGCTATACGCATGCGTAGGGGAGATCCCACGCCCTCCCCACCCTCCGTACCCAGTCATCGTGCTTTCCATCCACCACCTTCCGCCACCCTCCCTCGATGCCACCTCACTCCCAACCACCACCCCCCTCCTTGGCCCTCCACATCCCGATGCCCCTCGTCGCCCACTCATCATAGATATCTCCCCACTCACAGGCACCCTCCCTCACCCCCTAGGTAGAAGGGTAATACCCATAAGACGGCGCAACCCCATACCTCGCCTCCCTCGCCCCCCTCCTCCCCTCGTCCTCGACCCCCCTCTCCCTCTCCCTCCCAGACCCCCCATTCCTAGCCGGCGGCCCCATCCTAACCGGCAAACTAAAGCTCTGCCCCGCCCCCCTCGCATGATCGTGCCCCACCGGCACCTGCACCTGCACCTGCTGCACCTGCTCCCTCTCCCTCGGCGTCGGGATCCCCGACCGCCCAATCGGTATGTCCCCCGAGGTCGGCGTCTCGAGCGGGACCCGGTCCGTCGGCGAGTCCTTGGCCCGCAGGAGGTCCTGCGTCGAGGGGGACAGCTGCGGCGCGAGGTGCGACTTGCGGTTGTCGCGCTCCATGAGGCCGACGGCCCAGGCGCGGAGGTCGACGGGGGTGCGCTTGGCCGCCTGGACGAAGGGGTCCTTGTCCTGTTTGTGTCTGTTAGCCTTGTCGCCGGGACCCCTTGCGCAGAAAGGGGGCAGGGGGGCGGGGTTGGCGTACAAAGAGCTCCTGCGGCGTCGGCCTCTCGTCCGGGTTCTTGGCCAGACACTTCTGAATCATGTCCTCCAAGATCTGCGGGAAGGCATCGCTCTTGGGCAGCTTCGGCGCCGGCTCGTGCACAATCTGCTGCAACAGATCCAGGATCCCCGCCGGCGCGCAGTCCCCGTCCTCGATCCCCTCGCTACTGCTGAACGGGAACCTCCCAATCGCCATCTCCATGATGCTCAGCCCGTAGCTCCACACATCCGACTTGACCGTGTACCGGTCCCCCTGGATCCGCTCGGGCGCCATGTACGTCGAGGTGCCCACAAAGGTGTCGGCGATGGAGTTGATGAGCTCGCCCGAGACGCCAAAGTCGCAGAGCTTGATGCCGCCGCGGGAGTTGACGAGGATGTTGGAGGGCTTGATGTCGCGGTGCATGATGTGGTGGTTGGTATAGAGGTAGGTCAGGCCGCCGAGGGTCGCCTCGGCGATCTTGCCGAGGACGTCGACGCGGATGGGGCCGAAGTCGCGGGAGACGGAGTCGAGGGAGCTGGCGGCAGTGTCAGTGGACACTCGAGTCTGCTGTTGTTGTCGCTGTTGCTGCTGTTGGGGAGGGATTAGACTCACCCGACGTCCATGTACTCCATGCACATTATCACGTCGTTGTTGTCGTTGAGGAAGGCGCCGTAAAAGGTGACGATGTAGTCCGAGTGGCACCCGTGCATGATCTGCAGCTCGCGCACGATGCGCTTGCGCATCTCCTTGTTGGCCTCGACATGGATGACCTGCGGGCGTCAGCAACGATGGCCCCTGAACGATGCTTTGTCCCCCATGGCCCATCACTCCCCAGGACCCCCCCCTACCCAACACACATCTCTTCCCTCCCCAAGCCCAGAGCGGAACTCACCTTCCTCGCCATTACAGTCCCCGTCGTCATGTGCTTGACCTTGCTCACCGTCCCCCCATTCCCGGACCCCAGCTCCTTCAGGATGTTCAGGTCCTCGGGCTTCAGGTCCAGCTTGTACTCGATGCCAATCTCGAGCTGCTCGTCGTCCTTGCGGGCCTCGGCGGGCGGCGGCGGCTTCGCGGCGGCGGGCGTCAGCGCCAGCCCCTTGACGTTCTTGCGCTTCATCGAGCGGGGGGCGAAAGGGTCTCCCATGGCGGCGGCTGTCTCGCGGGTTTCGCGGTAGGACAATTCGGTGGAGGGGGTCGGTTGGGTAGGTAGGGTGTCGTCGAGGATGTCGGTTCTCGCGAGATCGGGTTCGGGGAGAGCGGGTTTGGGTTACGCCTGGAAGCTAGGCATCCCTCGAGCGGCGAAACACGGCAGGACCAAAACAACCGAGATGCCTCGTTCGTTGTCGTCGCGATAACTCGGCGTGTTGTGTCGACGAAACTCGGTCGTGATGGGGGCCGTCGTTTGGTGCGGGGGATCGAGGATCGATACTTTGTTCGGGTCAAAGGCCCCGGGGGGTTAACAGAACGGGGCGCCGCGAAAAGGGAGGGGGGTTCCGCTCCCGCGCTACAAAGGAATAGCGCCAGCCGATCCAGTGTCCAGGGGGTAAAACGGGCACGGAGCGGTCCGCTACCACAACTTCTAGCCTAGCCTATAAAGAATTTCTTGGAACGAGCAACGACTCATGGATTACCAGAAACCGGAAATACACCTAACAGGGGAAAAGTTCGTCTAGAAGCACGGAGGCGCGAGAAGGATAAAAAAATGTTTCAATAGTCCCACTTCGGGTATCCCTTCCGCCCCCCAGAGAATGCCGAAAGCAATTACGATACGACACTCGCAACGATTCAAGGGGCTTCGAGCGTGGCACTCCAATATCACTTGTCACTTGGCAGAGGGGCCCGTTTTTTCGGATATCGGAGTGCCAGGGTCCTGAAATAGCAGCCGCTGGTGGCAGCGTGGCCAATGGCGCCGAGGGGATGGGGGTGTGTGTTCGGGAGGTGTGGGGCGCCTCGAGTACCCCGCTGTGCCGCGGGACCTCTTGACTACGCGTATGGCCGGGGGAGCCGGGCGAGGTGAAGCAGCGGAAAGGGGGAGGGGCCGATAATAGGGGGAGGAAAATCCAGGTGAAAAAAAAAATAAAAAAATCTCGAGGCGACGTACGCGAGCCGCAAGCATTCCGTCACGGACGGGACGTAAGACTGCTGCGGGCAGTCAAGCTGCCGCCGAAAGGGACAAGTCCCTTCTGGCAGGTGCACGGTAGCTCCGGTGTACCCAATCATCCCAAAGTACACGCCGGCACCGGCCCGCATTGCCCTGGGCTCCGAGACACCAGCCCTCAGGCCCTTTGTCCGGCGGACGCAAGTGGGGCCGTGGGCGCGGGAGTGGTGGGAATGGAGATAGAGCTTGAGCCCACCGTCTTCGGCAGTAGCACGCGTCGTGTGCTAACGTAGCCGCGGGCGACCAGATGCCACAGACGCGGGCACAGGTGCGCGGCTTGCAAAGTAGAGGGCTTGAGGTACCAAGATAGTCCTCCTGTCCGAGGGCGTTTCACCTTGACGACTCGCCCGTGGTTGTGAGGGGATGAGGATCATCTGCCCGTGACAGATCGCTGCGACGGACCAGCCTTTAGTCCCAGTCGGGACACCAGAGTGCTAATCAAGTCGCACATATCGTATGCTCCTATCGCAACCCCCAACCGCCGCATCACCCTGCATCCCAGCCGCCTCCAGTCCCCCGCGCCGTCAGGTACCCTGCCCGACTCGCCCTCGCCCCCAACCCATCCTGCAGGACGAGTGCTGCCCACGTCCACCCGAGCGTACCTGATCCTCACCACCACCACCCCCTCCTCGTTTGGTAGTACGCCAAGGTAGCACCAACTCAAGTCGCGTCCGGATAAGGCCTCTCCACTGGCTACTCTGAAACCGTCATTCAGGGACCAGGGGCCCTCCGGCGGCTACCTGCGGGCGCCCCTTGCCTTGGGCGGCGAGGCCAGACATGCGGCCCGATGACGCAAAGGTGCAGCGATTCCCGAATCGAGGCTCTCGCGGGGCTCAGCGGGCGGTAGGAAAGTCCGGCCCTCCGCAGATTGAGGGTGTATTACATGTTGAGGCGGGCGGGTGGCGAGATCAGACGATGTCACGGGCGCCCTGGGCCAACGGGGACTTTTGGCGTGGGGCTGCGGCCGCCACCGCTCATGCTTGGGGGGACGAGGGCGTCCTGATGGTCGCTCGGTGTGACGAGGTTTGGCCTGCGGGGAGACGGAGCGGTACGCGTCCCCAGGGCCGAGGTGTTAGCGCGGTACAAGCGTGCTGGAGTCTGGCAAGCAACCACCGGATCTTGGTGACTCGTGAGCTTGATCTTCCGCCTACGTCCTGATCCCTCACGGCGTCATGGATGATTTAGAAGTTGATACGCAGGCCGGACCACTGACACTGCCCATTCCAGCGTTCGTAGCATCCCCAGAACTTGTACATCTCCATCGCGGCGGCCCTGCCGCGGTGTCCCCACCGTCCCACCCCACCTCCGCATGAGCATCCCCGCTTATCACCACGTGATGTATAGCTCTTATCGCCCATCCCTGCCTACCGCAACCTCAACACCACCGCCATTCTTGTGCTCCGAAGGAACCAAGCTTCGGCTTGTGTCTGACCTGTTCCTTGCGCGGGCGGCACTAATCCGACATCTTCCGCCTCGTGAATCCGCAGAGATTCAATCCCATACTTCTTCTTTTCCCGGGCCTGTTCTTGATCCGTCCACTGCTCCCTCGCGCTCGTTCTTGAAACCCTCGCTGCCTTGCGACGCGGTCCGGAGCTCGTGGGTGCTCGTCTAGCGCGAGAAACCATGTTCGGCCGCGCCCCTGCGACCCTAGTTACACCGGAGAACAGCTTCCCGGGGTGACGCGCCTCTGCGTGCTTACTACACTATAGCCAGCTCCTCCACACTCTCTCAACATGACCTCGGACACGGGCCCGGCCAATGGCCAATGGCTGCCCCAGCGCCCCTCCAAGAGAAACGTGAGCCATCAGCCTCTCCTCCCGCTCAGCTCGCCTCTCCTAACACCCCCCAGCGCCTCCAGACCGGCACCTACATCATCCCCAGCACCGGCCAGCGTGCCCGCCGCCAGCTCAGCCTCCGCACTCCGCCCCCCTCCGGCGCTCCCTCCCCGACCTCCTACCTCTCCGTCTTCTCCCGCCGCGCCTCCCTCCGCGATCGCGCCGCCGCCGCCCTCCACAACATCGTCGCCGCCATCAACCTCGCCTGGGCCTGGCTGGGCTCCCCCAATGGCAAGGCCGTCCTCAAATGCTCCCTCGCCTACCTCCTCGGCACCATGGGCACCTTCTTCCCGCCGCTCGCGGCCTTCCTCGGCCAGCGCGACGGGAAGCACATCGTCGCAACCATCACCGTCTACTTCCACCCGGCGCGCACCGTCGGCTCCATGCTCGAGGCCGTCTTGATATCCTTCACCGCAGTGCTGTACGGCCAGTTGCTGTCCTTCATCTCCATGCTCACCTCGGTGCTTCTGGCGGGCCACCTCGGCCAGGTGGTCCTCGCGCGCCTCGTCGTCCTCGTCGTCTTCATCGGCGGCGGCCTCGGCTTCGTGGGGTGGGTGAAGCAGAAATTCAGCCGCCCGCTCGTCAACGTCGCGTGCACGCTCACGTCCATCGCCATCATATCATCCATCACAAAAGAGGAGATCGCGTACGAGGGCCGCTTCACCACCGAAAAGATTGAGCAGGTCTTCAAGATGCTGATCCTGGGCATTACGATCTCAGCCGCCGTAAACATGCTCGTGTGGCGCTCCTCGGCCCGGAGAGACCTCCGCCGGTCGCTCGCGTCCGCCGTCGTCAGCCTCGGCGACATGATTGCCATGATCACGCGCGGATTCCTAAAGGGGACCGAGGAGGAGGTCCACTCGGACCAATTTGACAAGGTATCGTCGCTGTACGACTCGGCGCACGCCACCATCTCCTCGTCGCTGCGCGAGTCCAAGTTCGAGTACTACTTTGTCGGCTGCGAGAAGCAGTACCACGCGGCGAAAGTCATCGTCGCCTGCATCGAGAAGCTGTCGCACGCCGTCGGCGGCCTCCGAACGGCCTGCGACACGCAGTTTGTGCTAATGAAGGAGACGCCTAACACCGACGTTGAGTCTGTCGTGTCGCCGCGCGGAATGCCGACCCGCCCCGGGCTCAACCGGACCATCTCCAGCTTCCTACGCGTCAATCGCGAGCGCGCCGCCGCACTCGAGGCCATATCCGAGTCTGTCGAGAGCACCACGACGCCGGTGCTTTCCCCGGAGCCCATCTTCCCCGAGCCCGCGGACCCGCCCCCCATGTTCCGCATGCCGTCCGATATCTTCGAGGTCTTCATCCTGCGCCTCGGCCCCTCGATGAAGTCCCTCGCCTACACGCTGTCTGAGATCCTCCGCGAGCCGCCCTTCCTTCCCACTAACGGCGGCTTCAAGATCTTTGTCAACCCAAACTTCAAGACGAGCCTCGGCGAGGCGCGCTCCCTCTTCGACAGCGCCCGCGCCCGCGCCCTCGAGGAGCTCTACGGCAGCATCGAGCTCGACCGCTCTCGCTCGGAAAAGATCCAGGCAGACATCGAGGAGGTGGCGGCGGCCTGCAGTCACTTTAGTTACAGCCTGCAGTCCGTGGCGGAGGAGATCGAGGCGTACCTCGACGCGGTGGACGCGTTCAAGTTGATTGTGGACAGCAAGGTGCGGAGCTGGGACTGGCTTCGCTTCTGGCGGCACATCTGGCGACCGAGGAAGCGGGCGGCGATCTTCCTGGATGATTCGGAGGGGCAGGGCTTGCTCCAGCCGAATGAGGTGAGGCCGCTGCGGAAATCGGCCATGCCGAGGGGTATCCCCGACGCGATGCTCGAGCAGAGGGACAACTACAGCTGGGCCGCCTCGCCCAACGTGGGCGGCGTCACGAAGCGGATATCCCAGGTAGCCCTGCGCTTCATGCGCTTCCTCACCCGCGACGACAGTAAGTCCCTTCGCTCCCACATCAAACCTCCCTCACTAACGAAGTAGTCCTCCATGGGATCAAGGTCGGCCTAGGCGCCATAATATGGGCCTCGACGGCCTTCATCCCCGCCACGCGCCCCATCTACAAGAACTGGAAGGGCGAGTGGGGTCTCCTCAGCTACATGATTGTCATTGCCACGACCGTCGGCGCCAGCAACACGACGTCGCTCGGCCGCTTCCGGGGTACGGTAGCGGGCGCGACGTGCGCTATCGTGGGATGGCTTCTTAGCGACGGGGAGGTGTTCCTTCTGGCGTTCTTTGGATGGCTCATGTCACTGTACAATTTCTACCTCACGTTTGAGGCGAAGAAGGCGCAGCTGGGACGTACCACCTTACTTGCGTGGAACATCACAATCCTCTATGCGTACAGTCTCGCGATCGACCTCTACGACGGCGACGAAGACGACCTGGACGACGACGCAAAGCCGCTAATCTTTGAGATCGTCTTCCACCGCTTCGTGGCGGTCACGATGGGTATCTTGTGGGGCATGGTGGTGTGCAGGCTTATCTGGCCGCTGTCCGGGCGGAAGAAGTTCCGCGAGGGCGTGTCGGTGCTGTATCTCCAGCTGGGGCTCATCTGGAGGCGTGGACCGCTTGCTGTGCTGTTGAGGGAGGACAATCATAATACCGGGTATCTACGGACGGGAGAGCAGGCGGCGCTGCGACGATACGGTAAGCTGCTGAAACCCTCACATCCTCTCCCATTGACTCATTGTCTCTCAACGTTCTACCCGTGTCAGGACGCCAAGCTAACAAATCAGCCCTAAAACTCGAAACCCTCCGCGCGGCAGCCGAAAACGAATTCTCCCTCCGCGGACCCTTCCCCAAGGGCCCCTACGCCCGCATAATGGCCTCGACAACCCGCATCCTCGACGGCTTCCACGCAATGTCCCTCGCCACCACCCGTCACGGCACGCTCTCCCCCGGCGAGCGGGCCCTCCTACGCTTCACGGCCCCTGAGCGCGCGGTTCTCTGCGACCGAATCTGCCACGTGTGTCAGGTCGTGGCTAGCTCCGTGATGCTGGAGTATCCCCTCACCGACGCGATCCCGAACGTGAGGGGTGTCAAGGACCGGTTACTAGGGAAGGTGTATCAGATGAGGAAGCGGCAGGCGGAGCTGATTGATCAGGGGAATGGAGAGAGGTCCGGTGTCTTCAGGGCGGACGAGTTTGATGGGGAGGCCGAGGGTGGGAGGAGGGACGGCCGGGGCAGGAGGGAGAGTTGGGTCACGGAGAGCGGGGGTAGGAGGGAGAGCGAAGGGAATGGCGGCGACGGGGGAGAGTTTATTGTTGTCAAGGAGAGGGACTTTGCGCTGGTGTACATCTATACGCTGCTGACGGCGCAGGTGGCGGAGGAGCTGAGGGCTGTGATGCGGGAGGTTGAGGCGCTGTTTGGTGTTCTTAGCGATGAGTCTACGCTTTTGCAGTAGGCGAAGAGTACGATGGGCTGGGTCTTTGGAAAACTGGTGTAGTGTATGCACTGCGAGGGTTTTTTTTATTCTTTCCTTTTGCGGCTCGAGGTTAGGGGACTGGAGTTGGTGGTTTCTGTTCCACATGTTGTGGATGGGAGTGGAAAGTTGGGAGGGCAGTAAATCGTCTCGCCCCTTCATCGTCTAGGAAAACGAGGCTAGATGGATAATCAACGAGCACAGTTCCTTGGTTCACGGCTATATACTCTTGTATCTTGATGCAACACTCAGCCGTCTGCATCTGTATATATATATACAACCTAGACCTACTACATACGACGAGCAACCCGTCAACGCCCTAGAAGATACTCTCCTTCCCCACGGCCCGTCCGAGGGCCCCGGGGCCTCATCTGCCCATCGCTATCCGGCGCCAGTCGCGGGACAGACCTAGCTGTTGACGCCCCCCCGCCTCGTGAGCCGTATGTGAAAGTCGCTCGTCACCCAAAAGATGCCGTGGAAGAGGCCCAGGGGCTTCTCGGGCCTCACGATGGCCATGTCGTAGCGGCGGAGGAGCTGCTTCGTCTCAGCACAGGACGGGCCCAGTCCAGTTGTTGTGGTGATAGCAAGCGGGAGTGGTTCGGCGAGGAAAGGGGGCTGACGTCGGGTGGTGGTAGCGGGGACGGGGAAAGAGGACAAGGGGGGGTTTGGGGAGCGGGGGGAGAAGACGAGGGGGAATCGACCAGAGGACTCACCTCAGGAATGACCTTGTTGATCTCGATCAGTGCAATAGTTCTTCCAGGACACGTATTCTTCCCGCCCCCAAACACCATGTCGACCGTGCTGACCATCCTCCTCAACCTTACCTCCTCCCTCTCCCTCCACTCCTCCTCCCGCCCTTCCCCTTCTCCATTCCCACCAACCAACCACCTCTCGGGTCTAAAAGCCCCCACATCCCCCCCGAACACCTCCTCTTGCCCCATGATGCCCACGATATTAACCGCCAGCTCCGTCCCGCCGGGCACCCACTTACCATGAACCACGTCCCCCCTCCCCGGTACAACCTTCGTCATCAGCCCCGTGGCGGGCGGGTACCGCCTCAGCGCCTCGCGGATCACGGCCTGCAGGTACGGCAGCGCGCGGGCCTCTGCATCGCGGGGAGGCGAGCTTAGCTTCCCGGCGGCCGCAGCGGCGTCGAGCTCGGATTGGAGGGTTAGGTAGGACTTGGGGGTGCTGAGGAGGCAGAGGAGGGTCATGAGGATTGCGGTCGCGACGGTGTCGGAGCCGGCGAGACTATCTTAGTGTTAGTGTGGTGTCCGCGAGGGCAGACGGGGACAAGGGGGCGCAAAGGGGTAGGTAGGGGAAAAAGGGGGGGGGGGGGTGATGGGGACACTCACGTCTCGATGAACATCTCTTGCTCGAGCTCATACCTCGAGAGCCCCGCGTCGATGAAACTCTGCAGCATGTCACCTTTCCTCTCCCCGCTCCTTAACCTCTCATCGATATTATCCCGGGCGTGCCTATGGCCCGTCAACACTCGTCACTCCACAGAGATCAAGGACAAACTTACCCGAACAGCGCCCCAGCACCCTTCTCCCCTCCAACCCTCGGCATAACCGTCCTCAGCGGCCACATCCCAAACAGCTCCGTCAGCCCCGGCAGGCACACGATAAGCGCCAGCATAGGCCAGTACGCATCCGTCTCCTCGAGGAAACCATGCAGGTCCCTGTCCCCCTTTATGAACCCAAAGGGCTTCCCGTGCCCCACCTCGCTGACGACGTCGAGGCTGAAGAACTGCGCTCTCTTGGCCATCTCCAGTGGCCGGAGGTCGCCGGGCTTGGAGATGTATTTCTGCTCGATGAGGGAGATCAGGCGGGCGATGTTGTTGTCTATCGCGGGCTCGAAGCCGCCGTTTTCCCTGCCAGAGTACTGTTTCCGAGGTCAGTACTCTACATCTCCGCTGTCACGGAAGACGAGGACAGCAGAGGAAAAACGACAATCAGGAGTTTGAAGAGCGAGAAAGTGATGGGAAGATGAGAGGCACTCACACCGCCAGCCAGCTTGGCCCGCATGGCCTTGTGCTCCTCCGCCCCCGTCTCGGAAAAGACGTTGCCCGTACAAGGCGGGATCTTGACGGACGTATAAAAAGAGCCCTTGGTGTACGGGCTCCGCACGCCGGTGACGCGGCTGAACGTCTCGGAGTCGCTGTACATGACGACGTTGGGGCCGATCCTCACGAGGGGGCCTTTCCCAGTCAGCAGTCACGACGCTTTGCCCACTTACATTCGAACCAAGACATGTCCCAGATGACAGGCGCACGACAGATGGAGCGGAAGCGGAGCTTTGTAGGGGTCGGAGAGTTACCATATTTCCTGTTCAGTGCCGGAAAGTCCTCGTACACCCTCCCCCTAGCCAACAGACGAAAGAACGACCACGGCGTCCAGAACGGCGCAGGGATATGCGAGAGGCGGTACCACTTGTAAAATACGTAAGCACAAGCCGAGATAACGAGTGCCGCGGCGCCCGAGGCGGGAGGGGAGAGGGAACCTGGGAGGCGGAGGAGTTTTCCGGCAAGGACGCGGAGGCTGTTGGGGAAGAGGAGGCGCGGTAGGTGCGGGAGGGTCGTGAGAGCGCTCATGGTGCTCATTGTGTCTGCGGCGATGGACTTGGGGGTTCTCCCACGGACAGGGGCGGCCCTTTGTCTTAAGTACACAACGCCTCCTGCCCCTCACCCCCTTCTGCCGGCCGGCCCTGTCGACGACCGCCGTCTCGAACCCACGGCTTTCCCAAGCAGGAATCTCAGCTTATCCCTAGCAAGAGAGATGCCGGGGTCAACCCCAGCGCCCGCAAGGGCCCCCCCCCATATCCAATAAACGCCTCACGACAGCCTCTCAACCCAGCGGTGCCGAGTAGGAGCCGCACCCCAGACACCACCGTGGATCCATGGCATCAACAATGGTGGTCACAACCTGGATCCAACGGCCGCGTGAGGCAAGGGATGCCTGCCTCCAGCAGCGGAGGTGTCGGAGCCTGACGCGCGGGCTCTTCCCGATCCGCGTGTTTGCTGCTGCGTATCATTGCCCATCCCTTGCATCCACATACAGGGGCTTCTCCCTTCAATAGCAAGCAAGGCCATTCATGGCGCCGCCGACAGGATCCTTGTCCGGGTCCAAGCTTTGATATCCTGAGCATAGCGAATGGGATTGCATTCGCGACTTGGCACCATCGGATCGTGCACCGGGCTCGCATCGGTGTGACGGGGGGCGCGCGTGACGTCGGCGCCACGATGATGCACCCTGCGATTCCGTAAGATGCAATCGGATTTGATCATGCGGGGAGCAGAGTGCAGATGCTAGATGTCTGCGGAGTGAGGCCTGGCCCGGGGCCGAGGTCCCCCTCGAATCGCTTGAGACCCTTCGCTGGTTAGGCTCTCGAGCCCCCTCGGCGTCGTCGAGTCACTTTTCCTCGCTTTTTTTTTTTTTTTTTTTTTTTTTTTTTTTTTTTTTTTTTTTTTTTTTTTTTGAGGAACCCGACAAGTTGATCCGACCCTCCCACGTGTTCATATAGATCATCCAACGAGAAAACCCGCCCGAAAAAAAGAAAAAAAAGGTCCATGTCTGGAGATGATCGTCGCCCACGAGCCTTTGTGTCATCACATTTCACAACGGTCCCGCCCTGCCGGGACCCCTCCGGCCCAAGTGGGGCCGGCGCCGCCCCGGACCCCCGGATGCAACATCCGAAAGAACGGCGAATCCACCCGTGACGTCACATCCCGACAGCGGCCAGCACCTAGCCATCCGCCACGCCCTTGTCCGACGGATCACGCACGCCAAAAACGCAGGGAGACGGGCCAAAAGTCGCGTACATGCACATGTGCACCCTTGGCCTCAGAACGAAAAAAAAAATAAAAAAAAATTATGAGAAAAATACACAGCGAGTGGAGGGACCGGCTCAACGCGCGCCCCCCCCCCCCCAACATCCCGCCATCGCATCCCCCGCGCCAAGGCCCCGTCTTCGAAGCTAGCGCCAGAGCCAAGAACCAGCCCACCGCAGCCCGACCCCATCGCAGGCCAGCCTCTAGACCCCCCGAGCGCGGTAGAGGCGATTCTCTCTCCCCGCCGCCGGACCTCTCGGGGGATAAGAGTGAGAATCATGTACACGAAGATGAGGCGTCGTGACGTGTCTCCATCAGTGTAAACCATCTATACAAGCGTAAACCCAAAAGTCCGTCCCAAACCATGTCCACGCCATGCAACAAAGAAGATTCGCTACGTGAACCCGAAACACGTCACGCCCCGCTCCCAGCCGCAGACCCCGACCTCCTACCCCTCACATCCCCCCCGCCTTCCGAGATCCAGAACTCAGTCTTCCTCCTGATGCCCGGCTCAAGCGGCACCTCGCTCCCCTCGCTCTTACTGATACTCGGCCTCTGCCTCTCACTCTCGATACACGTGTCGAGCGCCGCCATCGCCAGGCTCCCCGCGGGGTCCCGCAGCTTGCGGCTAAGCTGCTGCGCCGAGCGCGAGTGTTCCCCGTCGCGGGTGCCGTAGCGCGGGAAGTACGACCCGTCGTGGGTGACGAAGGCGTCGGGCCGCAGGAACTGGTAGATCTGGCGCGAGAGGGCGAGGTTGGCGGCGACGATGCCGAGGTAGAGCTCGATGTTGGACCAGATGGCGGCGATGGCGTATGTCCCTGGGGTTCCCCTGTTAGTGGGCGGTGCAGAGGGAGACGAGGGCAAAGGGCTACGTGCAGGTTAGGTCGTCTGTTACGAGGCCCAGGGACGAGGCGCGCGCGATGCCAAAGCCCGTGGCCCTGGAGACTTTGTTAGTGGAGAGTCTGGAAGAACGAGCAGGGGGGGGGAGGCCCGGGGGGGGGGGGGGGGGGTTTACACACAGTAGACCCATGCTCATCAGCCCGCAGACCATGATCTTGGTCTTCAACGGGATGCGGACCTTCCAGACCACCACGAGCGGGAGAAGCGAGCAGGCAAAGTCCGTCAGGATAGAATACGCTGCGTCCTGTAAGCAATGTCTCATCCTCCCGTCACCACCACCACAGACATAACAAAAGGCTCACCAATGGCAAAGTAGATGCTGTATATCCGCACCTTGGGCTCCCAGCACACAGCGTCCGACCGCCAGTACCCCATCGGCTTACACTCCGCCAGCAGGATGATGATGACCCCCCCGTTCGTGACGACCAGCCCCGCCATGGCCGCCCACAGCATATGCTTGAGCCACTTATCATCCTTTATCCGCAGAATCAACAACATGATGCTCAACTTCAAAAAGCAGATACTCGAAAACAGACACAGCTGCGCGCCCCACCCGAGCCTGTTGTTCGCCTGGTAGTCCGCCTCGGACACATAGGCGCGGTGCTTCCCGTTGTCGAGGTTCGTCACCTGATAGACCTGGATGCCCCAGCGGGCCATGGCGATGCTGGCCGAGAGGGCGAGGAAGAGGTCGTCCCAGCCGAGGTTCCGGTTCCGCGCGCGGACGACGAGGCGGAGGCCCGAGGTGAGGATGACGAGGGCGATGAGGATTGTTGAGAGGACCGTCAGGACGGGGCCGCAGTCCTCGTTGGGGGGCAGGTCGTCGTCGGCCATTGCATGTCTCTTGTCTGTCTCGAGATGCTTGGTTCTTCTCCGCCGTCGATCGGGCCCGTCTTCCTGGCTGTTCTCCGTGGATCCGGGGGGCCGTCTGTCCGGCAGCCTCGCCGTTCGGTTTAGGTTGCTGGACTGCCACTCTCTCTCCAAGAAGAAGAAGCAAGTTTGACAGGATGTGAGATGAGAGAACTCGAGCGAAGAGCCGGGGACCAGGGTCGTCGGAGAGCGGCCAACGAGAGTAACTAGAAGGGGAAAAGCAGTCCGGAGCAGCGGGGGTGGGGGGGTTCAACGGTACGTCTCCCGCCCGGTATCCGGCCGTTTGGGAGACTGTCAACGCTCCGACAGTGACTCCCTTCCTCTTTGGGATTCCGAAGCCCGCAAGAATGTCCCAGCGACAGAGCTGGAGCAGAAGGGGGCGGGACCCAATCAACGACGAGAAGAGACCCCTAGAGCCACGAGGAAGCGGACATGGTCATCCCTGAGCCCGGTCACTTTGGGACCCACCGGGTGCGGAAGCTTAAAAAAGTGAAGCGTCGATCTCGGGTCCTTTTTTTTTCTTTTTTTTTTTTGTTGGGAACTAGATTTGTAAGTCTCCAAGAAGGATAGAGGGGCGCCGAGGCGCTGGCTGAAGAGTGATCGGCGGAGGAACAGTGGCGTCACGAGGAGAACCGTCGTCGGTAGTGGTGGTCGGATGCGGGTGAACCGGCGGGAGGCGGTGGAGCACGCATAGGTCAACTGGGTAATACGGCATCTTGTTTCCCACCATGGTGAAGAACGAAGAAGAAAAAGAAAGGAAAAAGACATTGAACGATGTTGATGGAACGACAATGGTTGACGGAAACGATGCAACGAGGCGCCGAGCAGGACATCAAACCGCCGCGGCCGGGGGACGAGCAGCGGCTCATCCGCCTTGGCAATGGGCACGCGAGCGCGAGCCCAACTATCCTCGCCGGGAAACGCGGGCGCGGGAAGGTGGCCCGGGGGGGGGGGGGGGGGGGGGGGGGGGGGGGGCGCCCGGGGGGACGGCCGGGGGGCCGGCGCGGCGCCCGGGGCCGGACAGTGG
>JAMFQS010000172.1:0-14806 GCA_025503055.1 Sordariomycetes sp. B11D1
ATACGTTTGTCTGATTGGTTGGTCTAGAGTCTCAGATATGGCAGTACCTGCATGAAGGGCAGGGGACTCCGGCCGGGGCTCTGTTATAACGCCACGGCATGCACACTATCCTCCAAGACGGCTTCTCTCCATGACTGTCAAATAGACTCGCGATAACTTCGAAATGCGCGTTGGGATACATTCTACTGGCTGCGCTCAATAATACCTTCCTTGCCCAGAGCCACCCTTCTCCGTCCTCCCCCCCCCCCTTTTTCCCCCACGCGACCCTCCGACAACACTCAACACTCATCGCCTACAAAGAGTCAGGGATCGTACCTACCAAAAGGCCTCATCTCACCCTCGGGAACATACTAAACACAAGATTCCCTCTCTCATTCTTGATCCTCTCTGCCAGGGCGAGGTCCGACTCGACCGAGTGTCCGCCCTCCGTGGTCGTCGTGGCGTGCAGCACGGGCCCGTCGTCGCCCTTCTGGAGGATGACACTCACGCTGGGGTCGTGGAAGACATGACTTCCTCCCCACCGGAGTTTTCCTGCGTTATGCGTCACCAGTTTGTCGTGTCTGCTGGGGAGACGGCTGACGGGATAAGAGGGAAGGGGGGAGAGTTGGCAAGCGGGGACACACCATGCTGGTTGCCGATGCAATCGTTGAGGTCTATCTCCGTGTCCTTCATCCTCCCCTCTGCGTCCGGGATCCGGGCTATCAAGTGCGAGCCCACCAGCTCGACCCTCTCAGCCTTGTCGTAGAACATTTTTCTGCGCGTCGTGGAACAGTGAGTGCAAAACAAGGATAGACGAGTGACGATGATCTGCCTTCCGGATGCGACAGTCCCGTCTCCTCGGTTTCTTTTGAAGGGGAGACATGGCTGAGCACCTCTCCGTCTCCTTCATTCCAGGTGATGGAGGTGTTAGGGCAAAGCTTAAGTCCATTTAGCTCGGGTCCGGCGACCCCGGGTCGCGATCCGCTACACGGGTCCCTTCTACCAGCAGACCCCCCCTATAACAGTTTGTACCTTTTGCGTTGCTTCTGCGGACATTGCGCGCTGCGAGGGGAGGGACACGAATAAAGGGAACTTGAGGGAATTGTTGAATATCAAGCCACCGACTCGAGGTGCGTAGCCCACAAGCCGCCCCCGTCTCTTCAGCCCACGCATGTAAAGTGCAAAAGGTATACCTACACCAGCTTCGTGGAACCCAAAAGGGCCCAAATGCCGTCCCCGCGGCTACCTGAAGCAAACAACTAGCTGCCCCTCCTGTACCTTGATCCTCTCCGGCGGTGTGATCTCCGCGATGTCCTTGCCGTGTAGCACGGGCGCGGCTCCAAGGGTATGTCCAACTTTTTGTGAGTTAAGAAGACGCTGCTATCCTCGGGGCTACGTCTAAGAGTTCCAGGAAGGCGGACGTGGATCGTCTTACATGGCAGCCAGCGTTGCATTTCCGTCGTGGTCTTCTCGGATGATGGAAGGTTGAGCCCATCAAGCCGGGATCCGCTTACATGGGGCTCTCCCTGGAATCGGACTCCCTAAAGTAGGGCGCCTATCCATTGCGTTGTCCCAGGGGTCGTAATGGAGGAGCAGTCGCAAAAGTTGTGATTTTCCAACGGATCTAGACAGGACAAGTCAACGATGAACCCCCACTTGATTCAGAGATATAGCATCATGATCATTGCCAGTTTACCCGTTACCAAAAGCCTCAATGCCATCACCCCGCCGTTTCCCTTGCTTCCCCTCACCACGGACCCCACGCCGTACGCGTCCGCTCCCAGCGATCCACCACCACCACCGCAGCTCCTCCCTCCCACAACAACCCCCAGAACACAGTCCCCTCACACCCCCAACGACATATTCTGCCTCCAAAACGGGTCCTCCTCCTTGATCCCCTCCGGACCCCTCCCCGGCGGCCCCCCCTCCTGAACCACAAAGCTCCCGTCCATGTTCTCGATGCGCTCGCCGAGGAGGAGCAGCTGGTTGGGGGCCTCGGTGCCGTCGTCGCGGCGGAGGGTCGCGACGAGCTCGGGAAGGTAGCCGTGGCGCTGGATGCCGATGTCCGTGGCGTTGTTGGTGAAGTTCTTGCCGTACCAGGTTAGGCGGCCTGGGCGGTGTCAGTGCTTGTTCGGCATAGGGGTGTCTTGGGAGGGATAAGGGGGGAGGGGGGGGGGGTGAGAGGGGAAGGGTCCCGGGAAGGGGCAGTGAGCGTAGGAGGGGCAATGTGTGGGGAGACTTGGGGGAGGGGGGAAACGAGAAGCTTACCGTCAGTGTTCCCGACCCACTGGTCGAGGTCCAGCTCGGCGTTACGCCATCCCCCCTCCTTATTCCTCAGCACGCCCTTGAGCTTTGAGCCGTCTATCCGGAGATGCTGGGCGCCCTCTAGCTTGTCGTCCATGGCAGGTAGCTGAGAAGTCTGTCGACTAGAAATATGTGTGTGATCACATATGAAGCCCCTTCTTTTGTGGAGCAAAGGGGAGTCATGTCGGGGAGCAGCAGACAGTATTTGTAGCCGTCGCGGCCTCGCAACGTCAGATGATGTTGAGGAAGCCCTGGTGGGTCAGTGTGTAGTGGCTGCCGGTGTCGTAGCATAACCGGCCGAGCATCTGATGTACCGCCGGTGAGGTCCTGGTGGCCTCGGACAACGGCGCTCGTCAAGCGCGGCTCCCGGCACCGACTTACACGGCACCTCTACGTACCATCCTCGCCACACTTCTGCCTCAACAACCAGTCCCTCTTCGGACCATGTCAATGAAGAATCGATTGAATACCCTCGGTAGGCCCTCTGTTTCAAGTCTTTTCGTTTTTGATTTTAGACATAAGTGGGAGGTGTACAAACAGAAAGTCCGGGCCGTGGTCGAACGGAACGCCAATGACGTTTGGGCGGGCTAGCCCATCATCATATAGAGGTCCCCGGTTTTCCCACCCCGTGTGGGCCCCGGGACATGCCGTCCGCTACCAACGGTCCACCCCGGGTCTCCGGCGCGCTTGCACCGTTACGTGATGCATCCCGGGAACGTACGCCACGGGATGGTCCAGGCCTTTGTTAAACGACGCTCGCAAGGTGTCACTCATGTTGGCCGGAAGGGAATGGACCTGTCCAGGTATCGCATTCAGAAGATTCACCCCAGCTCGGGACTGGGGTTTATATCAGAAGCTATTCTCAAGCCCGACACGTCCCCAAGTTCCCCCAACCGAACATGTTTCCCCGCCTCCCGATCACCTAGTCCCTTACTCTACAATCCGCCCGCCTCCCCGTTAGCACAGCTTCTCCCTAACTACCACCGAGACAAAGAGACGAAACTCACCAAAGTGGAAGGACCCGTCGTTGTTCCCAATCCTCTCGGAAAGGTTGACATCCGCGTCGACATCCTCCCCGTCGCCGTTGCTCAACTTGGCCCTCAGGATGGGGACGTTGTCGTCGCCCTCGATCGCGAACTCAATGTCGGACGCCGAGCCAGAGAAGCCCTCGCCGCCCCATTCGAAGGAGCCTACGCCAGTTAGCTTTATTTCTGGAGCAAAAAAAAAAAAAAAGAAAAACAAAGAAAAACACAAAGGTTGGATGTAGGGTTGGGTATGGTGCTGGGTGAGGAAAGGGGCTTGGAGGGGGGGAGGGGATGAGAATGGGCCGTGAAGGTGAGGATGGAGGGGAGAGAAGAGGCTCACCGTCCGCGTTTCCGAGGATATCGTCGAGGTTGAGCTCACACTCGATCCATTCGCCCTCAACGTTGGCGAGCTCGGCCTTGAGCGTCGTGCCGTCGAGCTCGATGTTCTGGGCGCTGTTGTGGAAGGACATGGCTGCTGCGAAGAAGAAACAAGATGTCTCTGCTCAGGTATGAGAGGACGGAAGTCTGGGGATATCGTGAGGTACTGATCCGGACACGTCGCGTCCTTTATACATCCCCCAGAGGCCCGGTAGAGAGGAAGGATGGGAGTAGGGACCGCCTATCGCGGGGTACATGGCGGTCTGATGCCGCCAAGGAGGCCTCCATCTCCTTGCCCCATGTCCCATGTGTAACGGCCAAGCTCTACCGCCGTAACGGGTTCGGCGTGTCGAAGCTTCGTGGGGCTCGTCTAATGGGACAGGTCCACGCGGGTCCATGCTCCGTGGCCACGCCCGCCCGCCTCATAGGCCGCGGGGCAGCTACGTGTGCGTTGCCCCCCTCCGCCCGCGGCTACGGTTGCGGGGGTGTTGACGCGTCCGGCGGGACCGTCTGGCGGCTCTGTGCCAAAAGAAGGGGTGGGAGCGCATATGGCGGGAGCTTCCTACGGCTCGTCTTCTTGTGACAGGTGCTGGGTTACTGCAGGGCCAAGAGAAGTCTGCTCCTGGGCCGAGACGGTGGCCTGTCCTATGTCGTGGGAGACGCTGGGAGGCAGCCGGCGGTACGGAACGCGCATGGTCGTTTGCATCTGGGGACGTTGTGAAATACTGGGTCTCCTTGGCGCGGACGGGGTGGGGCAAGACTCTGCGGGAGGTTGGGATTCCACGGGAGGGCTTTGGGAAGGTGCCCCGGCGGGGGGCAATAGGGGTCCAATGCATCTATGGAGACGAAGGTGCCAGATTGCCCGCGTGTGTGGGGGACTAGGGATATGTGTGGTCATGTGTATGGACGTCAACGGCGAGACTCCGAGAGTGGATGCCTCGCGGTTTAGAGTGTGGAGCACCCCAACGGTAAGGGCCGGTAACATCTAGCGGCGGCCTGACATTCAGACAGAGAGGCCTCCATGTTGCCTCGAGGACGCGTATCACGGGGCTGCAGGGCCAGAGGATCTACGGGGATGGAAGCGGGGGAGGAAACACGGCGGGGTTGAGACCCTAACGGACGGCTCGGCGGTCTCGCTCAACCGGTGGTGTAGTTATCGCAGTTCGACCGTTACTGGGGGACGGTTGGGACGGGATCACGGACGCATGCATATGCACACGACCTCGCACAACCACGCACTCAAGACGCAAGATGGAGAGAACGCGCGTCCAAGGAGATATCATTCGCCTCGGCCCACGAGGGCCGGCGCTATGTGCAGCTACCCACAACGCCCCTCACGGCCCTGCTTTGCTGTCCACTTGCCAAGAACGCAGCCCAGAGGGGCTACGGTCCCGTCAGGGCCTGTCCGTCGCGCAGTCCGAGGATCCCGACAAGCACCGTGGTCCAGAGGTAGAGACAGGATGCGCCGAGGCACAATGACTTCCGAGTCCGTGTTCGCGCCTGCCATTGGCCAAGGGTCGGTTTAGTGTCCGCACTTGGTGCAGTTGCCTAAGGGAGTCGAGTCAGTCAGCGGAGCTCATCCAAGACGGAGTGTCGCCAAGAGGAGAGATGTAGGATATATGCGTGGCCCCCCGTCCCAGCAAATCACGCCGCGCGAGAGCCCCACGAGTCGCCGACTGGAACGAGGCCATGGACGAGGGGTATGCAGGGAGGTTGTTCGCCAAGAAGGAAGCGCGTGTACGTACAGCTGGAGCCGCAGTTGCCTATCCATCATCGCGTTAGCATCAGGGCATCATTCCAGTTTTCCTGCGCGTGGCGGGGCAGGGAGGGGGCCGAATGAGGGGTAAATTCGTCGAGACTTACAGCTGGAGGCACCGGAGCATCCGCAGTCACCCATGTTGACGGTAGTTGTTTTTCTTAAAAAAAAAAAAAGACGATAAAGTGTTATGATCGTTTGGAGTTTGTCTGCGAGAGTTCAGTCGTTCGTACCGAGAAAGAAGGCAGGTGCGAGAGGGGACGGACCAGAGGGCGGGTCTTTTTTATATACAAGAGGCCAAGGACAACCCCGCTGCGTTGACACCACCCCCATCTCCCTCCCTCGCCCCTTCCAAGTTTCGCGGGCCGACCCCGCGCACAAGTCGCGCAGCTGAAAGGTACCCCTCCCGCGGTTCACAGTGGAAAGGTACTTCTTTTTAGGCTCCACCCTCAGGACAGAGGTAAGCTAGCCCGTCTCAAAACCTACCCGCCCTTCGGGAGCTCAGGGCCCCCCGCGAGGCGCCGCACAAGTCGCGCAGCGGGGGAGGTACCTTTTCTACGCCCCCACTGCGAACGGTCACTTGGGTGGTTTCCGCAGCATGTGAGGCCGTGCGTCCGCGGGCGCTCGCGTGACTCTTTCAGCCGTCGGTCGCCACTCAGCTCCCTCGGCCGACGGGAAGCTCTGGTGGGATCGAGAGGGAGGGTGCTGTGGGGGTTCGTGTCGGGAGGGCGGATTCGCGATGGGGTTGGTTGTTTTGGGGTGGGATCGTGTGGGATTATTAACCCGAGTGACGGAGACGCTTGTTGTTCGCTGTTTTTCTTTTTTTTTTCTTTTCTTTTTTTTTTTTTTTTTTTTTTTTTTTTTTATTTTATTTACTCATCTTTGGGTGGGTTACTGTCTCTGGACGTCATGACCGGGAATCTCGGCTCGGTATTGGCGGCGTGGGGGACGACACCCTCACGATGCTCGCCCGGCTTACACAGACATCGGGAGATGCCGACAAGGCCAAGCGTCCTCTGCAACGCCCAATACCCATCATCCTAATGCAAATGTGTCGCCGTGGGTGCTTTCTAACAATATTTCTCAACCACCCTGTTCTTCACCGAACTATCGTACCAGCGCAAACTCGGCCCCTACACAAACATCACCAACCGGTCTCCGCACAAACATCCACCACGAACCCCAGTCCCCCAACATGGCGAATATCCCCTTCCGGAATCTCCGCGTCCAACCATCCCTCGCCCCCAACACCCTCGACTACAACAGGTCCTCCCATGTCCGGCCCCCTCCCTTTCCCCTTCCCGTTTCCCTTCCCTCCCCTCCTCCCTCACAACACCCTCACGCCCCCGCGCCTCAGCCCTCTCCCTCTCACACTCCCGGCACCCCCACGCCCTCCCTCGAAACCCGCAACCCCCACCCGCCTCCCAGCGCGCCCTCATCTTGACGGCAAGCGCACCGGAAATCTCACCCTCCACCTCCGCCTTCCACCTCTCCTCGCTGACAACTTCCCCGTCCTTGATCGGGAGCGGCATCTCGGACAGCAACCTCTGGACCCTCCTCCCGACACTCGGCTTTACATGGCACGGGCCCTCAGGGCGGGGGCGAGGCCTTGCGCTTCACGCCGCGCGAGGGCCGGATCCGGCGTGGGGCTTCGGCGCGACTCTCCTGGGGCTCTTTTACGCGGGCGAGGAGGGACAGGGAGCGCGGGAGCGCGGCGGCATGGTACTTTGATGCCGCGCCAAGGGCGTGGGGGATGCAGTAGCTTCTCTGCCGGACGCCGAGGACCGCGCTTGGGTCACCTGCCATGCTTCTTCGCTGTCGTCTGGTCTTGAACGGATGCTGCTGGTGGTGAGATTGGGTGCTATCGGGTGTAGGCACTGACGTTACAGCTGGGGAAGGAATACAATGTAGGTGCTGGGCTTCTGGTTGCGGGCGACTGATATAGCCTTACGGAGCAAAGAGGCCCCCTGCCGGGGTTCGGTTCGACGGGACGAGGTGAGGACACCGTCTTTGTTTCGTCGCGTTTGTGATGGTCATGGTGTTGCTTGCGATTGTTTGAAGTCGGCTCTGTCGGAGAAGGCCGGGAACGGCGTTCCTTGATCTTGAGTGGAGCGGGACATGATAGGCATCGGTGAGTAGGTGTCTACGGATTAGTCATTGACAATTATATACCTGGGATTCGGGTTGATCCAGAGGCCATCAAAAACAAAAACAGGACTGCCCAGGTCTGGAGACTGGACAATGAGGACACCTGGATGCTGACGGAGCGCCCGGATTCGCCAGGGTCTTTGCCCGTCGCTATGGTATCTTCTAATGGCGAATGGGCCTCAATCTTCTATCCCAGATGTTCACATCTGTCGAGTGCAGGATAAGCGTCAGATCAGCACCAAAACGCCCGAGGTGACTGCCACAGATACAGCCTCGCACATGTTGACAGACAACGCGGCAGCCCGTGGAGGCAGGTTTAGTCGAAACCCCCAGCTCCCTCTGAGAGGCTTTGGGGAATAAATGTTCGCGATGACTGTGCGAGCCTTTCAAGGAGACAAAGACGGCCGGCGAGGAATGTGGTTCCCAACGCGGAACTAGAATACCGAAAGTGGGGCCGCCCAGACACGGCCGGGACCCGGCCCCTCGGATCCGGGATCCCGCATCTCTCTCCCCTCTCCCCGCACACGGCTTGATTGCGCCCAACACCAGCATCATCCGTTTCAATCTCACGTAAGGATTTCTAAGGGGCATGGGCTACTCCAGCTGACCCCAAAACCCCGGGGGTCCCCACATTCCCGGCCCCCAGATCAAGCCCCGTGTCCTCGTCGCCGACTCAGCGACGCCCCGCACCCGGATCGGCACTTCTGTGATTGGCCAGCCGCACCCAGCACTCCCACCAAACGGGGCCCTCTCTTCGCCATCTCGCATGGCTTAAGCACATAAAAAAAAGAAAAACCCGGGGTACCGTGCAAGTGCCCTCGGCGGACGGATGTATCTAGCCTAGCGCGGTGCGGGGGTGGAGATGGCGGCACTTGAGATGTCTCCACGATGGGGAAGCTTCCCCAGCCTTCGGAGGTGGCCGCAGGGGTAATGGATGGGGTATACTGGGATTCTGCCTTGGGAAAGGGGCCTCTGGAGGCTGATACCCGGCCGATCAGGGGTGGGTGGGGAACGGCACATGCCAGTCGTGAAGGCGGCAGCTCGTCGACTTATATAGCTCCCCTCCGTCCCTCGATGCTCCTCGCGCGACTCTCCCGGTAGCCAAGTGCCATCAGCGCGGGTCTCTCTCTCGCCTCTTGTCGGCCACTATATCCTCGACTGCCAGCAACTTCAACAGTTGCGAGGGACCGAAACCAAAAGTAAGGAGCCCCGGACTCAACCCCCCTCGCTCCACGCCTCGACCATGGCACTCGCCACAGAGCTCCTGGGGGACCCCAAGTCCCTCGTCGCCCTCGGCCTCTCGCTCCTCAAGGCCTACTGGCCCTTCGTCCTCCCCGCCCTCACGACCCTCCGCCTTCTCACAAACCGCTACGCATCCCCCCTGAAGAAATACCCAGGGCCCCTCCTCGCCTCCACAACCCGCCTCTGGAAACTCCTCTCAGCGGCCACAACCCACACCCACCTCGACCACATATCCCTGCACAAGACCTACGGCCCCATAGTCCGCATCGCCCCCAACGAGGTCTCGCTGTCCTCCCCCGAGGCAGCGCGGGAGATGCTAGCTGCGGGCAAGGGCTTCCACAAGACGGACTTTTACGCCGTCTTCCCGCCGCCGGAGAACCCGGACATCTTCACCGAGATACGGGAGAGCGTGCACGCCCGGAAGAAGCGGGTCGCGAACGTGCCGTATAGCATGGCCGCCATGCAGAAGCTCAGCCCCTTCATCGACGACACGATCGAGATGCTGGTGGACAAGCTCGGGGGGTTCACCGGCACGGAACCCGGGGAGGAGGACAGGGGGAGGGTGGATCTGGGAGACTGGCTCCACTTCTTCGCCTTTGATGTTCTCGGCGAAGTAGCCTTCAGCCGCAAGTTCGGGTTCCTGGAGCAAGGCCTGGACGTCGGGGGCGCGATCCGCGCCATCGACGACTCGCAGCGGTACAACGGCATCGTGGGGCAGGTCCCGGAGCTGGACTTCCTTCTGCGGCGGAATCCCCTGCGAAGGCTTGTTCCGGGGATGGGGACGGGGAACGCGCCGATTACAAAGCTGGCGGTTGCGGAGATGGAGGGACGGAGGCCTTTCGGCAAGGGCGGAGGAGCGGAGAGGAAGGAGGCGGGGGACGGGCGGCAGGATCTGCTGGACAGCCTTATACGGGGCCACTTGAAGGACCCGTCGGCGTTTTCCGAGGGGGATGTCTTTGCCGTGGCGCACGGAGCCATGTAAGTGCCCCTCTACTGCCGTGCCGGGCTAACGGCTGGCCCCCACCCCCGACGCTGGGTATCAGAATGTCCGCGAGCGCACTAACACCCCCAGCTTCGCGGGGTCCGACTCCACCGCCTCGACGATGCAGTCCTTCTTCTGGCACGTCCTCTCCGACCCGTCCATCCACGCAGCCCTGACGGCCGAGATCCTCTCCGCCAGGGAATCGGGCCTCATCCCACCCGACGGGAACCTCACCTGGTCCCAGTCCCAGTCCCTCCCGTACTTCCAGGCGTGCCTCAAGGAAGCCATGCGCGTGCGTCCAGCGGTGGGACTGAACATCACGCGGGTGGTGCCCGAGGGGGGCGCGGAGATAGGTGGGGAGTACTTCCCGGGGGGCACGAGGGTGGCGGTCAATGGGTGGGTTGTGCACAGGGATGAGGGGGTGTTTGGGGCCGATGCGGGCGTGTTCAGGCCGGGGAGGTGGCTGGAGGGGGAGGAGAAGGCGCGGAGGATGGAGAGGTACATGGTGCAGGTGAGTTGCCTCGGCCCTAGTTCCCCCTTCCCTTCCTCAGCCCAGCGTGGGAAGCGAGGGCGAAGCGGCTAACGGCCGTCCAGTTCGGCGGCGGAGCGCACGTCTGCATCGGGCGGAACCTCGCGCTGCTGGAGATCAACAAGGTCATCCCCAGGCTCCTCCGCGACTTCGAGCTCGAGCTGGTGGACCCGGCGAGGCCGCTTGAGGCGCACGCGACGTTCTTTGTGGTGCAGAGCGGGCTGGAGGTGTATATCCGGAGGAGGGCGTAGCGAGGACGGGCATCCATCTCGTGGTCAGTGCGAGGTGCCCCGGTAGCTCTAGGATGGGCGCCTGGGCCGAAGTCTGATGATGGCCGGCCGGGGGACGCCGACTCGGGTTTGGGCTGTGGGCGGACGGACGAGCCAAATGTGAGGTCGGCGCTCGGTACGGATAGACGGGCATCGATGCTGTTGATGGTGGGCAATGCAGTTTGAATCAAGCATGAGAGCGGAGCGTTGGAAGCCGCGCCTCCTCATCTCGCCCGCGAACCTTGTCCCGGGGCTCGCCCCCGCAGAGAATGGGGGAGCCAGCCAGTGAGGTCCATTCGCCGATGTTGACAACCGGCAATCAGCGTCGACGTAATTTGCGCCACAGTCGCAGTGGCGGCAGCCTTCGCGCGCCGTCATGCGGCCCTTCCCTCGTGTCAACCCAACTCGCCCCACGGCGCCGAGCTAGCGCCCCGCGCGCTGGCTCAGCACCCCCCCAGCAGCCCCCGCCCCCCCGCCCCCTGTATTACCGTATCAGTAGCTCCCGCTGCCAAAATTTCCACGGCGCGTCACCCCTGAGCGCGTCAGCTCGGGGTCGCACCCGGCAACGTCTTATTGAAAAAAAAGGGGGGGGGGGGGGGGGGGGGTTGGACCTTCCCCCCGGGCGATATTTTCCCCCCTTGCCGATACTTGCCAATCTGTCTCGCACGCTCCTCTTTTTTTTCCCGACCACGTCATCCGTCACTCGTCATCGTGCGTCCCGACATCTCTTTGTCTCAATTGGTCGGCATCGACGGGTCTCAGTCTGACTTGATCCGTGCCATTCGCGAGCTCGCGACCATCTACATCTACGAGAGCTCGGTGCTTCTGCTTCCTGTGCCTTGGCATGGCGTCCTGATCCGAGCACCTTTGCCACGACCGCGACCGCGACATCCACCTACACACCCGACATTGCCGACACCATGGACGACCGGCCCGCGGCCGCCCGCCCAAGCGGCATCCCGCGACCCTCGCGCCTGCCCGTCCCGAAACCCCTCCGCCCCGCCGCCTCCCACGAGAGCCTCCACGACCCGGCGCCCGCCCGCGCCTCGACGAGGGACAGCCTGGCCATGCCGCCCCCTCGGCGCCCCGATGTGCCCTCCTCCAACGACCAGCTGCGGCCCGCGCGCTCGCGCCCCAGCCTCCGGCACGCAGCCTCCGCCTCGCGCCTAGACCGGCAAGAACCCCTCCCGAACCCCGACTCGCGCCGCACGCCGAGCCGTCCCGCCGCCCTCCCCGACCCCATCGGCTCGCGGCGCTCCTCCAACATGAACCGCCGCACATCGGGCATGTACTCCACGGGCGCCGGTGCTCCGGTGCCCAGCTACGCGACGCAGCCGCGGCGCGCCACCCCGCCTGGCGTCGAGGCCGAGGAGCCGGGGACGCCGGACACGCGCTCGCTCACGGAGCGCACCATCGAGACGCTGGCTAAGATCCAGGCGTCGCCCGCGCTGACCAAGAGACCCTCCGCCTTCTTCGACCAGGAGCGCACGCCGCGCACCATGTCTAGGGCGTCGAGCGAGTCGCGGCCCTCCAGGGACGGCTCGGTGATAAGAGGTAGCCCCAGCCCGCACCGCTTCGACCTCACGCCCTCCCGGCCTCTGAGGCCGCGCGCCAGCGAGAGGTCCCTGGGCCAGCAGATGCGCTCGCCCTCCGCCCCCGTTGCACAAGGCCCGACATCCCTCCCGTCCCCCCGCGCGGGCGAGCTCGAGCGCAGCCCCAGCCCCACAAAGATGCCCGCCCCGCCGCAGCCCGGCCTCTCCCCGCCCGGCCACGCGCCGCAGCCCCTGAAGCTCAAGCCGGCGTCCAACCTCGTCGTCGCCAAGAGGGGGTCGCAGGGCGCGGCGCCGGCGGGTGCGCCGAGGAAGGTCTCGCGCGTCGCGAACAAGCCCATCACGCCCACCAAGATTGCGCCACCGGAGCCCGAGGAGGACGGGGCCAGCCCCAGCATGGACAAGGCGCGCAAGTCGAGCGCCGCGCTGAGGGAGCAGATTGCGAGGGCGCGTGCCGCGGCGAAGAAGAATGCGCAGAAGAGGGATGTTCCCGCCGGTGAGAGTGAGGGTCGAGGTGAGGGAGAAGGAGAGGGAGAGGGGAAGCCGGCCGTCGCGGAGGGCTTCGACTTTGGGTTTGAGGAGCCGCTGCATGGCGACCCCTTCAACCAGCGCCGCGAGGGCGACTCGATGAGCAAGGTTCTCCAGCAGCGCGCCGCGACGGGCCGTACCACCGGGAGACTCAACATTGCCGCCCTGGGACTCAAGGAGATGCCTAAGGAGGTCATGGATATGTACGACGCCGAGGCCGTGGGCGCCGGCAACTGGGCCGAGAGCGTCGACCTCACGAAGCTCGTCGCGGCGGACAACGAGTTCGAGGTCATCGCGGACGAGGTGTTCCCCGACGTGGACCCGGAGGCGATGGCGGAGGACGAGGAAGGGAGGGGGAATATCTTTGGGGGGCTCGAGATGGCGGATCTGCACGGGAACCAGCTCGTTGCCGTGCCGGTTGGCCTGCGCCAGCTGAAGCTTCTGACGTCGCTGAATCTGGTGAGTCCCTGATGAACCGTCAAAGTGTCTCGCCGCGCCTAACTGTGCCTAGTCTCAAAACCGCCTGCCGAGCGAGTGCCTCGAGGTCATCTCGCAGCTTCCAGCCCTCCGCGATCTGAAGCTGGCGAGCAACGCGCTCGACGGCCCGCTGCCCGCTTCCATCTCTGAGCTAACCAACCTTGAGATGCTCGACCTCCACGGCAACAAGCTTTCGGAGCTCCCAGACCTGGGTAGCCTGACGCGCCTGCGCGTCCTCAACGTCGGCGAGAACCGCCTCGAGGCCCTCCCCTTTGAGAGCCTCGCGGGCATGCCCCTGAGGGAACTCGTGGCGCGGAGCAACAAGCTCACGGGAACCCTCATCTCGGCTGATGTCAACTCGCTGCCGAACCTGCTGAGTCTCGACGTCTCGTCGAACCAGCTCACGAGGATCGTTCCGGCCGGGAGGGTCATTGCACTGCCAGCAGCGCAGCGCCTCACGCTCTCCCTGAACCGCTTGCAGGAATTGCCGGATGCGAGCACGTGGACCAGCCTCGTCACGCTGGCGGCAGACGAGAACGCCATCGCCGAGCTGCCCGAGGGCCTCACGTCGCTCGACCGCCTCCGGCACGTCGACCTCTCCAACAACGACGTGCGGGTCGTCCCCCCCGAGGTTGCCCGCATGGACGGGCTCGTCACGCTGAGTCTCGCAGGGAACCCCCTCCGCGACAGGAAGTTCGCGAGCATCTCGACCGAGGAGCTGAAGGACATCCTGGCCGCGAGGCTGGAGCCCCCGCCGCCTTACCACGTCGGCATCGCGCAGACGGTCGACACCTTTGAGGAGGTCAAGCCGGCCGTCGAGGAGCAGCACGAGGACGACGGGCGGTCCTCCGAGTTTGATCACTACGCCACGCCCCCGACCTCCGCGCCGCACTCCCCCGCAAGGTCTAGGGCAAACACCCGCTCCGCTACGCCCTCGGCGCAGCCATGGCCCGTGAAGAACGGGCTGCTGGACAGGTCCAGCACCGACTCGTCGAGCCTGCACCCCGTCGTCTGCGCAAAGGTGGCGGCGGAGCACAGGGTTACTCACGCGCATCTCCACCATAACCTCTTCCCCGTGCTTCCCGAGGGCCTCTCGTTCTTTGCTGGCACGTTGACGGCGCTTAGTCTCGCGCACAACCAGCTCGTGGGCGAGGGCTATCTACCCGAGGAACTTGAGCTGCCTGCGCTGAGGGAGCTTAACCTGAGCTCGAACCGCGTCTCGGGCCTCGGCCCCCTAACCCGCAACCTCCGGGCGCCGTCCCTCGAGAAGCTCGATGTATCCAGGAACAGGATCTCCGCGCTCCCCGTCCCCTCGCTACGGCAATTCTTCCCCAACCTGACGGTCCTCCTCGCGTCCGACAACCAGCTCGCGAGCCTGGACCCCGAGGCGATAAAGGGTCTAAGGGTCGTCGACGCGGCGAACAACGACGTTGCGCACCTTGATCCGCGGATCGGGCTCCTGGGGGGCAAGGGGGGGCTGGAGAGGTTGGAGGTCGGGGGCAATCGGTTCCGGGTGCCGAGGTTTAGCGTCATTGAGAGGGGGACGGAGGCTACGCTGCGGTGGCTGAGGGGAAGGGTGCCTGCTGAGGAAAAGGCGGGTTGGAGTGGGAGCGAGGATGACGTTGATTAAAAAAAGGGG